>CM064868.1:37620639-38195639 GCA_032719365.1 Prinsepia uniflora | reverse complement strand
ATCCATGTTATTATATAATTTTTTTTTCATATGAAATCTTAGTCGGCACTTTTCTTCGTTAAGAAGAAGATTTTGGCGAAAGTTCATGGCTAGAAACGGTCTATTATCTCAAGCTGGCAAAGAGGCCCTTGTCAAAGCTATAGCTCATGCCATCCCAACTTACCCGATGTTTGTGTTATGGTTCCCTAAATCTATGTGCAATGAAATTGATGCTATTCTTGAAAAATTTTGGTGGGGAATAAATCATGATCGTAATAAAGCTATATTGGATTAGTTGGAAGGATTTGGGCCTTCCCACAGCTTATGGTGGCATGGGTTTTAGGAACACGGATGATTTCAATGCAACTCTATTAGTAAAGCAATGTTGGCATTTACTTTTTGAACCTAACTCTTTCTGGACCTAGATGATGAAGAGCATGTACTACCCTAATAATTGTTTCCTGAATGCTAGAAGAGGGTCTCGGGCATCCTAGGCTTGGTCTAGCATTCTAGAGGGGCGAGATGTTACTACCAATGGCGCAAATGGCTAGTTATGGATGGAAACGTATTAAGTTTTGGACTGATAATTAGGCTATTGACCTCCCTAATTCTCATCAAAGGTTATCTACCCCGGTAGGGGCAAACTTGCATGACACGATGGCTTCATTCCTTGATCAACAGAATGGTGTGTGGAATTTGGGGGTCCTTGAGGCTAATCTACCAGAGTTAGAGGTGCAATTGATCAAGGTTGTTCCTATTGGTTCTGATTAGGAGGGGGCTAGACTCATTTGGCCATATGCTTCTAATGGGAAATTCTCTGTTAAGAGTGGATATCGATGGATAAGATCACAGAACCTGCCGAATTTGATCACTCGCCCTTTTACTTCCCATTCCACTCCAAAAGAAACTTGAAATTTCATCTGGAACCTCAAGACCCTCCCAAGGGTTAGAGCTTTCTTTTGGAGGATAATCAAAGGGTGTGTTCCTACTGAAGGAAATCTTTTCCACCGTCACTTGGAGACATCTCCATTATGCCCTGGATGCCTGGAACTGCCAGAAACTATCGAGCATATGCTCTTACAATGTGAAGGTGCTCGATGTGTATGGTTTGGGTGCTCTTTGAGTTATGCAACTTGTCATGTGAGTATTTCGACATTTGAGGCTTGGTTAACTTGCGTTGTAGCCTCTGACACTGCAGGGGCGTAGAGAAGGAGAGTATTTTATCTTTGATTGCTGCTACGTGTTGGTCTATATGGAAGGAGAGTATTCTAAGAACGGTTGGTCCAAACAAAGTCCATAGACTTGGATCCATCACCAATGTATTCCCCTGTTGTGAATGATGTTGTTACTATGGTTTAATCCCAAACTTCTCCGACCCAGAACTTCCTGAAAATTAACAATGATGCCTTTCGGCTACCTAACACTATGCAGGCTGGTATTGGCGCTGTAGTGCGTAATGCTAATTGCAAGTTTGTCATAGGTTGTTGCCTTGAGCATGCTGCTGTTCTGCGCATGCATGCTGTTGTTGCCTTGAGCATGCTGCTTTTGAATCACATTCAATTGGTTCGAGCGACGAAAGGAACAATCAAACGAGGACGCTGGGAAATTTACACAATCCTCTCTTGAGTGAGTGATGCCTTAGCTTCATGGACGCGACGAGTGATGCACAAGAAGGTCTTAATTAATTTCCCTCCAACATCCATAGTGCACGTGCTCTCTCGCGACAGACTTTTGTTTCCTCCGGGGAGAAGACCCTTTTGGTTAAATTTTCAACTCCCTTAACATAGCCATATTTAATTCAAATTTTAAACTTTGAAACACAATTATAGTAAGGGTAAATAGTAAGATTCAAATCTATGAAATTGAAATAAAATTGAATAATGCTACGCCTTTTTCATTTTCATTTTTATTTTCCTTTTATTTTTATTATATTCTATGTAAATATAAACACTCGCAAAAATTATGTAACAAAAAAAAATTGCATCCACGTGGCGGGTTCCACAGGCTAGTGTGTATAAAAGCAAAAGAGAGGTTAAAGTTTTGGTAGAAGCATTGGCGATGACGAACAAGATTAAAGAGAGAGATTAGAATTTTGGAAAAGATGGACCCGAATTAATTCGTACCATATTACATTGGAGTTGGTTACGTACATGCATCTACGTTGGTGACTTAAGTTGATTTGTATTAAACTTAATAAGTGATTACTTGGGTAGTCTTCGCTTCTTGTCCCTTTTCCTTCCATTCGGACAAGTAACCCCGTAAATGAACATTTTTTTCCTGGGTTCGATGGAGGGTAGAAGCTTTGGTGTTGGATGGTGAACGGTTGAAGGGATTCCTTGCGTATGCCAAGACTTTTTAGGCCTATTTATTTTTTGAATTTTGTAGATATTTAATGACTATTTGAGTAGATTTTTGATTATTTTCAAGTTCCTCTAAAAAGTGACATTTTTTAAATTTAAAAATCAATTTTTGGCTACTTCTGATGAATTCTCGTCAATTTTTGGCCACCTTTTGATAAATTCTCCTTTGATATTTATATTTTCTCATATAGAATTTCTTTTTATATATGAATAAACCATAAAAGCCAACAGCCTAAAGACCTAGATAGGCGAAAATATAAACCATAAAAGCCAATAACCAAAATATAAAGTTCGCGGTAACATTCTCAATCATAGACTTGACTTTCATGACCAATCTGGTAACAAATTAGTACATTATACATAATTTCCTATGAATGTGCAAAAATGGCTGGCCACTGCGGAGAATACGGTCGCAAAAATATTCATGCTAGAACGTATGAAATAGCCTAAAGTAGACAACGGCTACAAAGGAGCTATGAAACACCATTGGATCTAGTGATTTACCTCGTGAATTACTGTGACCCATTTTCACACAGCAGGATCAGGCTCCAGCCTTCTCTGAATAGCAGCAGCAGCCTGAAACGAACAAGAGGTCATACCATAAACAAAAGACAGAACATGACTAAAACTTACACCAAGAAGACAGCTGGAGTTACTTATCCTGACCTCAAAGTTTCCAATCTTGTACTGGTAAGCCATCTCTTCCCTGAGTTGAGCTTGCTCTTTCATTGCTTGTGCCTGGAAATGCAAATGGGATTGAAGAGTGAGGAAATGTAGTTTTGAATGACTTTTATTTACGATAAAAAACCAAACCGGCTATCATAAGAGTGAGAAAACAGAAGTAAACCAGTCCACTCTGCATGGAGCGCTTCAGAGCTTTTACTTCTTCTTCCTTTTGCTTTTCACGTACTCGCATCATTTCTTGCCTGAATAGCAATATAATAATTTTGGTAAACCCGAGAATGCAATTAAGGAAATTTTGCATTAAATTTGGTTTCACAGATTGACACCAAAATGATATTTTTAAGAATATTCTAGCACAAAATGACTAATAAGCTATCTTTCTCAATCGCTCTACATTGTCTACAATAAAGGCCTGTAAATTTTCCTTTTCCTTCTTTTAATAGTTCACTCTTAGGCTATGTTTGGATGAGGAACTTAGAAATCTAAGCTAAAATAGTTACAAATGTCACTCAAGACATTAGATTGATGGGTTCAAATGAATAGAAGGAATGCAATTAGAGGATTTGTAAGTAACTACTTGATGGTATTACCAGGAAATCCTATGTTTGATTCTGCCCATGGAATGCATTTTCAATTCCTCATTTAATTGTTTGCAGTGCATTTCTTAGAAATATAGCCTAAAGCCCTTGGTACTTTGAATTTCCTCAACCAAGCGTAGCCTTACAGAATTGACAAGATGGACAATAGAATAACAAAACATTTGAACCAAATACCGCGGAAATATACTTATAAGCTCTTCCCAAATGATGCATAATAAAGTAACTAGACCATATACATAAGCTGCTATACAAGTGAGTGATTGAAGTGTTATATTAAAGAAAATCTCATCAAACTAAAGATTTCCGAAAGTACTGCTTAAATGAAAATTAAAAACTATTGTCGGAGCAGAAAACTAAGATGCCACGTAAAATAAGCTTCATGGCAAATTCAAATAGCAGAGAGCAATGAAACATACCGTCGAATTTCTTCATCATTGAAAACAGTACGTTCTGTTTGCCCAACATTTTTAAAGCCTCTTTTGATTTCCTTTTCCATTTTACGCTTGTAATAAGCATCAAGGCTATAGTACCTGCAAGCACAAAAGTTTAGGTAATTACTTATCAATCAGTCGTGTTTTGTATCAGTCCACATTTTCAATAAGTGTATTTACAGGTTTTGTTAACGAAGGTGCCTATAATACAAAAATTTGAGAACCCAACCATTCCCAGTTCACCCATACAACCAAATACAAATGATATGTTTAACGATAAAGCCAAACAAACTCTTTATCCTTTTACTATTATCTCCCTTTTGTTTCCTTCTAGAACGAAGTTACTAGAAATCTGGCATTCCCTGACAAAAGCGAATGAGATCTACACATTGAAACTTGACTCCACATCACTATCGTGGTTCACAATCTGATAAGAAACATGCTAAACAGTCTGGTACCAGAAAAGGTATTACATAGTTGTATACTATGTTTGGCCACCCATAAAACTACGAAAACAAACATTGAGAAAAATTAGACATATTATATTTTATGTCCCCTTTCACAATTAAATAGGGCACAGATTCCATTATCCTAAATCCTTGGAGAGAGAGTGAACAACACAACCTAATGTGGATTATGTGGTAGATATAGAGATGACTAAAGTCACTTTTTTATATTTGGGCCAAACAAAGGTGCTTAAGAAGATTAAGATACATAAAAAGGGAGGAACAGAGCTAAATAACTTTTTCTTTTCGGATAAGTAAATGGAAGTGCATAAAATTCAAAGAATAGAACTTTACTTTTTGGAAGGAAAGGTAGCTGTGTTGTGATCTTCCATGAACCTATTAAAAAGGAAACAAGTTTCAGCTCAGATTATAGGACTCAAAAATATAAATAAAAGCTAACAAATTCATGCTCCATTACATAGATGGTTTCGGTGAAATAAACTAAATGAGAGACCAATAAGAGTATGAAATAAATAGATCCAAAAACACACACTCACTGTTTGAACATCTGCTTCTCCTCCCAATTTGCCAAATGTTCCAGGTTCACCTGAAGAAAGATTAAATAATTATCGTTTTCAACTCGGAAATTGATCAACACACCAATTCAACACGCATACGAATCAAAACCCAACTCTGCAAAATGAATCACCTGTTTAACTTCTGCTAACCATGCAGTGAACTCTGGCCGTTTGTTCCTATACAAAATAGTATCACCAAATAGCCAAGGATAGTCACCTATTTAAAAACTACAACTACCCGAAAATACAAACAATTAAGCATCGGCAAACTCATCAAAGTCCATTTCCTTCTTCCTGCAATTTCCAGCAGCCAACAGAAACCTTTGAAACCCTAAAACAATTAGGAAAATCAACGTACCACATATCAGTTTCTCTGATGATCCCATATTTTCCCCATGAATTCGTGACCGCTCCTTTCTTCCCTTTCTCCTTATTTTCCTTCCTCTTCTTCTTTCTCATCTCCTTCTTCTTCTGCCTCTCTTCCTCTCGCTCCCTTCTCCTCCGCTTCCTTTCCTTGTCTCTTTTTCTCCTCTTCCTTTCTCTGTCATCGTCTTTATCTCTCCTGCTCTTCCTCTTCCTCTTTCTGTCACTGTCGCTCTCGCTCTCAGATTCCGAATCCGAACCGCTCTCCTCGGATTCTGAATCGGAATCGGAGGCCGAATCCCCCTCGCTACTGTAGCGCCTCCGCGATCTCCTCTACCCTCCGCCTCTTTTCACGTGTTTGTCATCGCTGGACTCGGAACTTTCCCGTGATTTTCTTCTGGATTTACGTCGTTTTCTATCTTCTTCGGACTCGGAATCATAACTTTCTATGGCTTTAATTGATTTTCTTTCTTTCTCATACTCTCTCTCCGAGCTTTTGCTTCTTCTCTCTGCAACACTGCCATTTCGATCTTTTCCCATTTTTTCTATCCAGCAAAACAGAGCGGCTTAGGCAAAGAGGGAAACGATTTAAACGGTGGAGGTGATTGAGTGGTGTCTTCTAGGCGTTTCTGATTAGTCATGAACTCATTAGCATTTTATGGACTTCCATGGTTAGCTCAATCTTAAACTATAGATCGTAGCCCACTCTAGTCTTGAAAATTGCGGGAAAGCTCCAAGGCCATAGATTCACAACATGATCATTCGACATCAAGGGCCAGAGATAGGTGTAAGAACAGTAAAGGCCCAACACGAAATGGGTCGGGTTGGTACAAGCTTGAAAATGTCTATGTTTTAGGTTTTTTTTATTTTGCTTAGAAGAGATGTTTTATTTCAAAACATCAACGATAATATAAAATCCACACAAGGTCCATCAAAATCTCAATCGTGAATATTAAGATCAATAACACGATCTAAAAGAGATCTGCAGCCTGATTAGGTTCACGGGAAAATAAAAAGGAAATAAAAATAAAAGGAAAAGAAAAGACTAAAAAGGAAATAAAAGTAAAAGGAAAAGAAAAGACTAGTGTATTCCTTTTACAAAGTGAATACCAAGTAAACTAGAAACAAATAAATCAGCAATTGGGAGGGGTTGAAGGCTGCACATGATGATGCCTCATTAAAACATCTTTCCTAAAAAAACCCAATGGGCAAAACCAAGACAAGACAAAAAAGTGCAACACACTTGTAGCGAGAAAAGGTGATATGGAAGTTCTCTATAACGACCAAACTAGAATGAGGTGAATCTGCAAAAAGAAAAAGGAAAAGACATTATGGTCCTGGTTCAATGAAATATAGGAGTACTTGTGATCATTGCTAAAGCTAAGTCAGAAATGCCAGCCATAAAGTAAGCGTAGTCACCGTAGGAGAATAAGCACTGCAACAATCAACTAGAAACAAACAAAAATTCTAAAAAAAAAAAACACTCACAAACACCTAAGGAAGTAAACATTAAAAAATGATATGATTAGCAGAATAAAAGATGAAACTAAAACCAATGATGCGAAGAGGTTTAAAGGAAAAGAGGTTAAAAGGAAGAACGCCAACATGTTATTCGTATAAGCTCAACAATAGCCTAAAAAGAATGAGGTAGAAGATACAGTGTGTAACCAATGATTGAAATATCGATATCGACGGATATATCGCTAGTCAATTTTACGGATATCTCGCTCCAAATATCGATATCCTTTACGATCAACAAAAATGATGGAAATTTAGTCTAAAAGTTGAAAATTTGAAATGAAATTTTGGAAAATACTTAATTACTAAATAATGGTTATATATAACTAATAAAAATTATAAAATGACTTTAATATGATAAATATATGATGAATAATATGATGCAATAGGGTTCTGCCGATGACTAATAATATAAAATTTTAAACATAAACATAAATTGAAATGAATTACTATAATTGAATGTTAATATAGTTAAAAACATAAAAATATGCATAATAATGGAGTTTACATTTACATAATAATTTAGAAAATTAGACATTAATTAGTGAAAATTGGAAGTAAAATGAATTCTTATTAATCGTATGCTCATCTCATATTTTTCTAAAATTCATTAATATTCAAATTAACCATTCAACATAATCTGCTTCAATTCAACATAATTTGTTTCAAAGTAACCATCTCTACTCTACGAATTCTTCCATTC
Organism: Prinsepia uniflora; assembly: GCA_032719365.1. Classification (NCBI taxonomy): domain Eukaryota; kingdom Viridiplantae; phylum Streptophyta; class Magnoliopsida; order Rosales; family Rosaceae; genus Prinsepia; species Prinsepia uniflora. The sequence continues at coordinate 38,187,978 of CM064868.1, read as the reverse complement.
AACATAATTTGCTTCTAAAATCCATTAATATTCAAATGAACCTTATATTTATATTCCCAAATTTTTTTATATCAAATAAGAATTTAAATATAAAACATATTATATTGGATATTCAGAAATATACTTATATGATATCCAATTAACTTACAAGTTGTACCATTAAACTCAAAATAAAAAAATAAAAAAATTCATGTTGACTGGATGGTGAACCGACCCTGCACACACCGCCAAGCGTCGGTGACGGCCTCTGCGCGTGGTGGCCACTCGCCTGCACAGGGTCGTCTTCTTCCTCGATCCGGGTCTGCGATTCGGGTTTTCGGACCCGACGGCATGACCAGGTTCAAAATCAATGGTTTTTACGTCTAAATTTCACGAATTAACACTCTATCTCGATCGTTTTGATCCCAGAAAGAGACCTATGGGCTTAAAACAAGAAAAAATATCGAAATTTCGGTCAATTTCTTTTTATCCCTTTAGGTGTCGCTGGCTAGAAATTCCGATATTTTCATTCATGTGTGTAACCCAACGGGCGGAAGGACTAAATTGAAATATAGATTGGACTTCCAGCCCATGCCAGGCTTATAGGCAATCAGGCCAATGGTGTTAATCTGGAAAAACCAAGAAGGGGCTTATAGGCAATCAGGCCAATGGTGTTAATCTGGAAAAACCAAGAAGGTTGCAATGAAATAAAGACAAGAATCTGATTAACAGAGCTTGGGTTGGTGCTGTATGAAAGATTTGAAAAAAAAAAAAAACAAAGAAGACATGAAACAAATAAATAGTGGGGGTGAAAAAGTGAGAAAACTGCTAAAAATGTGAAAGTGGCAGAAAAACTTAAACTAAGTTTGCTAGTAACAAAACCATGAGACAAACGAAAGCGAAACAATATGATGAGTAGAAAATAGTGGTTAAATAAACCATGTTTCAGAAAACAGTCGGCCAATAAAGAGGCACTAGGAAATGATTATTACAATTTTCTAGTCCAGTTTCAGATATAAAGGAGGAGGTAGAAGCAAAAAACAAGTGTTGCCAATAAAATCAAGTCCATGTTGTAAAAGTCTATTTAGATAATCTATGTAGGAATACAATACATGTATCTGAATGTGCGCACACTAAACAATCCAACTTTCGATGTAAGTTAGTGGTAGTGCAGTAAAGCATGCTAGTCCAACAAAGACGCTATCAAAACACATCACAAAATAAATAGATTGGAAGAGAAACAGGGAGAGTGAATGGAAGCAGGATACAGTAAGTATAGAAAAATGACAACTAATAGAGTAATGGAAGAGAGAACGACGCCAAAAAAATCTCAAAAGAAAAGCCTGGTTGCGATCACCTGGAAGCGGAGATGAGACTCATTAGAACCTTTAGAAAACTAGATTACAAAATACTAACAGTAGGAAAGTGCAGAAAGAAAAAACAATCTAGTAGAGTAAGGGAGATGAGAAAAATGCAATGATTCTCTAAGAAAATACTGTCATAAAAAATGTAAAAGTGTAAGGGCAAAGTGCTGAGAACAGGATACTTTACAATCTGAGAGTAAAAAAGCTAAAATGATTTGCGAGAAATGTTGCAAAATTAACTAATACAAAAAACTCGTAATTTAACTACTGGAAAAAAATTTACTTAAGCAACCAATATAAGTAGGCAGATTACCCTAAATGCACCAGGAACATGCCAACCAATCTTAATGCACCATAAACTGAAATTTGCCTCAGTGTGCACCACGAATGGGTGCAACGTTAAGTCTATTGCACCATTTCACTGTTCATCACTGAAATTTCCCTAAATGCCCTTAATCACTGTTCATCTTCTTCATTTTCATCTTCTTCCTCACCCCTCTGAAACTCCCAATTCAAAACCCCAAAAATCTTCCACACTTACTTCCATGACTTTTCCATCAAGCTCACCCCTTCCCAATTCCAGAAATTCTTTCACTTTTGCTTGTACGTCCTCTTCTCATCATCATTACCATCAGCCCCACTGTCCCAGTGACAGCCATATTAGCATTTTTTAGAGAGAGAAAGTAAAGGAGAGATGGAGAGAATTAGCGAAAGAGTGTGTTGTGAGTAACAGAAATAAAATCGCTTTTATCTCCACCACCACCACTAGCTTCTCAGTGCTCTACAACAATCTTCAGACCACGAGAGAGTTTGTACTTCTGTGTTGATTCTTTACAGCGGGGTTTATAGTAACCAATGTGTGTCTGAGATCTGTGCTGTATTGAAAAATTCAGATCATTAGACGGCAATGGGTAGTGTGTCGTCGGACAACGGCTCGGACCAGCAAAGCGAGCGGTGTGGGAGCTACAGTCTCAGCGCCAATGTGAGTGAGTTAGAGAGTTGCATTAGCTTCTCGTGCCGGAGGTTCGATGTGGAAGGAGCCTCGAGCTCCATGGCGTCGTCTCCGCGTCCAGTTGCTGGGAATTTCTATTTCCAGGTGTTGGTGATGCTTCCGGTAATTGGAGGGAAAGATGTGGTGGCTTGGGATGAGAAACCAGAGAAACGAGATGTTGATATGTCTGGTATTGCCTTCTGTGTTTTTCCCCCTCATTTGTTTACTTTTCTTTCTGACTTTGGTCATGAAGGAAATTTTTACTCTCTGTTTGACATCCCAGAAAAAGTATAGAGAAAGGAATATAAGTGACTTTTATGGTCTAAAATGACATTTTCTGCGATTCATAAGAAAATTGTAATGCCAAAATAATGCGCTTCCATTTTAATTCCCAAGCTTGGTAACTGAATGGAAATAAATTTCCTTCTACAAGCACTTTTGAGATCTGACTCTGTTTCAAGACAATATAATCTCTTTTTTTTTCCTAACTTTTTTTTCTTTAAAAAACTTGTGACTGCAGAAGTTGAAACGATGAAGGAGAGATTTGCTAAGCTTTTGCTTGGAGAAGATATGTCTGGAGGAGGGAAAAGAGTTTGCACTGCCCTTGCTATCTCAAATGCCATAACTAATCTCTCTGGTTAGTCCCATCCTCTTAGAAGATGATTATTACATGATGTAATTTTGGCTGCGATGGAATGAAGTTCACCTGAAGCTACAACATAAGTTGGAATGAAGTTCACCTGATGATGAGAAGAGGACGTAAAAGCAAAAGTGAAAGAATTTCTGGAATTGAGAGGGGGTGAGCTTGATGGAAAAGCCATGGAAATAAGTGTGGAAGATTTTTGGGGTTTTGAATTGGAAGTTTCAGAGGGGAAAGGAAGAAGATGAAAATGAAGAAGATGAACAGTGATTAAGGGCATTTAGGGAAAGGAACAGTAGTTTTAACGGGGTTAAAGACGAAATCCGTTAAATGGTGCAATGGACTTAACGTGTAAGACCCGTGTCCTGGAGGGAACGGTGAACAATCCCACATTCCTGCGAGGGGGGAATGGTCTGGGAGGGGATTGGTGGTGTGCCTTAAAGGTGTAGGAACACACCTATCTAGCACGATGCCTTTTGGGAGCTCAGTGGCTTTGAGTTCAGTTGGAACTCCAAAGTTAAGCGAGTTGAGGCTGGTGCAATTCCATGATGGGTGACCCATTGGGAAGTTGCACCGTGAGCTCTCGAAAACAAAACCGTAAGGGCAAGGGCAAGGAGGCCCAAAGCGAACAATATCATGATAGATGAGTCGGTTCGTGATAGATGAGTCGGTTCCTGACAGAGGAGGGTCGGGTCCTAACAGAATGGTATCAGAGTTAGACCCCGACAGGGAAGTGTGCCAGTGAGGACGCTAGGCTCTAAGAGGAGTGGATTGTAAGATCCGTGTCCTGGAGGTAACGTTGAACAATCCCACATTCCTTCGAGGGGGAATGATCTGGGAGGGGATTGGTGGTGTGCCTTAAAGGTGTAGGCACACACCTATCTAGCACGAGGCCTTTTAGGAGCTCAGTGGCTTTGGGCTCAGTTGGAACTCCAAAGTTAAGCGAGTTGAGACTGGTGCAATTCCATGATGGGTGATCCCCTGGGAAGTTGCACCGTGAGCTCCCGAAACCTAAACTGTGAGGGCAAGGGCAAGTAGGCCTAAAACGGACAATATCATGCTAGATGAGTCGGTTCCTGACAGAGGAGGGTCGGGTCCCCCCTGGGATTAACGTGGAACGCGCCTGATCCCGTCCCAAATCCTCTGGGATTAACGTGGGACGTGCCTGCTCCCGTCTGACACGAAGTGTCAGACCAGGGATAATTCCGTTTCTAGTCCTCACCGGGGCTTCTAGAGTATGTCAGGATCGTAGGAGGAGGAGTGTGATTTCTCGATCTCTGCTACAGCCCGCATCCGCGATCAAACTGAAGGGCATTAAAAACATCAAAAGTCGTGAGTGGACAAAATAATATTTTAATAATAGCGTTTTCACAAAATATACTTTATAACCTTCACTGAAAACCATGCATGCATTCAAAAACCGTTTATCAAAACGTTCATAAAATCATTTGAAAACATTCTCAAACCTTTCAAGGGTTCATGCCCCGTCCCCATAAACCGTCATGAACCATAAAAACCTTTCAAGGGTTCATGCCGGTCCCCATAAACCGTCATGAACCATAACTTCATTTATGGGTCCCCAACCCAAAATCACAAAACCCGTAAATCAATACATGGGAACTCAGCCCAAATCAAACACAAGTGGAACTCAGCCCAAAACCATTCTCAGTGAAATACCAAAACACAGAATACGGGGTCTCTACCCCAAACCACTTTCCAAAACATAAAACACGGGGTCTCCTCCCCCAAATCACTTTCCATAAGAACCACATACGTACTCATACGTATAACCCATCCGCAACACTTTTGAGAAGATGCCAACTCGGGGCACACAACCCCTAAGGAACACATCCCCGATATATGTCACAATTTCATCTCTATACTAGTGTGCACAACATTCGGGGTCTCATTCCGAGTCTTCCCCCAAGAATTCTCCATCTGGGAGGCTTTGTTCTCTGGATCTAGTCTGAGCTCTATCTCCGGATCTAGTCCGAACATCTCTCCGGAACCTGGTCCGGGACCACATCATAACTTTCACTCCTGGAACGGGATCCTTATGGGGATACCCATTTTGGTGTGTGGATCGTGACTCTTCAGGTCGACGGTTGGAGGAGACCATATCAATCATATGGAGGGTTTGTACATTTCAAATACTTTCTTTCTTTCTCAAAACATATTTCAACTGGGTTTCATACCCGATTCATCTCAATAGGATTCCTCGAATCCGATTCAAATCCACTTTTACATGTCTCGGCCTAAATCCACAGTTCAACAGGGTCTCATGCCCGAATTCTCATTTTATAAATCGAATTGGGACTTAAGCCCGATTTCACAATCAACTGGGCCTCTAGCCCGATATCACGACTAATTGGGCCTCAAGTCCGAACCATAAAGCTACGGGGACTCAAGCTCGATTTCATAACCAACGGGGCCTCAAGCCCGACACTACAGTCAAAGGGGCCTCCAGCTTGAGATTACAACCAACTGGGCCACAAACCCGAATTTGTAAACCAACGGGGTTCTCGGCCCGATCGTATAACTCAAATGGACCCTCGATCCGATTCCTTGTCAATTCAAATGGACTCCAAGTCCGAGAGTTTGTAAATCAAATGGGTCTCGTGCCCGATTTCATATTTCCAATTCCAAAACCAATTCATTAAACCCTCATTAAAAACTTAGCAATTATAAGCACCGTATAAAATAAAAAATCTCGAAATACGTACAAATACGTAAATCCTAGGCTACCACAAACAAATGCACTCATGGCATCACAAAACATATATTAAAACACTTATAAAACATTTATGCATGCATCAAGTTTGAAAGAAAAATCCACTCACAGACCGTCCGAAGCTGCGCCTCGATACGCGCACCAAAATGTCTTCCCGGGTCAATTGTCGTCTCCGGGATCCCCGAACTTGTCCAAATCGTAATAGAGGGTTACTAACTACTTAAATAACCCATCACTAAAGCCCCCGTAATTTTTCGGAATTTTAAACTATTTTTAAAGTCAATCCTAAACATTCGGACGTCCCGAACTATATCGAAACAATGTCCGATCGACACGAAACCAGTCCCAAAATATTTGTTACATCGAATAGATGAAATTATATGTTGGAAATTTCCCCATAGGACCGATCTCGCGCCTCACTGTAGATCTCTTTTAACCTTAGGGCAGGCTAGTTCGAACCGGACGTCCCGGTTCACCCTGCAAATCCGGTTTGCCTGGACCAGCGTGACCGGTCCAAGGCTATTCCATCTTCATTTTTCATCCTTTCTCTTCCCAATTGATTCCATTCCTCCTATTTTTATCTTAGGAACCTAAATATATAATTAAAACAACCTAAAACCTCCTAAAATCCATGAACCAATTTGTCCCTCACGGTTCAACAATCCCAAAAACTCCCCAGGGCTTCCTCAGCCTCTAACCCTCATCAAAATCTTCCTATTATCTTCTTAACAACCCAATAAGCTCATCCTAATTGATTAAAATCGTCCCTAACGTCAAGAATAAAAAATAAACTGAAAAATGGGCCAAACCGATACCTTCATGGTTCCATGGCCGCCGTGCACGGCGGCCTGCGATCCTGCCACCACCATCATCATTTCAATCTCCTCTCCCTGCTTCCCTTATGTGCAGCCAGTTTTTGGATTGGGTTTAGGGTGGTGTGATCGTGTGGGAGTCATAGTTTGGGGAGAGGAAGGTTTCGGGTTGTTTGGGTGAACAGACAAAGGGGGATGCATGTATACAATCACACTGGGTGATGGATGAGTGACACTTTTCACTCATCCTTTGGCCAGCACAGAAATATCTGGGCCCCACTTAAGGCCAAAAGTCTCCCGTCTCGTAAAACGCATTATAGTTCCCTCGAACTTCCGTGAACCGTAACTTTTCCGTCGAACGTCCGAATTCGACTTGGCGTCTGTCTACGGATTTATATCGTCCTGATCTACGTAATGGTCCTCGGTCCTCGGCCATCGGACATCCAAAGTCAAAAGTCAACTATTTGCCCCCATTCAACCAAATTACCAAAGTACCCCCGAACTTCCAAAAATCATAACTTCTTCCTCGAACGTTGGAATCGGGCATGCCACCTGTCTATGAACTCGTGATGTCCTGAATTATGTCAGAATCATCAGCAAAGTCCATTTGATCACCTGAGCGAAGAGTCAACGTTTCACCCATTATAGGGGAAAAATCGTCATTTCTCCCTGGACGTCCGTTAATCCTCGTCTAATCCCCGATTAGCGAGGTTAATCCGTCATTAATTCTTAATTAATCTCAATAATTCGGGACGGGTCGTTACATAACGTTGCACCCATTCCTGGTGCACAGTGAGGCAAATTTCAGTTTATGATGCATTTTAAGATTCACTGGAGTGTTCCTGGTGCATTTAGGGTAATAAGCCTATAAGTAAGATAAGATTAGAGTTTATACTTGTTTTTTAGGTAATCAAACTAATAATTGACACTCAATTTAAAAAATTTCTCTTTAATAACCTTATACAAAATAAAACAATAAAATAATATTTGCTTCGGTAATTGCCACTTCTATTATGTTCTAGTAGAAAATCGAGCAAAAGATTTACATTGTAGTTTCAATGATCGAATGAAAACTAGCAAAACCACCACAAAACCAAAATTTTCACAAAATTAAAAAATTTCAAATTAAACAATCATATAAACTACAAACATCCAATAGTGTTGAAGTCGAAAAGAATTATGGCCCTATGTCATTGGTGAGTGGTGGGTCGCGCGTCTCTGGGATGGCGCCTTGGTACAAGTTGCCAAGGGAAGACACCCAAAGCATAGACAAAATCATAGAGCCAAAAGATGACATGACAAAAGAGAAAGCGGAGCAAAAAAGAAGTCTATAGCCACTAAACCTTAAAACTAAGAGAGCAAGTAGGGCAATAGTGAAGCAAAAGGATTTATTCGAACAATGCTAAACGACCTGAGAAACCAAAACATAATTACAGGACCCATCCCGGAAAAACATCTTGTAAACTATGCCCAGGCCCTGCTCCCGTCTAACAAGAATTGCAAAATACCAAAATTATCCTCAACTTGTTAGACAAGAGATATTCACCTTATTAATCATGTATTCGCTTCTCATTCAACCCCGAAATTCGTGCAACAGCCCAAAAGGGTTATTAAAACCATAAAAATTATGTGAGTGGACAAAAATAAATATTTTAAAATAAAAAACCACCACCATTGGATTCAGAACGTCGAAACTTTTTTAACAAGATCGATTTGACCTCGAAATTCATGCCCACGCACCCACACGCGCTGATCAACGCTGATGTCACTACTGACGTCAGCATCTACCACGTCAGCACTGACAGTCTCTAACAACTCGCCATGTGGCAAAAACCCTGGGCTGCCACGTGGCCTGGCAAGATGACGTGGCTTGCCACGTCATCATTGTCAACCTTCGGCCGGGTCGACTCGAATGACTATAACGGATCGTTCGACCTGTATGTCCAACCCGATCGTATCTTCGTCAAATCCTGTCCAAACTTCGCCATTTTTTCACCAATCTAAATGTCCCTCATCCAGAAATCAATCTATGATGTTAAAACCAGGAAAACTAACCTGAAACACCTCTATCCAAGTTCGATCTTCACGGGTCACCTTCGAGCTCCTTTCTGAGCCCCATCCTACGTCCAAAACCGTCCATTTTCGTCTTTATGGACTTGCCCAAACCCAAAGAACACATTAGTGGATTCAGTTTTGAGTTCTAAGCATCACAAATCTGAAACCCAAAATCTAACTTTGAATGTTCACGAGTTTTACCTGTTTTTGGGTTCTAGCTAGCTCCTCCGTGGCCCCATCGCCCACCACTGTCACTCTCAGTCTCACCACCTCTCTCTGTCTCTCTCAACCAGCACCAGCTGGTGAATACCATGAAGAAATGGTGAGGGTGGGGTTTCAGAACGTGTTTAGAAAATGAGAGAGTAAGGGAGAAGAGATATGGATGCAAAGGGGGTCATAGGATGAGTGACACTTGTTACTCATCATGTGATCTTCACGTAGATATTTTGAGACCCACAATAGACAAGCAAGGTCCACCCTTCATGTAAAACGTGCATCGAATAATCCGATTAAACTGTTTTAGACCAGTAAAGTCATCGTTCGACGTCCAAATTCGATGTACCACCTATCTACGTTATCGTACTCCCTCGATCTACGCAATAGACCTCGGCCAACGTGCAAATAACCTCCTGTGTCTAAAGTCAACATTTTTCCCTCTCCAAGGGTAAAATCATCATTTTACCTCGACTAATCCTGATTATTCGTGCTAATCTCCTGGTAATCTAGTGATTACGGGTTGAGTCGTTACAATCTACACCTTTTTAAAGAATTTCATCCCCGAAATTCACACGAACCCATGTCCAAAATTGTGGAAATCCAATACCGCCTCTAACTCGAGGCTCCCATGTGCAAGTCGACATCCATAATCCATCCACAGTACACACAAGAACATAAATGTCCCCCAATGTCAACTCTAATCCAACAATCAAGGATGAATTTCGGCTCATCCTCAATGGGCGTACTAGGGGGGGGGGGGGGTTCGGAGTGTAACGACCCGTCCCAAATTCCTAGATTAGATTAGTGACTAATCACGATTAGTGAGGCTAATCCATGATTAGTAGAGCGAAATCGGACGAACGGTGCGAAATGACCGTTTTGCCTCTAATGGTGGCAAAACGTTGACTTTTTAATCGGGCGGTCAAATGGACTTTGACCGATGACTGTGACGTAGTTCGTGACGTCACGAGTTCATAGACAGGTGGCACGTTCAATTCCGACGTTCGAGGAAGAAGTTATGACGTTCGGAAGTTTAGGGGCATTTTGGTAAATTGGGTGAATAGGAGGTCAAAAGTTGACTTTTTGACCGGGAGGTCCGATGGCCGAGGGCCAAAGACCGTCACGTAGATAAGGACGATACGAATCCGTAGACAGGCGGCACGTCGAATTCGGACGTTCGACGGCGAAGTTACGGTTCACAAAAGTTTCGGGATACTATTCCCGGCGACACGTTTTACGAGGACCATTTGTCTCTAGTGGGCCCAGATATTTGCTGGAGGCCCAATGGATGAGTGACAAGTGTCACCCATCCAATGGACATCATTTTTCCTTCATGCATCTCACCTGCCTCTTCATCGATCATTCCTCTCCATTTCAAACCATTTTCACCCGATCCCATTTCACCCAAAATCCCAAAACCTTCATCCCTTATGATCTGAGGAACCAGGAGAGTGAGAGAGGAGGACTAGGATGGCAGCTGGTGGCTGGAACCGCCGTGGGCGGTGGCGGGAGCCCAAAACCCGATCGGGTACCCGGTAAGCCCATTTTTCCTCATTTTTCGATGTGAGCATTATGGTTGGTTTTAAATGATTAGGGAATGATTATTACGATGCTAGGAAGGTTTTAGGACGGTTTTGGTGAGGGCTAACGGCTGAGAAGCCGTGGGGGACTGATCGGAAAAAATGGGACCGTGAGGTCCATTTCGAACCAAGGGGTTTCGGGTAGTTTTCTTAGGTTGTAAGGATTGGGATAGATTGGAAATGAGAAAATAGGAATTTAGGAATTGGAATGGAGGAAATCGGACCGAAAATGAGGGAGAAGGAGGCCTGGACCGGTTACGCCGGTCCAGTTGCAGAGGTTGGACCGGACCGGCCGGCCCAGACCGGTTCGATCGCTGGAGCAGGTGGCACTGTAGCGGCGCGTGAGGCCCACGCGCAGCCGCTTCAGGTGGCGCGTGCGGGCGCGTGGAGGAGAATTTGAGGAAGGTTCCAACATACGAAATCATCTATTCGATGTAACGAACATTTTGAGACTGGTTTCGTGTCGATCGGACACCGTCTCGATATGTTTCGGGGCATCGGAAGGTTTAGGTTCGGTTTTAAAAATAGTTAAAATACGAGAAAATTACGGGGCTTTAGTGGGAGGTTAATTAAGTAGTTAGTAACCTTCTATTACGATTTGGACAGGTTTGGGAGTCCCGGTGACGGTGATCGGCTCGGGGAGCCGTATGGCACGCAAATCGAGGCGGCAGCTCGGACGGTCTGTGAGTGGACCTTGCTTTCTAAATTGGTGCATGCATAAATGTTTATTATATGTTTTATTACTTGTTTGATGATGCCATGGGTGCATTTGTATGTGGTTACGTATAAGCACGTATTTCGAGGTTTCGGCCTTATACGGTGCTTATACGGGTCTGTATTTCTTTATTGATTTAAATGATTTGATTTTGGATTTCTAAATGGATAAACTCGGGTATGAGACCCATTTGGTTTTGTCTCGGGCATATGACACTATTTACGACCTTCGGGTCTAAATCGTGGTCGCGACGGGTGCTTTGTGCACGGCGATCGACGATACGACGCTCGCCTCCGGATTTGGATGTGTTCCTTCCGGAGAGGTCACGATGCACGATTCGTTGTCGGGCAGCCTGGGGAGGGTCGTTGGCCTGGGTGGACCCCGGAGTAGTCACGGAGCACCGACTGAGTGGAGTCACCCCCTAGTTGGGTTCCTTACTCTCAGGAAGGCTATGATTACTATTACCTCAGGTAGGGTCAGTGGTCTACGGACATTGATCTTGACTTTGAGAAGACTCGAATTGAGACCTGGGTAGCATGCGCGTGGCTTTGGATACCGTGACAGGATTGGTTGTGTGACTTATATATATGTATGTGATGTATATATGATATATGATATGTGGTGTGTACAGGTGTGCACAGGATTTGAGCAGTGGCTCGTGTACTTGGTTTCATTATGGTTTGGGGCCGAGTCCTTTATGGATTTGGGCAGTGGCCCGTATGGTCGTTTTTATTGTGGTCCTTTCGACCTTAGTTTATATCTGCTTTGGGCTTAGTCCCACATATGGTTTGTTTTGGATAAATGGTTTTCGAATGCATGCATGCTTTTTAGTGGAGGGTACAAATGTCTTCTCGTTAAAATGTTTTTATAAACTCTTGTTTTGTCCACTCACAGTTTTTAATGTTTTGACTGCCCTTCAGGTTGACATCGGATGTGGACTGTAGCAGAGACCGAGATATCACATGCCTCCTCCGGATCCTGGCGTACTCTGATAGCCCGGGAGGGCAAAGGACGAAAATATCCCTTGTCTGACACTTCGTGTCAGACGGGAGCAGGGTCATCCCGCACTAATCCCGGGGGGATTGGGATGGGTCCTGTCAACGTGGTATCAGAGCGGGGTTGACTCTATTCGAGCAACCGCGGAGCTCTTGGAGCATGTACGCTGGTCGAGGATGTGCTATCTCAATGGGCTACAGTTCGTGGTCAACCTGATGTTGAGGTGCCGGTACGATAGTTAGTAGGATTGGCATGCCTTGGTTCGGCATTTGAGGCCGGGGTTGCCATAGTTCTGTCAAGGTTGACAGTGTGGGACCCTACGGAAGGATTAACGTGTTCGTATTCTGGAGTGTGATCGTGAGACGGTTAGTTGGGATCGTCTTCACGATGTCGTAGGATCGGTTCCGACGACTGATTCGATGTTGTGATCATTAGATGGTCAGATTATGTTGAGTTAGATAGATTTACTGCAGTTGGCAGTTATCAACCGGATTCGAGGAATCCGAGTTGGATTGACGGTAGGATTGGATTGACTTCTTTATGATGTCCAGACCGCGGGGTCGGTCAGATCGTGGATTTTACTGCCTTATGCAGTTGGGTTCAGAGTGACCCTAGGGCTTGATTGTGGAACCCTACCGTATGTGTATGGTTCGAAAATGGGAATTGACGAGTGGTTTGACTTGGACGACTATTCGGATTTGGATTCGTTAGTCGGTCTAGTCATGTCAGTTTGTGTTGGGACTGCACTTCGCAGTCAGGGTTGTACGTATCGGTTAGACCGAGTTGGTTGTCGTGCTACTTCAGTTGTGGGTTGGTGCAACTAAGGTCGCGGGTGACCTGGTAGACGACATTGGGTTAGTCGAGTTGCGACTGGTTAGAGTTTGGTTGGACAAGTTATCAGGGTTGGTACTTGTCGATGGAATCCCTGAGTGGGATACAGGGTAGTTGGTACGAGCGGTTGATTCCGTTGGATGCGAATCTCGATATCGAGGTCTGGTAGTTAGGTCTGCACGAGGTTGTGGTAGACGCTACTATCGATGGACTTAGTCGAGTCTCATCAGGTCGAGTAGACTCAGGTTGTCGTGACGATGATACGAGGTGCGTGGGTAACGCATATGTACGAGCAGTGATTCTGGATTCGACTTGGTTACGGCTGAGTGCGATCGCAGCATGAGACGGGGACGTTCTGGGGACGTTTCCTTTTCTCGTATGAGTTGTCAGGGTTACTGTACCCAGAGTTGTTAGGTACAAGGGAGACTGAGTTTCTCCTATTCGAGCAGAGGTACGGGATCGTTGCTCGGTGTGAGCGGAGATCAAGGGTTGTCAGATTTGCACCCTGTGTGCCGGTGCTGATGTTGATGGATTATAATGGGATATTGGTACTGGTGTTGGTGCTGGTGCCGGTGATTGTGGTGACGGTGAGTTACGAATCGAGATGTGACTCCATCGAGATACGTATATGTTCGGTATCTGTGAAGTGGTTAGGGGACACGTGGTTGATGTCCGGGTATATTGTTTCCAATCTGGTTGGAACTTCGGAATCGCGAGAGGTTGCGATTAAGGTGACGAGTGGAATGCGGGTTTTCCGCATTGGTAATGAGTATATCGGAGTTAGGTGACTGCGATTTCTCATTTTCTACTTGGTGGCAGACGATGTTGGGTTACATGACGTGGTGAGTGCAGCAAGTGTTGTTTGCATTCACGTAAGATGAATTTTGTTGTCATTATCTTGTATCATTCTTGGTTTTTCCAAGGTGGAATGACAAGGATCGATACGAGGTAATCAGTGAGAACCCACAGTCTCGGCGTGTCTCGTCGTTGACTAATCTGTTTAGATGTGGGAATTGGCTTAGGACTTTGGGTATCGTTATGGATCTGGATCGTGGTCTTGATGATCCAGATAGGTGGAGAGTTTATCGCTCATACTTGGATGTTGAGTGGAGCATGATGGGACTGAACTTCTTTTCGAGGTAAATCCCATATGGCTTATTACTCGCCTGAGTAGTTGTCCGATGAGTAGTTTTCCGACGTGGTCGGATATGGTCAGTCTTAGAGATGTGTTGATATTGGGATTGGCTTCCCTATGAAGTCAATCGATGGTAATGAGGTAATCGATGGAGCAGGTAACCGATAGGTTTGGTTTTGGTATGTCTCGGTAGACGTGAACGATATTTTGAGTTTTGGAATCAGATTTCTGGATGACGATTCAGGATTTGATTTTGGAACTTGAAAGAGGATTTCTGTATTTGGGTTTTGGAATCGGATTCTGGGTGACGATTCAGGATTTGATTCTAGAGCTTGACTGTGGATTTTCTTTTATGGATTTGGGTTCGGAATGGTTATTCCAAATGCTAGCTTACGGAATGATGATTTAGGATTCGAATTTGGACATGATATGGATATGACTTCTGGGTTTGGATTCGGGATTTCTTACGAAATTGCGGATTCGGATTCGGATTTGGAAATAGATGATGGGTTGGAGTTTCGATTCGTCTAATGCTGGATTGGACAAGTGAACTCCATAATTGAAACGTGATTGGCTACAACCTAGATAGTTGTAGGCTGATTGATGGGTAGATGTACGTACCTTGTGCGTTATTCGAGGTACGATACTGGATGTACTTGTCGTGTCTGGTGACGGTATATAGGTTATACCAGTGGTACGTTGGAGAGCGTGTTGGTAGTCAGCATGGTTCCGATACCATTGGAGTAGTTGGGGTCGTGGACTGGACGTTGGGTACTGTGCATTGGGTCATGGTATTTCTGATGGGTCTAGTTACACACAGATTGAGTGAAAGGCTGTGTGGGTAAGTGTTTACTTCTGGTTGGGTCCGTTGGTGGTTAGTGTAACCACGAGTGAGTATAGTGTCAGCTTCCGACTGACGACTGTCAAGTGGTGACGGTCTGTCGGAGGTGTCAGCGTGGATCGTTGAGTAAGGTCTGATGGCTCCCAGTGGGAGCAGACGTCAGGATAGATTAGTGATTGAGAAGAGAACCGTCTAGTTGTTGTATCAACAAGATGGTAGATTTGACAAGTAGTGTCAATTCGGACCGTATGGCTACTGTTCTACGACGTGGTCGAGTGTAGTCGATACGACGAGAGCGTTAGTGGCACGTCGGGCTGTAGACGAGTAAGTATTGTTCTGGTTAGTGGGTGTACTAGCGTACACGTGTTGCGAGGTAGGTCGATTTCACTTTCCACGAGGTGGATGTGGAATTAGGATAGTTGGAGTTTCGAGAATGAAACTAATTAAGGAGGGAAGAACGGTTAGATTAGGTCGGTTGGAATTTCGAGGACGAAATTAATTAAGGAGGGAAGGTTGTAACGACCCGTCCCAAATTCCTAGATTAGATTAGTGACTAATCACGATTAGTGAGGCTAATCCGTGATTAGTAGAGCGAAATCGGACGAACGGTGCGAAATGACCATTTTGCCCCTGATGGTGGCAAAATGTTGACTTTTTAATCGGGCGGTCAAATGGACTTTGACCGATGACCGTGACGTAGTTTGTGACGTCACGAGTTCATAGACAGGTGGCACGTTCAATTCCGACGTTCGAGGAAGAAGTTATGACGTTCGGAAGTTTAGGGGCATTTTGGTAAATTGGGTGAATAGGAGGTCAAAAGTTGACTTTTTGACCAGGAGGTCCGATGGCCGAGGGCCAAAGACCGTTACGTAGATAAGGACGATACGAATCCGTAGACAGGCGGCACGTCGAATTCGGACGTTCGACGGCGAAGTTACGGTTCACAAAAGTTTCTGGATACTATTCCCGGTGACACGTTTTACGAGGACCATTTGTCTCTAGTGGGCCCAGATATTTGCTGGAGGCCCAATGGATGAGTGACAAGTGTCACCCATCAAATGGACATCATTTTTCCTTCATGCATCTCACCTGCCTCTTCATCGATCATTCCTCTCCATTTCAAACCATTTTCACTCGATCCCATTTCACCCAAAATCCCAAAACCTTCATCCCTTATGATCTGAGGAACCAGGAGAGTGAGAGAGGAGGACTAGGACGGCAGCTGGTGGCTGGAACCGCCGTGGGCGGTGGCGGGAGCCCAAAACCCAATCGGGTACCCGGTAAGCCCGTTTTTCCTCATTTTTCGATGTGAGCATTATGGTTGGTTTTAAATGATTAGGGAATGATTATTACGATGCTAGGAAGGTTTTAGGACGGTTTTGGTGAGGGTTAACGGCTGAGAAGCCATAGGGGACCGATCGGAAAAAATGGGACCGTGAGGTCCATTTCGAACCAAAGGGTTTCGGGTAGTTTTCTTAGGTTGTAAGGATTGGGATAGATTGGAAATGAGAAAATAGGAATTTAGGAATTGGAACGGAGGAAATCGGACCGAAAATGAGGGAGAAGGAGGCCTGGACCGGTTACGCCGGTCCAGTTGCAGAGGTTGGACCGGACCGGCCGGCCCAGACCGGTTCGATCGCTGGAGCAGGTGACACTGTAGCGGCGTGTGAGGCCCACGGCAGCCGCTTCAGGCGGCGCGTGCGGGCGCGTGGAGGAGAATTTGAGGAAGGTTCCAACATACGAAATCCTCTATTCGATGTAACGAACATTTTGAGACTGGTTTCGTGTCGATCGGACACCGTCTCGATATGTTTCGGGGCATCGGAAGGTTTAGGTTCGGTTTTAAAAATAGTTAAAATACGGGAAAATTACGGGGCTTTAGTGGGAGGTTAATTAAGTAGTTAGTAACCTTCTATTACGATTTGGACAGGTTTGGGAGTCCCGGTGACGGTGATCGGCTCGGGGAGCCGTATGGCACGCAAATCGAGGCGGCAGCTCGGACGGTCTGTGAGTGGACCTTGTTTTCTAAATTGGTGCATGCATAAATGTTTATTATATGTTTTATTACTTGTTTGATGATGCCATGGGTGCATTTGTATGTGGTTACGTATAAGCACGTATTTCGAGGTTTCGGCCTTATACGGTGCTTATACGGGTCTGTATTTCTTTATTGATTTAAATGATTTGATTTTGGATTTCTAAATGGATAAACTCGGGTATGAGACCCATTTGGTTTTGTCTCGGGCATATGACACTATTTACGACCTTCGGGTCTAAATGGTGGTCGCGACAGGTGCTATGTGCACGGCGATCGACGATACGACGCTCGCCTCCGGATTTGGATGTGTTCCTTCCGGAGAGGTCACGATGCACGATTCGTTGTCGGGCAGCCTGGGGAGGCTCGACTACGAAGTGCTGACGGTTCAGGATAGCGATCGGTGATGAGTGCACCATGATCTTGCGATGGTCGCGTCGGTCGATTCGTTCACGGCGACATACCAGGATTGAGGGCGATCCTGGATGGATGGTTGCGCGCATCACTATGATCGGAGTCGTGACTGACCCTTGGATATCGGGCACGGTGCCCAGTTGAGTCATATGTTCGGGCACGAGACCCCGATGTTTTACACTGATGATTTCGGGTCAGGGACCCTCGATGGATTTCCAAGTTCATTGCGGTTTATGGGAACCGGCATGAACTCTGGAAAGGTCATTGTGGTTCATGACGGTTTATGGGAACCGGCATGAACCTTTGTCAGGTCATTCTGGTTCATGACGGTTTATGGGGACCGGCATGAACCCTGGTTATGTTATTACGGTACATGACGGTTTATGGGAACCGGCATGTTACTTGCTTATGGATATTATGGATCATGACGGTTCAGGGGAACCGGTCATGAATGTTTATGTTATGTATATATATGTTCGTCTACCTTCCTTTACTTCTATTATCTCCTCCGGGGAGGGTCGTTGGCCTGCGTGGACCCCGGAGTAGTCACGGAGCACCGACTGAGTGGAGTCACCCCCCAGTTGGGTTCCTTACTCTCAGGAAGGCTATGATTACTATTACCTGAGGTAGGGTCAGTGGTCTACGGACATTGATCTTGACTTTGAGAAGACTCGGATTGAGACCTGGGTAGCATGCGCGTGGCTTTGGATACCGTGACAGGATTGGTTGTGTGACTTATATATATGTATGTGATGTATATATGATATATGATATGTGGTGTGTACAGGTGTGCACAGGATTTGAGCAGTGGCTCGTGTACTTGGTTTCTTTATGGTTTGGGGCCGAGTCCTTTATGGATTTGGGCAGTGGCCCGTATGGTCGTTTTTATTGTGGTCCTTTCGACCTTAGTTTATATCTGCTTTGGGCTTAGTCCCACATATGGTTTGTTTTGGATAAATGGTTTTCGAATGCATGCATGCTTTTTAGTGGAGGGTACAAATGTCTTCTCGTTAAAATGTTTTTATAAACTCTTATTTTGTCCACTCACAGTTTTTAATGTTTTGACTGCCCTTCAAGTTGACATCGGATGTGGACTGTAGCAGAGACCGAGATATCACATGCCTCCTCCGGATCCTGGCGTACTCTGATAGCCCGGGAGGGCAAAGGACGAAAATATCCCTTGTCTGACACTTCGTGTCAGACGGGAGCAGGGTCATCCCGCACTAATCCCGGGGGGATTGGGATGGGTCCTGTCAGGGAGTCAAACTGCCACTGGAACTCCAAAACTCAGCTCCCAAGACTCGCTCGAGGCATCGACACTCGTCGACCTCACCTGCCACCACGTAGGTGCAACTCAGATTGATATCTCTGCTCCCTCTGAGCAATCACAAGTCATCTTCCAGTAGGAAGTCTAACCGTCAACAATACCCACGAACCGTCATGACCAGCCAGTAATCCATCGGCTCCACTATTTCCATTCGAGTTTGTTACCAAAAATTTGACTCACACCATAATCTTCTTACGATACCTCGACTCACCAAGAGACCAACTCCGTGATCCTGACTTCTCTCGAGTCCCAATCCAGCATCTCACTCATCCAGAGTGCATCTTGACCACATCGAATACTTGCTCTAGTCGGGGTAATCACAAATCAATTTCACTAGGCTTCCTTTTGCCGACAACCATGGCTCAGAGCTCAAAGCTCGTACAACAATTGAACCCTCTAAAGCCTCTCTCCTCTAGAGCACAATATTCGATGCCTGGTCCAAATATCTCAATGAACAGTCAAACTCAGATCAAATTCGACTATCATATGGCTACCATGACAATCATGGACCGATATTAGACCCTATCCATTTTATCCCCGATTGGAACAAATCGTATACTGAACTCAAAATCCCTTCCGAGTTCAACCAACACTCAGGACATGTCCAACACGTACTCCCCGAGAACTCCCAAGATAACCCTTCAGCTCACTAACCAATTCAACTCTTGGTTAACTCCAAGGGTCAACCGGCTTACGTTTTCCAAGACGTGCCAATCTGGAGTGAAAAGTCTCGTCGGTTACCTACCTCGACCCTTACCAATTCTGATGATGCAAAGGGTCGGATGCGGAAGCTGTACTATAACATCTAATCCAGCAATATACGCCTCACAAAAACACTGCCCAATAACACTCCATAATCATCTACCACCAGCATAACCCCTCCATCTGGAGTTCCAAGAACAAGGTAAACGAACTGTATGCATAAGAGATAACGAGCCTGCAAACATTCTACTCGAGGCATCAGCTCTATCCGTCTCCTCTACCTCGAGTTAAACTCGCTCGGAGTACCAACACATAAGGCTCAGATGATCTATAAAGACCATGTACATCTCCCCAGGAGATAATGAGCTAGTCAAACTCTTCTATACATGTGCCACTGCGGCAAGCTCCCAAACATGGGTAAACTAGGTCATCTCAAGACATCTCAACTGCCTAGCTGCATAAATAAAAACCTTCACGTGAAACACTAGTGCACTGTCTAAACCTGTGTATCAATGCACCACCGTCAATTCCAAAACCTCCATTATCGTCCAAGATAGCCAAACCAGAGCAGTGGTCAATCGTTTCCCAATTCCTGAGAACCCTGATCACACAAATCATCTCAACAATAAAATCATGACCAGGAAATCAACACTAGTCCAACCAAACTGATACTTGTTTAATTGGGCATGCCACTGCTTCCCCTAAGGGCAATCATTACTAGGTTTTAGTATTCCACACATGCCCTCGCACTCCTTGAACACGTCAAGATGTTCTCCATAACATAATTTCCAAAATGATCCTGAAGACTCGGTTCATCAAGTCCATCAATGTTGCTGAGACGTTAGTCAATCCAAGTGGTACGATCCAAAAACCCATAATGCCCATACCGAGTCCGAAAGTGGTTATAGGAATATCCAATTCCTTGATCCTCAACTAATGATATCCCAGTTCATCTAATGTAGATCTGAATACAACTTTATGTTGTACACATCGATGCCATGCAACACCAAGAACCCTTTGTTCCTAAATTCATTCAAACTTGACCTGCAATCTAGGTGCAAGGTCCTTAAACGACCATCAAACTGAGATAATTTGTAACCATGCTGTAGGCATATCCAGAAGGTCTTGCCAAAGAAGTAGAAAAGGAGAAGTCTCCTTCACCAACTAATAATATATGTTGATAGCTTATACATCCATGGAATCCAGAGATGACAGGCAAATGAAGAAGAGTCACTAAACACTTCCACGATAAGGATGACTAGTTCCACATTATTTCCTCGTTCAGCTGCAGATAGGGTGCGATCCACCTTCCACACAACGACACTGGGGCTCCCCAAGAATACATCATAAGTCAATCAAACCCCAACTTTGCTAAATCCTGCAGCTGAACCCTAAATTCTATCAACTCTGTTGGTACCATGCGGCGGTTTCAACATGGTTTGAGTAGCCGGAACCTCATCTTGCGGTGGCAACCACTTAAATCCTCCGACAACGGCATTCGAAGATTATTGCACAACCGATATCTCTCCAAGCACATTGAGATATAAAAAAACATTGCAGCACGTTCCCCAACATCCATAATAGCCATTCTGTAGTATCTTCCCGGCCTCCAAGCTGTAACTCGCAAAGTAAGTATCCTCTGGTCCCAACGAAAAACCAATCATGACAACTTAGGGCTACCAAATACCACCGGTTCCTCAATGCTCAACAAAGGAGTAACGGGTAGCCCACCAATTCATCCCTAAGATCACATCCAAATTAAAAATATCTAGGGAAATCTAATCTGTCTCATTGTTAAAACCTTTCTACCCAAATCAAACGGTCTCAAATTGCTGAAGTAGCCCTGAGCATAGTATCGGTTAGAGTACTGATACTCGTGTCTCAACCTAGTGAGCTCAACTCCTAGTCAACAAGAGAGATAAAGTGTGTGGGTCTGTAATCCATCAATACTCGTACATGAAAGCCAAGGCAAGACGAAACACCCATATTTACTTCAGGTGTAGCACATGTGTCCAAAAGGCCCACCATACTAGAAAGATACTAATATCTCAAGAGGCCTTCTCAGGGTCCTCTCTATTCCGTTCATCGACCATTGTAATCACACGATTACCAATCAAAGACTTGGAGCGAGAAGTGTCCCTCTTCAAAGATCCATGGCAAATGCATACGCTAAACGCCTTCGACATCAGTCGGAAACATCCAATCACTACTAGGATTCCGTCAAACTCATCTCCCTCAGAGGTGCCACATCTACTAGAGTCCAGAATATGGTGAATCTTACCATCATTTGTGACAGGACCCGTCCCAAATCCCCCGGAATTAACGTGGGACGTGCCTGCTCCCGTCTGACACGAAGTGTCAGACCAGGGATAATTTCGTCCTTTGCCCAACCGGGACTATCAGAGGGTGACAGGATCCGGAGGAGGAATGTGATGTCTTTTCTCTACTATAGCCCGTATCCGTGATCAACCTAAAGGGCATTCAAAACATGAAAGTTGTGAGTGGACAAAACAAAAGTTTTATAAAAACACTTCATAAAAAGACCTTTATGCCCTTCACTAAAAACATGCATGCATTCGAAAATAATTTCTCAAACATAGAACATGGGGCCTTGGCCCAAAATCCAATCAATGTACCTGGGACCTCAACCCAACTCAAATCAAATGGGAACTCAGCCCAAATTCAATACCTTTGGGTCTCAGCCCAAAACCATCTCTGTGAAATCTCGTACACATATCCATATATACATATATAACCCATCCTAGACATCCTCTGATGTCAACTCGGGGCACACAACCCCTAGGGAACAAATCCTCGATATATGTCATGATTTCTCTATATATATAAGTATGCATACTACTCGGGATCCCACTCCGAGTCTTCTCCCAGGAATTCTCCATCTGGGAGGCTCTGTCTCCGAATCTAGTCCGAACATCTCTCCGGAATCTAGTCCAGGACCACATCATAACTCCAACTCCTGAAATGGGATTCCTTTGGGGATCGCTCATTCCAGGTAGTGGATCGTGACTCCTCAAGTCGACTTCTGGACAAGACCAATCAATACGCTCATAAAGAGGGTATATACATACTAGTATAGGAAAAACCATAAACGGGACTCACGCCCGATAACACAAGTCAACTGGGCCTCCAGCCCGAACTATGACTCAACGGGGCCTCTAGCCCGATTTCACACTTAATTGGGACTCAAGCCCGAACTCGTAAATTAACGGGGTATCAAGCCTAAAAACTCAGGGTTAGTCACGATTCTGATCATAGTGATACGTGCAACCATCAGTTCAGGACCGCTCTCAATCCTTGTATGTCGCCGTGAACATATCACCGCCGAGACCACCTTTAGATCAGGGTGCACACGTCACCGATCGCTCTCCGATACCATTAGCACTCCGAAGTTGAGCCTCTAGTAGCTGCTCGACAATGGAATGTGCATCGTGACCTTTCCGGAGGGAACACATCCCCAGTCCGGAGGGGAGCGTCTTGTCGTCCATCGCCGTGCACACAGCACCCGTCGCGACTACAACTCAGACCCGTAGGTCATCAATAGGGCCACATGCCCGAATCAAAACCAAAACTAAATAGGTTTCATGCCTGGATCAAATCAAGACCAAATGGGTCGTTTTATCTTTCAAAACCATATACGCGTATAAGCTCGTATACGGCTGAAAACCTCGAAAGACGTGCCAATACGCAAACACATATACAAATGCACTTAAGGCATCACAAAACAGGTATTAAAACATTCATAAGTCAACTTTTTACCCTAGGCCATCGGACCTCCTAGGTCAAAAGTCAACTTTTTGCCTCGTCTAGGGGCAAAATATTAATTTTGCCTTGAACGTCCGTTAATTCTCGACTAATTCCCGATGGCCCCCCGATTAGCGAGGATAATCCGTCATTAATCCCTAATTAATCCTTATAATTAGGGACGAGTCGTTACAAACTTCTTCCTTCAGAAATTTCGTCCTCGAAATTCAAATTGACCCAATTCCACAACCAACTGTGGACATCCAAGTATATCCCACTACTTGGTACCCTCGTGTAATCCTACACATCCGACACTAAGTCGTACTCGTCGACACGTATTGTCACCAGAGCTTCCAAAGTTCCAGCTCGACTCTCGCGAAGCCACATTTCGGCTCGTAAGTCTCACTATAGATAGAATGTCGACGTCTCGCCGATCTCGCCTGTCGCTCACTATGCCAGGTTAGTTATACTAAGTTAATTTTAGATCCTTATAGTATAACTTCCTTACACGTTCCAACCTCCGACTACTAGGTTACAACACGTACTCCCACTAGGGCTAACATCTCCAAGCTGGCATCCAGCGCAGCATCTAGTCAGACAACATCCTCCAGGTCCTGCCATCCCCATGGCACGGATCCCATCACACAGGTCATCCTCAAACCTATGCCTCAGGTT
Organism: Prinsepia uniflora; assembly: GCA_032719365.1. Lineage (NCBI taxonomy): Eukaryota > Viridiplantae > Streptophyta > Magnoliopsida > Rosales > Rosaceae > Prinsepia > Prinsepia uniflora. The sequence goes on along the minus strand of CM064868.1, from coordinate 38,164,177 downwards.
TAATCGACTTGATGGCAGCTTCTCATCTGACATCTAAGTCAGCTTTTCAGTCTGCTCGACGACTAGCCTCACTGCTTCCACTGAGCGATAACTCACTGTTCGAGGAATACCATTCTCCTCTAACACTCCCTAAGTCCACGATCACTATTGTGGCTAGCCGGTAACACTTGGCTCCACTGCACTTCCGTTGCGCACTCTGATCTCGGCTCGCTCTCGAGTCCCTAAAGCGTATCTCTGCTGACAACTAGACTCACCTCGAGTCTCAACTGTTGTACTTGTATTAGCAGGAAACACACACAGTCACTAGGTTTCCACACCCAAACGTCCTTCACGAGCTTGCCTCAATCCAATACAATCTCTATCCTCAAACCCAACTCGAGGCATCATCTATTCATCTTTTCCTGATCGATATCCACGTATCGTTCTCGTCTCGCGTTCTCCCTACTTCCAAACTGTGTCATCTCACAAACTATGCTAAGGGATCCTTCAATAGGCTTACCAAAAAGTTCTCCTCCGTTCCTAGCTTAGCAAAATTAGCAAGGAAATTCACTCCAATGACGACCAGACCTCGGTCTAAATGCCTCACGGTCGTCGCAATCACTTCCGTGACACCAAGAATCATCTGATCTCCAAGTCACTCAAATTTGACCCACAGTCTAGGTGTTCGGTTCTTACACCCTCTTTGAACCCTTGTCTATCAACTCCTTCCTCATCGACCCACATGAGGAAAGTCAAAGATGATGACATCAAAGTTCATCCTATGTCATCCTCCGGAATCCAACACTATCTGCTAAAGAGCAGAAAATGAGAAGTCTCTTTCACCGATCTCTAAGTCGAGAGTAGTTGCAACCATGTTGGAAGATAAGTATGCTTCCAACTGGGTGTCAAGTCCAACCTTTGGACTTCCCGAATCCTTGACTAAGAGTATTCTATGGTAATTACTGTAATGCTTAATCATTCCTTCAAGACTAAACACTTCCATTGATTCTCTTCGGCTTCTTCCATCGTCGTTCACGTCGGTAACCTAATTCGCACGTCCCAATCCTTATGGGATCCAATTCTAGCACTTGACACTCGTACCGTCCATCCACAAGGGACTAGGGTACCTGCCACCAATCCAGGTATAGGCCATACCTCGCACCGAGCCACTCAGAATCCTCTCTGTCCCGTTCAGTGCCCACCGAACTCGTACGGCTACCATTCTAGGGCACATCTACCAACTCGATCTCAAACTAGGCCTTCAACTAACTCGAACATCATCCACATGTCCGTAATCAATCCAACTCGTCTATCCGTTTATGATCGTTTATGCACATCCAAAAGGATGTCAATTCATCCTAATCTGATGCGCCGCCAGACTGAAGAGCCACAACGGGCTCCTGCTGTGATCTGCAGGCAACTCTCTGTGTAATACCAAATCCGACTCTCCAGTCACTAATCCTCACAACAGTACTCGCGTTCTCCATTCTTTCCGACCAACGACAACTGTCGATAGCTACTGTAGTGATCCATTCTATTTCGCACCATCAGATTCCTCCTCAAACAAGCGTACCCAAAACGCAGGAGGTATGGTCAACCAAACCATCTCCCACACGATTCCCAAGACTAATCTACACTAGCCGATGAATCCTTCTCGTCGCGTAGTGGTAGAACCTTACTATGAGCACATCACAACTGAGCTACCCTCAGCTCGTGGCTCATCGTCCTTCCTCGTCAACGTCATCGCATCATTGCCAATTGGAGTAAAAATCAAACCAATCCTAAAACCTCGCTCGTACCGAGAAATTTTCACTTATCTCCACTCGGGTTGGAAGGGCTCTGCCTCCCTCATACCCACGACTATGGGTATGACCATTATGACAATCCATACCAGAGAATGAACGTTTCCCAAACGTTCCCTGATTCTCAACAACCACCAACAATTCCAGTCTCGATGGTAGTAACTACCACGGGTTCACGCAAACACAACCCACACACAACAACACCGAGACTCCGAACCTAAGCGGTCAACTCACCGCCGGCACCAACCACTCGACATATAACATCCGCTGATCGGTGCACCTCAGGATCCGGTCAACAAGTACCACTCCCCTGGTAGCTTGTCCAATCACTTGCCAACTAGGGTTACCACAACCCGGCTGCTCGCTGCAGCATATCCACCTCGAGTGATTCCTCGCCTCGACTCCGAAGAGTCGTCGTATTTCACTACTGGTGTCCAAATAACCAGTAACCACACTCTGAGGATCTCATCCCCTCGTAACTCTACGGTTTCTAGCCGTCGGCCTCCACGAGTACTCGGCCATACACCGTTCCTAACACTGCACCGCTACTACACGTCGTAATTGTATCCTACCACGTCACACAACAACTACTTTGGGCATCCTCTACCGGTCGACATCCCTCCAGGATTCGACACCTCTACGCGTGGCATCTCGTGCCAGATAGGATTGACATTCCTATTCCAACTAGTCTCAACTAAGGTCTTTGCGCTTCTGACTGCTCCTAGAAGCACCATCTCGATCCTTTCACTTCTATCGTGGGCGATCCTAACGTCTGACCTCTACTAATTCCACTTGTTTTATTCCATGTCTGTCATGACGCCTCAGCGGTCCCGACTCTTAGGTCGCCATTTGGTGTCTACTGGTCTACTAGATCCTATCTCCAGTAACTATGCCGCTCTAAGCCGTTGGATTCACACGCTCACTAATCTCGCTTAGGATCCAACCTCTTGGAAAATGCGACATCCTATGCCAACCTGACCTTACACGATCGTACCTCGTGTCAACGTACACAAACTAGGGCCGATTCTACCGAATTGTCGTACTAATACCTTAACTATGAGGTTGATGACGGGCTGTTACGACTGCAGAGACATCATATCCTCGATATGCGAGCACTTTGAGAGCAAAACCTTCTCTGATACCAACTGGTATCAGTGTACCATGAGTATCATATGAGTCAACCTCGCTCTGATACCAACTTGACAGACCCGTCCCAAATCCCCCGGGATTAACGTGAGACATACTTGCTCCCGTCTGACACGAAGTGTCAGACTAGGGATAATTCCATCCTTTGCCCAACCAGGACTATCAGAGGGTGACAGGATCCGGAGGAGGAATGTGATGTCTCCTCTCTGCTACAGCCCCCATCCGCGATCAACCTGAAGGGCATTCAAAACATGAAAGCTGTTAGTGGACAAAACAAAAGTTTTATAAAAACATTTCATAAAAAAGCTTTATACTTTTCACTAAAAACATGCATGCATTAAAAAATCATTTCTCAAACATAGAACACGGGGCCTTGGCCCAAAATCCAATCGAAGTACCTGAGACCTCAGCCCAACTCAAATCAAATAGGAACTCAGCCTAAATTCAATAACTGTGGGTCACAGCCCAAAACCATCTCTGTGAAATCTCGTACACATATCTATATATACATATATAACCCATCCTAGACATCCTCTTATGTCAACTCGGGGCACACAGCCCCTAGGGAACAAATCCCCGATATATGTCACGATTTCTCTATATATATCAGTATGCATACTACTCGGGATCTCACTCCGAGTATTCTCCCAATAATTCTCCATCTAGGAGGCTCTGTCTCTGGATCTAGTTTGAGCATCTCTCCGGAATCTGGTCCGGGACCATATCATAACTCCCACTCCTAAAATGGGATCCCTATGGGGATCGCTCATTCCAAGCAATGGATCGTGACTCTCCAGTTTGATGTCTGGAGGAGACCAATCAATACGCTCGTAAGGAGGGTATATATATACTAGTATAGGAAAAACCACAAACGGGACTCACGCCTGATAACCCAAGTCAACTGGGCCTCCAGCCCAAACTATGACTCAACGGGGCCTCTAACCCGATTTCACACTTAACTGGGACTCAAGCCCGAACTCGTAAATCAACAGGGCATCAAGCCCGAAACCTCAGGGTCAGTCACGATTTCGATCATAGTGATGCGTGCAACCATCAGTCCAGGACCGCTCTCAATCCTAGTATGTCGTGGTGAACATATCACCACCGCGACCACTTCTAGATTCGGGTGCATAAGTCACCGATAGCTCTCTGATACCATCAGCGCTCCAAAGTCGAGCCTCCAGTGGCTGCTCGACAACGGAACGTGCATCGTGACCTTTCCTGAGGGAACACATCCTCAGTCCGAAGGCGAGCGTCATGTCGTCCGTCACCGTGCACATAGCACCCGTCGTGACTACGACTCAAACTGGTAGGTCATCAATAGGGCCACTTGCCCGAATCAAAACCAAAACTAAATGGGTCTCATGCCCTGATCAATTCAAGACTAAATGGGTCGTTTTATCTTGCAAAACCGTAAACGCGTATAAACACGTATAAGGCCGAAAACCTCGAAAGACGTGCCAATACGTAAACACATATACAAAATGCACTCAAGGAATCACAAAACATGTATTAAAATATTCATAAAACATTTATGCATGCATCGATTCATAAAAGAAAGTCCACTCACAGACCGTCCGAGCTGTCGCCTCGATACGTGTACCGTACGCCTTCCCAGGTCAAACGTCGTCTCCGGGGCTCCCAAACCTGTCCAAATCACTCTAGAGGGTTACCAACTACTTAATTAACTCCTCACTAAAGCCCCCTAATTTTTCAGGATTTTTAACTATTCTTAAACGTGATCTTAAACCTTCGGACAGCCCGAACTATATCGAGACGATGTCCGATCGACTCGAAACCAGTCCGAAAATGATCGTTACATCGAATAGATGAAATTACATGTTGGAAGTTTCCCCAAAATCTCTCCCACGCGCCAGTGCACAATTGCGTCTTCAACCTCCAACCGACTGGTCCGACCAGCCGGTCCAGTTTTCTTCTGCAAATCCGGTCTAACTGGACCGGCGTGACCGGTCCAGGCTCGTAAACCATCCAATCTTCGTCCCTTTTCTTCCTAATCGATTCTATTCTTTCTAATTCGACCCTAGGAATCTATTTGTGCAATCAAAACCATGAAAAACCCCTAAAATCCTAGTGGTCCAATTTTCTCCCTCACGGTTCAATTTCCCAGTTTCCTCCTTGGGTTCCTTCGTCGTGAACCACCATTCAAAATCACCCTAATACCTTCCGGATAACCTAACTAACCTATTCTAATCACCTAAAACGGCCTGTAACATCAAAAATCGAAAATAATAGGAAAAATGGCAAAACCGATTACCTTGCTCGAGGTCCTCCGCCGTCCACGGCGGTGCTACTCCTGGCCCGCAACCACCATCATCCTGCACTCTTCTCACTCTCTTGGTCTCTCAAGCATGATCATATGGGGGAAGGGTTTGATTGGGGTTGGAAGGGTGATCGGGTTTGGTGGGGAAATGGTCGAACAAGAAAAGGGGAAGGAGATGCATGAATATGTTTGAGTGTGCAATGGATGAGTGACACTTGTCACTCATCCATTGGGCTAGGGACAAATATCTGGGGCCCACTTGCTGTCAAAAGTCCCTCGCCTCTTAAAACGTGCAATAGTACGTTCGAAATTCCATGAACCGTAACTTTTCCGTCGAACGTCCGAATTCGACGTGTCGCCTGTCTACGAATTCGTATCGCCTCCATCTACGTAACGGTCCTCGGCTCTCAGCCATCGGACCTCTCAGGTCAAAAGTCAACTTTCTGCCCTCATCTAGGGGAAAAATCGTAATTTCGCCCTGAACTTCCGTTAATCCTCGATTAATTCCTGATTAGTCCCCAATTAGCGAGGCTAATCCTTTATTAATCCCTAATTAATCCTTAAAATTACAGACGGATCGTTACAATTTGAGTCTCACTCCAATGACCCGATGAAACCAAAGAATCCTCATTACTTTAATCGATTTCGCACCTAGTACGAACCGAGTTAAATTCAGAAATCTCCGCTCATACCGAGTAACAATCATATACCCCTGATCTAGGCGCAGGACCTCCGCCTCTCACATCTCGATAAAACTAGGGCAAAAATAGCGTTGGGAACATTCCTTGAACGTTGCCCAAGTCTCGGTAGCCACATCCAAATCCATAAATAGCAATATCTAACACCAACCCTATGCAGAACTATCTGAGAAGCACACTTTTATCAGTACCATATGCTCATGAGGGCAACCCATCGCCCATACACTCTGCAATACCTCCATCCTAACCGACCATCGGTCACAACACCGGAGTAGTCACCATACTGGGATCTAATCAACCAACAAGTCCTCGGCTCCAAGCTGCTGAGCCTACACAAAACTAGCCTGACAGGACCCATCCTAATCCCCCCCCGGGATTAGTGCGGGATGACCCGGCTCCCGTCTGACACGAAGTGTCAGACAAGGGATATTTCTGACCTTTGCCCTCCCGGGCTATCAGAGTACGCCAGGATCCGGAGGAGGCATGTGATATCTCGGTCTCTGCTACAGTCCACATCCGATGTCAACCTGAAAGGGCAGTCAAAACATTAAAAACTGTGAGTGGACAAAACAAGAGTTTATAAAAACATTTCATAAGAAGACATTTGTACCCTCCACTAAAAAGCATGCATGCATTCGAAAACCATTTATCCAAAACAAACCATATGTGGGACTAAGCCCAAAGCAGATATAAACCAAGGTCGAAAGGACCACAATGAAAACGACCATACGGGCCACTGCCCAAATCCATAAGGGACTCGGCCCCAAACCATAAAGAAACCAAGTACACGAGCCACTGCTCAAATCCTGTGCGCACCTGTGCACACCACATATCATATATCATATATCATATATATAAGTCACACAACCAATCCTGTCACGGTATCCAAAGCTACGCGCGTGCTACTCGGGTCTCAATCCGAGTCTTCTCAAAGTCAAGATCAATGTCCGCAGACCACTGACCCTACCCGAGGTAATAGTAACCATAGCCTTCCTGAGAGTAAGGAACCCAACTGGGGGGTGACTCCACTCAGTCGGTGCTCCGTGACTACTCCGGGGTCCACCCAGGCCAACGACCCTCCTCGGAGGAGATAATAGAAGTAAAGGAAGGTAGATGAACATATATATACATAACATAAACATTCATGACCGGTTCCCCTGAACCGTCATGATCCATAATATCCATAATCAGGTAACATGCCGGTTCCCATAAACCGTCATGTACCGTAATAACATAACCGAGGTAACATGCCGGTTCCCATAAACCTTCATGTACCGTAATAGCCAACAAGGGTTCATGCCGGTTCCCATAAACCGTCATGAACCATGATACCATATTAAGAGTTCATGCCGGTTCCCATAAACCGTCATGAACCGGGAAATCCATTTAAGGTTCCCTGACCTGAAATCAAAACCGTAAAGTGGCTTGGGTCTTGTACCCGAACATAGGACATCAGTTGGGCACCGTGCCTGATATCTGAGGTCATATGCCCGAGACAAAACCAAATGGGTCTCATACCCGAGTTTATCCTTTTGAAATCCAAATCCAGTTCATTTAAATCAATAAAGAATTACAGATCCGTATAAGCACCGTATAAGGCTTAAACCTCGAAATACGTGCTTATACATAACCACACACAAATGCACCCATGGCATCATCAAACAAGTAATAAAACATACAATAAACATTTATGCATGCACCAATTTAGAAAACAAGGTCCACTCACAGACCGTCCGAGCTGACGCCTCGATTTGCGTGCCATACGGTTCCCCGAGCCGATCACCGTCACGGGGACTCCCAAACCTGTCCAAATCATAATAGAAGGTTACTAACTACTTAATTAACCTCCCACTAAAGCCCCGTAAGTTTCCCGTATTTTTAACTATTTTTAAAACCGAACCTAAACCTTCCGATGCCCCGAAACATATCGAGACGGTGTCCGATCGACACGAAACCAGTCCCAAAATTTTTGTTACATCGAATAGAAGATTTCGTATGTTGGAACCTTCCCCAGATTCCCTGCCACGTGCCCTCACGCGCCGCCTGAAGTGGCTGCGTGTGGGCTTCACGCGCCGCCTGAAGTGGCTGCGCGTGGGCTTCACGCGTCGCTACATTACTTGCTGACGTCATCGCTGACGTCATCTGACAGCTGTCAGGTATGACATGTCAGACTCTGACAGGTGCCACGTGTCATGCTCCCATTGGTCCACGTCACTGTGCTGTCAGTGCCACGTGGCAGTCTGACATGTGGCACGTGTCATCACAGCATTGGTCCACTTCAGTGACACGTGTCAGCCCCTGATTGGGCCACGTCACTGACATGTCAGTGCTGATTGTGCACTGACATGTGACACGTGTCGCACTCCTATTGGCCCATTTTCTGACATGTCAGCTGACATTGTCAGATCTGACAATGATGACGTCATCCCTGACATGATGACGTCAGCAGGATGACGTCACCTGTCATCTCTGTCCTCCCGCGGGTCGACCCGAATACCAGTAACCGGGTTGCCGTGACCCGCGGCTTGACCCGGCCAGTTCTCCCTGCTCCGGCCACCATTTTTCCTCCCGTTTGTCCCATTCTACTCCTCTCAACCTAACCTAAAGATCCATGGGCTTAAAAACTATGAAACGGGTCGCGATAATTACCTACGGTGCCAAGAATAGTCGCCCAGTTTCCGGCCGTCCGTCTGGGCTGCACCGTCGTCCCCCGCCACTTCATTCGATCCTGTTAGCCTCCTCAAGTCCCCAGAATCACAACCTAATTATTAGTTTCGATTCAAACCCAATAAAACTCAAGTTTCAAATTCAACCCCAAAACCTACCTTTTCGGGTTTCCTCCCGCCGTGTCCTCCGTCGTCCTCAGCCGTCGTGTCCTTTAGTCCTTCATCGTCACATCCTCACATTATCTCTCTGGTCTCAGTCACAGATGATGAGGGAGTGTGGGTGTTGGCTGTGTTTTGAAGAAAATGAAGAATGGAGGGTTATGGGGTTTTTCGGGTTTGTGAGGAAAATGAGGAATGAAGATGTGAGTTGATGAGATCAGATGAGAGGAGAGATGGCTGATGAGAGAAAGAGAGATGGGATGGAGGGTGTGGATTTAAAGTTAGAATTGAAATGGATGGTTAGGATTAATGGTTGGTGGATTTGATTATAAAAATAATTAAATAATATTAATTAATTATATAGATCCACATTTTGGGGGATCAAGTCAATGGGATGAGTGACACTTGTCACTCATCCATGGGGCCCACCAAAATATCCACCCAATCAGATTTCGCTGAAACGTCCCCGTCTCGAAGTTCGTGCATAGTGAAATCGAACTTCCGTGACCCATAACTCTCCCGTTTGAAGTCTGATTTCAGAGTGCCGTCTGCCTATGTATTCGTATCGTCCTTATCTACGTAACGGTCTTCGGCCCTCGGCCATCGGACCTCCCGGTCAAAAAGTCAACTTTTGACCTCCTATTCACCCAAATTACCAAAATGCCCCTAAACTTCCGAACGTCATAACTTCTTCCTCGAATGTCGGAATTGAACGTGCCACCTGTCTATGGACTCGTGACGTCACGAACTACGTCACGGTCATCGGTCAAAGTCCATTTGACCACCTGATTGAAAAGTCAACGTTTTGCCACCACTAGGGGCAAAACTGTCATTTCGCATCGTTCGTTCGATTTCGCTCTACTAATCACGGATTAGCCTCACTAATCGTGATTAGTCACTAATCTAATCCTGGAATTTGGGACGGGTCGTTACATAGCCCTTCTCGGGATCCAATCCCGCTGAAACACGGCATCCAATGTCTAACAGAACAAATATGATGTCTTTTTCCATTCAACTTTTCTCGCTTTCCTATTACTACGAGGCTGAGGACTGGGTTGTCGTCGTGGAGGCATCACGTCCATAACGAAACTATCATACACACCTAGTGTGCGATTCCCAAAGAGAGCAACCTAGTGCTCTGATACCAAGTTGACAGGACCCTCCCCATAATCCCCTTTGATTAACTTGGGAGGATTTTCTCCCATCTGACACGACCTGGTAAAAAGCCATAATACCCTCGGGACTAAGTAAACATCCTAACCACGTGTTAGAAAAGGATACACTACATACTAACCAGTATGATCAGAGTACGTACTTTCCGTGATGCCTCAGCCTTCACACAGCCCACATCCACGATCAACTTGGAAGGTTCCAAAACAAATAAAAAGTGTGAATGGACACAAATATAGGTTTGGAAAACCATTTTCCGAAATCAATCATTGAACCCTCCGTTTAAGAAAGCTATGCATGTATTGAATTTACGAATAAAAAAATAATCTCAAAATACGTGCAGTAACTAGAAAATCAAACATCCTAAAACCTGCCTCCACAGAAAGTCATACCAAATCCACACCAAAGCAAGTTTTCCAACACAACCATATCAAATAACCAATCATATCAACCTCGATGTCTGTTGTTGAATCATCATATCAAGGTGCACTACTGGTAGGCTGATATCACTCAGAAAAGACGGAGTCCAAGACTCGACATCCGAGTGTGGACTGGCTAAAAAATGACGGAGTTCCAAACTTGACATCCGAGTCACGGTCTTAGTCTCAGGAATGACGGAGCTCGAGGCTTGACATCTAAGACGAGTCTCGGGAATAAAGGAGCCCAACTCGACATCTGAGACGAGTCTAGGGAATGACGGAGCCCAGCTCGATGTCTGAGACTATCTATCACAATCGGCATCTCAAGTGGGTCATTAATCACATCTCGCATCATCACAATCATCATAACACAGTCACATCATCATATATTCATAGTCATATCAAACCTCGTAAATGATCCATTAAAATAGTCATATAAACACGACATCACAAGTATAAAACCATCCTTATAACTCATTGAGGATCCATCCGGGGTTTAATAAACCCAATTTTGGTGATTCAAGACTTTTGAGTTAGCGTTAGGAAAATTCCTCTTATTTTCCTAACTCCAACTCTAGCCTCGAGATTGGGCACCACATTAGTAAGTTGATATAAGTCGATAAAGGCTTGAATGTGGATTGTTTAGAGAGTTTTCTGAGAGTTAGGGTGTCCGTGGCTATTAAAGATCCGTTGAAGTGGTTTGTGACACTCAAGTTTTTTATTGATGGCTATGAAATGGTATGTTTTGGAGTATGAAAGATTAGCTTTCTTTTGCCTCAAGTGTGGGCGTTTGAATCATATTGGTAGAGCTTGTATGGTGGTTAGGCTGGAGGGCGGTGAGGTTCAGTCTTTTGGGCATTGGAAGACCATCGACAAGGAGGTTCATCGTATCTCTCCCAAATACAATTTTCAGGGTTTTTTTTGGACTGAACCCTCGAGCAAAGGGACTCTGTCTTTTAAGGGCTAGTAGAGATGATGCTGTGATGGTGATTGGGGTAAGGAGGCTTTTCGGTATTGGGGGATAGTAGATAGTGGAGCGCATGAGGATGGCGCTATTGTGGATATGGGCAAGGGAGTTAAAAAATGCAGGGTGGATAATCCTGATGTGAGTACTACGAATGTGGCGTCATTAAGACAAATGGGTTGTTCTCAGATTAGGAGGGAGAGTGGTAGTTATGGGCAAGTTGCGGATGGAAGACTCCCAAGACTCTTCTTGGGAGTTTGGTGCCTACGGGAGGGAAACAGGAACATGCACCTGGTGCACATTTGTTAGTCACAAATCTATTTTAGGGCTATTCAAGGAACCCCAATGAGTGGGGTCCAAGGGCTCCTTGATGAATGAACGAGTCTTGGTTTTATTGAGATTGAGGCAAGGAAACAGACGTCGTCGAGGGATTGCTTTCAGGGTTCCTGGTTGAAATTCAGCCGCAAAATGAAGAAACAATCAGGTTTGAATCCAAATCCTCTTCTTTCAACTCTAGTGTATCATTCAGCAACAATTTAGTTGGTTATGCTACAAACGTGAAGATGTCCAAATTTTTGGCCAATGAAGAGGAATAAGTATACTTAGTTGGAATGTACCATGGGCTAGGATGCCCATATGTTCAAAATACTTTGAAGTACTTTTCAAGGAAAAAAAATCGGGTATTGTGTTCTTGATGGAAACTAAAAAGAAAGTTCGTCAGATGGACTTTGTTAAGCAATGGTTAAAGGTTGCTGGAGCTTTTTTTATCAACCATGTGGGGCTGAGTGGTGGGCTTGCATTATTGTAGGCTCACGGGATTCATGTGACTATTCATTGTTACTCGAGTGGGCATATTGATGCCTTTATTACATGCTTGGGAAAGCATTTGTTTTGTTTCCCTGGTTTCTATGGTAACCTTGAGACAAGTGAACAAAATTTTTTTGTGGGATCTTCTACGAAATTTGGGTTCTGGTAAGAATCAACCATAGTTAGTAGAGGATGATTTTAATGAGATTGAGATTAGTGATGAGCATTGTGGGATAAGGCTTCGCGTTTGTGGAAAATCCATGGTTTTTGTGGGGCTCTTGAGGATTATGGTCTCATGACAGTTCCTTTTAGAGGCCAGAAATTCACATGGAGTAACTGGTGGAAAGGGGACAGGAATGTTATACTTAGGCTTGATCGAGTTGTAGTTAATGCAGAGTTCTTTCAAATTTTTCTGAATGCCTTAACCTTTCATTTGAATTCTTAGGCATCAGATCATCAACCAAAATGGATTCGTCTAACTCCCACTGTTGTGTTTCGGAGGCGGTGGAACCGTTTCTTTTTTTGAAGAGATGTGGACACTAGTGAAGGGATGCGAAGAGATTTTTGCAGTGGGTTGGGAGGAAGGGGGCGAACGGTGCCTACTAGACTTACTCATTATGAAGCCAAATTACAACAATGGTGTTGCAGGGAAGATCAAGTAGCTGCAAGCTCAGTTGGATGACTTTTTGGAATCTCAGTAGTCAAATTGTGGCACTTAGGTGAAATTCAAATATGGGCTTGTTGGGTTGAGAGTCAAAGAGAAGCTGTTATGGAAGCGATGATCTAGGGAGCTTAAAGATGGTGCTCGAAATACGATTTTTTTTCACCAGTTTGTAATGGAAATAGGTAAGAAAAATTCATTTACCAATGATTATAATTTACAACAAGTTTGGTGCTCATCTAACACGGATGTGGAAGCAGTTTTTGTACATGACTATGAGCAAATTTTCAAATCCAATGGGGATGCCGTTGTCGATGGTGTGATTGGCGTGATAGAGCCCATCCTTCGAATCAATGAGAATGTCCCTTTGTGCAAACCCTATTGCCAAGTAGAGGTGAAATAGGCCCTTGGATGGGATTTCAACCTTGTTTTACCATAAAAATTAGGCAACGGTTGGGGATGAATTAGTTACTTTATGCTTGTCCTTTCTAAATGATGGCGTGAGCATCCGGGAGGTCAATCATCACTTATAACCCTAATTTTGAAGATTGATCATCCTACCTAGGTATCAGAATTCAAACATATTGCTTTATGAGTTATTTATAAGATTTTATCCAAAACTATTGTGCACAGGTTGAACAATGTCATGTCTCTAATTATTTTCGACTAGCGTAGTATTTTTGTGCCTTCTTGGTTAATGACAGATAATATTATAGCTGTTTTTGAGAGTATTCATGCATTTAATCAACCAGATAGAAGTGATTTGGAAAGATGATCCTTAAACTAGATATGTCCAAGACCTAGGACCGTGTGGAATAGAGTGTGATGCAATTGTTAATGAACTTTTTCACCACCATAAACTACTCTGTTCAAGTTTGGAGCTAGGCTACTAGTAACATCACCTTCACGATGGGATTGAAACAAGGAGACCCTCTCTCCCCCTATTTATATTTAATTTGAGCAAAGGGTGTGTCACCCCAGACCGTTGAGAAAGATTAAAATAATGATTTTGCTCTTGAAGGGTCCAAAGTTGACTTTTTAACCCGGGTATCAGTTGGACTTGCTGCAAAGGCCATTTTGAAGGTCTCAGACTTCTGAGTCCATAGACATACGGCATGCTAAATTTGAATGTCGAATGGTTTCGATGTGGGTAAAAAACAATGAAGGGTATTTTAGTAAATTTTTAGTGGCATTTTGGTTTTTTTTAATTGAGTAGATATTTTTTATTGTTGCCATATGTCTAGAACAATCTCGACCTTTTCCCATTATCTTCTTCACCAACTTACTACACATATAAAAAAATGTGTGATTGTTTGAGAAGGGAATTTCGGTGGTGATAGGCCAAATGAAGAAAAACATGAACATCCACCACTGTGAGGAAGAAAATAAAGGCCAGGGAGAGAAAGAAAAGAAAGGAAGAGCAAGAGGGAGAAAAGAGGGTTAGGACGGGGTTGTGGAGAGAATAGGACTCCCAGACCCGAGAAGGAAACCGTGGAGGCCACAGTTTGGTCGCGAGTGATCAAGATATCGTGGGAGATTTCTGGCATTTATCCCCTGTTCCTGAAAGTTTTCTTCAAGTTCTTAGGATGGACGCAGGGAAGTCCCTGGAATAAGCTTGAACCATAGCCATAGCTCACAAATTTGAACTGAGCTATCAAGGTGAGTTTCTCTTGTTTTAACTACACAGATCTTCTCTTAGTATCTTGTAGGTGATGTTCAACGGTTAAGTTAAAGAAGGTGAGTTTCTCTTGTAGGTGATGAAACTTGGGATTTGGAATCGGGTCATAATCTCGAGTCGGGTGACCCGAATCGTAGACCCGACTGGAGTTCAGGTGTGAGTACAGGTGTGACTGCACCTGCACGCTCGTGAAGGCTACTCGTAGAGGCCTTTCATCGGTGTGTGAGCGTGCGTACGACAGTCCCCCTGGGTACGGCCAACATGAAAGTGTTATGTTTTTACATTTTGAGTTTAATGGTGCAAATCTCAAATTAATTGGATGCCATTTGGGTATATTTTTGAATATCCAACCTAACAAGTTTATATATAATAAATTGAGTTCAATTAAACACTACTATATTTGGGAGATTAAACATAAGGATAATTTGGATAAGAGTAGTCTTAAATTAAAAGCTATATTGAATAGAGATTTATGGGAGGACGATGGTTGAACACATACGAGGTGTATATAGACTTTTATGTTACGTATTAATAAGATGTTTTGAAAATGATGAAGCTATGTATGTTTATTGATTGTGTTGTCCATATGCATGTGATAACATCAATTTGATCTTATGTTGATGTTGTGATGTCTTTCATGATGTTGTGTTACGATGAGATGACTTGATGATATTACATGATAATCACATGAGTTGAGACATGATGACTATAGTGATGTTATGAAGAACTTTTCTATTACAATTTTTATCAATAACTTCTAAATAGTCTAGATGTATAAAAGTTCCTATTGGGAAACTATGGTGGATTGGTTATTGAACTATTATGTGGAATTGTCATGGTTTGGTTGTAAGAGTGATATTAGAATTGAGTATATTCTAAGATGATAAATTTTGAGGCATAACAAGAATTAAAGGAATTTATGGGAATATTGAGGAAATGTTCAACTATATGGTTAGTATTATGTTAAGTTAATGTCTAAGTTACAGTATGACTACAATTTGTCCTATGTAATACAGATCACCGATAACACACGAATAAGGTATGTTACATTTTCAAGTTATTTCATAATTCCAGGGAATGGGAAATCACTAAAATTACTAATGAACGTGGTCGGATTAAGAGATGCCACTACTTTTTGGGGATAGTAGGTTGGACGTAGGTGGTAATCCCATAAGGGTGGATTTAATTTGGTTATTTTAGTAAGTTATGGATATTTTTGAAATTAGAAATATCCCTTATCTGGAAAGAGGTGTCAGACGAGAGTAGAACCGCTCTGGATTTCATGAAATTTAGGGACGGGTCTTGTCAAAGGGTTTCTTAGCTTTTTTTAACCCAAACCTAGAGCCAGAAGTTGATACATGGAGTGTCTGTGGCCTCTGAGGTCGATACTATCTCTAATTTATTTTTTGCTGATGACAGTTTGGTGCTTTGCAATGCGAGGTAGAGGGATGTTAGATTCAAGTTTATGTTTTAAAAGAGTATGAACTAGAATCGAACCAACTAGTTAATTTTGAGAAGTTAGCAACATGACACTGATCTGATTATGATCCATTTAATTTCAAATATGTTGAGTCCGGGTAATGGACTGTCACGAAAAGTATCTTGGGTTACCAACTGTCACAAAAAGTATCTTGGGTTACCAACTGTCACAAAAAGTATCTTGGGTTACCAACTGTCACTTCAGGAACAAGAGGCGGATGTTTTGGAGGGTCCACAATGTGCTTTGAATCAGCTATCTTCTTGGATTGCAGAATTACTTTTGGAAGCATGGAAAGAAGTTTTAGTAAAGGTTGTCACTAAATTGCTTTCGACCTACTATATGAGTGTATGTTTTCCAGTTTCCTCGTTCTTTGTGTCATGAGCTACATACAAAAATTTCTCGGTTTTGGTGGGGGAAAAGGGGTTAGTGTAGTATTCACTAGTTTTGTGGGGGGGGGGGGGGGGGGTTGGGGGTGGGTGGGTAGGGGGAAGAGGGAGGAGAATGTTGGGTTTGAAACATTTTGAGCGCTCAATCAAGCAATGGTTGCGAAACAAGATTGGAGGTTATTGGAACATCCCAAACCTCATGTGGCTTGAATGTTTAAGGCTTGCTACTTCCTAGATAGGGGTTTAATGGAGGCTGAAGTGGGGTCATTTCCATCTCTGGTGTGGCGGTCTATTATTTGGGGTAGGGATGTGCATAATCAAAGTTTGATTTGTTGTGTCGGAATTGGGGAGGGTCAACTTTAGTATTTCATAGAAAATGGATACCGCGGTCTCAAACTTATCAGCTTATTCTGAATATGGGCGGTAACTCCTTAGGGATGTATTTAATTTGGTTAATTTAAAAAGGATCGGAGTAAGAATAAAATTGAGATAATATCCCTTATCTGACGAGAGTTTTCGAACGGGAGCAGGATCGACCCAATTTTCACGGAATTTTGAGACGGGTCCTGTCAAGAAGTGGTGGGTGTTTCTTCCTTGGCGATGGAACTACAGGCTATCGGAACACCATTACTTTTAATTCAGCACTTGCAGGTGCAAAGAGTAACGGGTGGAGACTGATTTCAAGGAGGCTACTTCTCCTATCACAGGAGCGGGGAAAAAATGGAGCATGATGGGGCACTTGAGAGTGGAGATTGTGGGACTGATGGTGGCTATGGAGTTTCCCAGTACAACACCAGGTATTTTCCACTAGGACAGCAAACAAGGCAGCTCATCATTTGGCTCAGGAAGGTTTGAGGTCCAAGTTTAAAACAGAATGGATGCCACCGACACCTCCTTAGCTCAACCTTGTTTTGAAGTCGAATCTAGAGATGTAATAGAATTTTCTTTCTCTTGTTTGGTTTGGGGTGGGGTACATTTTTTCCTTCACATACTAGAAGTTTCCTAATCTAATTGGGTTAGTAAGGAGAGGGTTTTAACGAGGCCCATTTGTGCCCCTTACTTAGTTACTTATGTTGCTTGCTTTTTCTCCTTCAATAAAATCTCTATTTGATTTAAAAGAAAAAATAATTTGTATATGTATTGTATACAAGTAGAAATTATAAAAATAAAAATTACAAGAGGGGCCAAGGAGGCAAGGACCCTTCCACATCCCTTCGTACGTAGCTTCGCCACTGCACCGGCCACCTATTATTGTTGTGAAAAATGAAAAGATAAACCAAAAATGTCCTCGAACAGCAGTATATTAGAAGGTACTTGCTGGCCAGCCTTGAGAATATATATACATAATTAAAATTATTAGCTATAGTGTGTCCAAGTTTTCATAAAATTTTAATTAAAATTTGCATATGCACGCAGGAGAAATTAATTAAGATGAGAACTGGTTGCGGGAGGAAAAAGTCTGTCCAAATCTCCAAGTGAAAGGAACAACGTTGGCAAATGTTAGTGCTGTTCCATCAACCAATATGAGCTTGAAGGAGAGTTTTTGGTTTCGGAGGTCGATGCTGCTTTGTCAATTTGCACCCCAATTCCGGTGCATCGGAAGCCATGTTCCTCTTCTCATCCTCGACCCCCTTATCCACGCCGCCTTCACGTCCCCGCTTCCGCCCACGTTCGATATCATCACCATGTTGAAGCTTGATTGTCCCTTCAACGTGAACCGGACTCCGCCTCTTCTTTTGCATGAAACCCTGTTGGGACCACCCTACGGTTAATTTATTATGTGAAAACATAATCCACAATTTTAAATTTTGGTGCTTGAATCTCATTAATTATCCGTTTCTTGTGCACATCAGAAAAAAAACATAAATGAATGTACCTTTTTATATGGTTGAATTTCATATCTATAAAAAGACTAGCAGTATCTGTTTGTATAATAAAATGTTTAATTTTGTTCATATATATGTAGCAGCTGCATGCATGCTGAAAAGCTAGTGCCAACATTAATATTGTGAATAAACGAAACCAGGCTAGCTAGCAAGCTGGGAGCTCATCAAATTATTAATTATTTTGTGTCATAATATATTAATTAATATTGTTACCGTGTATAGAGGACAGGAACTATGCCTTCATTTCCTTGTCGTGCAATGCGAAGAAAAGCCGGCGTGGACATGTCGAAGTGGTGGTGAGGGGCATTGCACCACCCTCCGTTGTTGTTGGGTGGACAGAAATTGGTGGTGGTAACCGTGACAACACGGCGGTAAAGGCACCACTTGGGATCGATATTGTAGTTGCACGCTACTTGGTAACAAGCCCCGCATGCCTGGCCTCCCTTGAAAAGGGTTCCACTCACGGCGGCTGTGTTCACTCCGAAACCAGCATGGAAGGTGTTGTCATAACCACAAGCACCACCTATATATATATAAACAACCTTGATATTATCAAAATATTATATTGAGATAGAGCTAGGTTGATTAAGTGACAGTTAAATGGTGATCAGCTCAGCAATAAGTATTAATTAACAAAATAAGTATGTTAAACTTAAATACTAGTTACCAAGAGTGGCAGGGTCCTGGCTGGTCCCATAGAAGGTTGCATGGGCACTAAGCCAGCGGTTAGGTTGATGATCTTCGATGCCATTGGTTTCAGAAAGTATACTCACAACCGACAAGACGAGAAAAATCAAATGATCCCTAGAAACTGCACAAAGAGGCGCCATTTCCAACAACTTCACACGTACCACAAGTGACAGGTTATGTATATATATTTGTTCACTTTCTCCAAAAACCCTAATTAAGCTTCCATTTATAGGCCGATCCATCCAAGTTCCAAACACAAACAGTAGGTTAATTTATTGTTGTCGAATTAATGTACGTCGGTGACTAAAATAAAATACAAAAGTATAAACGCGTTTTAATTTCCACGTCCTAGTAAGTACGTAAGGAAAAGATGTGTAGGATCTCATCTGGGATCAATGGAGAGTTTTTGAGGCATATTGTGCATGTGATTGCAGCGATTGATGCGATCTTGTTTTTCACAAATCTTCAGCTGTCGGTGATCTATAATTCATTTGTTGGCCCATCAATTGCAACATCTGCCTGCCTCTGCTTCGTACAGGCTATCCGTTTAAAATTTCATTAATGCTTATTAGCACGCACTACGTGAAATTTCAAATTTTCTATCCCAACAAATGTGATGTGCGATATAGCAGCCCACGTCATTTTTTTAATTAACCATATTGTTGATGCAGAAATAGTCCGGTCTCGTAAAATTCCTTCTCGATCCCTACACACAATAACGAAAATCAAACGGGGTTAAAGTTCAATCCCGTTTGGGGGGGGGGGGGGGGGAGGGGGGGGGGGGGGGGGGGGGGGGAGAGGGGCTGAGGATGGGTGACACGATCCATCCCAATTCCCCCGGGATTAACTCGGGATGTGACATGCTCCCGTCTGACACCACGTGCCTGACAAGGGATAATCCAACCTTGACCCTCTCGGGGCTTCCAGAGCGCGTCAGGATCAATGGAGGAGTGTGATGTCTCGGTCTTTACTACAACCCTCATCCACGATCAACCTGAAGAGTATTAAAAACCATAAAAGCTGTGAGTGGACAAAAGAACAGTTTATAAAAATACATTTCATAAAAGACATTTATACCCTTCATTTAAAAATATGCATGTATTCGAAAACCAATTAACTCAATCATTCCTCAAATCAAATCAAAGTTAATAAAATCATTTATCAATCAAGGCCATTTCATTAGGGCCTTAGTCCAAAACCATAAATCCATAGTGCCCCAAAACCAAAACACGTGGGTCTCTACCCAAATCCACAAAATACCATATAACCGGTCTAATAAAACATATTTAATCCATCATTGGCATCCCAGATGCCTGATATTCCAGATTTCACTGTCATATGGCTATGCGTGCCCCTAGGTCTCAAGCCGAGTCTCCCCAAGGTCCACCCAGGTCAATGACCCTCCTTGGGGGCGGAGGTTTTAACCTCTAGCAATCTTGATCCTGAGCCTCTCTACAGTCTTTCATGTAGAGCGGCCCCTCTCAGGCAATGCTCTGTGACTACTCCAGTGTTCTTGCCACTTGGAGAGAAAATCTACTCATAGGATGGTATATGGAAAACATTTCAAAAATAATTTCAAAAACTTTCAAAGGGGCCCACACCCGGAATATAGTTTCATCCATTCCGTTTCCATAAAACCATCGTAAATCCACAACTGGGTCTCAAGCCCAATATCATAAACCAACTGGGCCTCAAGCCCGATATCATAAACCAACTAGGCCTCAAGCCCAATAGTATAAACCAAATGAGGGCCTCAACCTCGATATCATAAACCAACTGGGCCTCAACCCCGATAGTATAAACCAAATGGGCCTCCAGCTTGATACCTCGTTACATAAAATGGACATCAAGTCCGATAGTTCATACGTCAAATGGGTCTCAAGAGCAATTCCATATTTCCAAATCCAAAATCATTCCATCAGTCCATTATTAAACCATAAACCTCGAACTACGTGCAAATACGTAACTACCAAATACCACAATCAAATGCACTCAAGCCATTTAAAATCATCGATATAAAACATATAAAACAATTATGCATGCATCATATTTAGAAAGCAATTGTCCACTCACAGACCGTCCTTGATGCGCCACGACATGCGTGCCATAAGCCTCTACGCGCTAATCCAACCTCTCCGGGTCATCCGGACCTATCCAAATCACAATCAAATGTCACTAACCATCTATACAAGTCCTAATCATAAACCACCAAAACTCCCGGAAAAGTCAAAGTATCCCGGACACGCTTCCCTAGGCTAAAAAATCACAATTTGACCAGCCTAACGATCTCCGATCGACCTGAAACCAACACCATTCGTGCCCACGCGCCGCCACGCACGGGTTAACGTAAAAGTCAACGATAGTAAAAAGTCAACGCTGACGTCAGTAAAGTAAACAGTGACGTCAGCAAAGTCAATGCTGACATCAACGGTCAACGATCAAAGTCAACGGTTGACGTCATGCTAACGTCATCTGACATCGGACACTTGTCAATCTGATGACATCATCTCGTTTTCTTCATCTGTTTGGGTCAGTCTGATTGACTGAACTGGGTCGCGCAAACCCGCGACCATGAACCGACCTTTTCTCCGCTGTCCAACCACCAAATCCTGCGTTCTTTGACAGTTTTGATTGTCCTAAGCCCTAGAATAGTTATACAAACCCAGAATTCCAAGAAAATGGCTCGAAGTTACCTTTTGAACGTTGAACAGTGACCGTGATCTGCAACCTCACCGTGCCATCGATTCCAGCTATTGTGATCCTCCATTTTGATCTCTGTGAGATCGTATGATCCCTAGGAATAAGATTGGATCATTAGAAACGTCCAACAAACCCTAAAATCCAACTTCCAATGTCAAACCCGAAAACGTACCTTCATGAGTTTCCGGCCACCGTACATGATGGTCCACGCCGCTGCCACAGTTCAGTTCGTCTCAACCTCCTCTCTCATTCTCTCATTCATACCAACAGCAAGGGGTGAGGTTTGATGGTTGTGGGTATGGGTTTGTGTGTTTTTGTATGGTTTCGGGTTAACGAAGAACAAAGAAGATGAATGAAGATAATAGATAATCCCACAAGCTTGGGTTTTGGGCCAATTAGATGAGGGACATGTGTCATTCACTAATTGGTCCACCCAGATTTTCAACCTAATTAAAAATAGCCATTTATCCACATTTCTCGATTTGCATGAATAGTTTTGATTTCTCTTATGTGACCATAATTTTCCCGTCGAACATCCTTTTTCGACGTGCCGCCTGTCTACGGACTCGTAACGTCTCGATCTACGTAATGATCCTCGGTCTTCGTGCATTTGACCACCCGGACCGGATCAAAAGTCAACTTTTTGCCCATTCCCAAGGGTAAAATCATAATTTTACACCGAACGTCCGTAATTCCTCGACTAATTCTCGATTAGTCACGATAATCATTAATTAATTAATAAATTAATCCCGTAACTCAAGACGGGTTGTTACAACCTTTCTCCTTAAAGAATTTTGTCCCCGAAATTTAAATTGATCCAGATCCACATCCAATTTGTCCACAGTTGGGTATCCAATCCTATCTGAGTTCCAACACTCATCACAGTACTCGTCTGCACCCAGACGTCACTCAAGGTTAATCACAATCCAACCATCTAATCCATACCAGCTCTAACAGTTGGATTGGATACAGTCACAACCCAAGTTTGAGGAATCCAAACATCAACTGAGACGTCAATACAAGTCGAACTCACTTGTCACTGACACAGGTGCACTCCGAGTCCAACTGGTACCACTTGAAAAGTTAACTTACCGTTATGCTCAATTGACAAAAAAGGATTTGTCGGCCTGCTAAATCCAGTTGGCATACCAAACTGACTACTTTCAACTTTCAGCTTGATGACTTTTCTTAGCCATTAATCCAACCTGACATCAAGCTGACATCTGCTCCCACTAGGAGTTATCAACCTCAACAATCACTACAGTTTCTATAATGTCGTACTCAGCTAGCACTCACGGCTCCACTGTCACTACTCGAGTCACAAACACAAACCCTGACTCACTCCTGAGTCCTACTAAGATACCTCGTATCAAAACTTGCCGTACTCAACGTCCAACACTGTGATTCTTGACTCAAGTTTCGTACTCAAATTGACTCTCACCAGCGTCCCATCATAATATCTCTTCTCACAAGACGATTTCCCTGACGTCAAACTCGTGCCTTGTCCCGCCAAGAGACCAACATGTGTTGTTCGACTCACCTCGAGTTTCCATATCGAATCCCCATGACGTCCCTGCATCATCTAGAACCACTAAGTCACTGTTGGGATTCCATCCAACTCATCTCGACCTAAGATGTCACAATCGTCACTCGGGTTACACTCCTAAGGCTCATCACTACTGACAAGTCCTCTTCGTCTGGTCAACACTAAACACGAGCATTCCACAACTGAGTCACACCCTCTACTCGTATTGAGCTGACAACCAAACCTCTGCTCATGTCGGAGGAACTTTGCCTCCCGAGTTACGAGGGATAGCCATAGAAACTTTCTTCCAACGTCACCCAACTCTCTATAGTCTCAACCACAACCACCCTCGATAGTGATGTCTATCACGAACTTGTGCAAACTAACTCAAGGAAACAATACACTATCGAGACTCCGTACTCGGACAGGCAACTCACCATCGGTACCAACCGCTCTATACTAACTGGACCCTGTCCGTCCCATAAGTACCACTTTCCTAGTAACTCATCCTACTAGTCTAAACTAGAGCCATCCATGACCTCGCTGGTTTCGCAATACCACCAACCTGACCTGACCTCACCGTTGGACGGTCACAACTATGCTGTTTTGTCATATCAAACCCTCCGTGGGGTTTAATCCACCAACAAACTTCGACTCCTAGCTGCTAGCATGTGATGACCCGGAAATTCAAAAAGGAAAAATTGGAAGGAAATGACGATTTTGCCCTTGGTTTTGAGGGGCAAAAGTTAACTTTTTGATCGAGACCTTATTTGGACATTCCAGAAGGACCATTGGATAGGTCTCGGGATGCTGAATCCGTAGACAGGCGACATGCGTCAATCGGAGGTCAGATGTGAAAGTTACGGGTCTGCGAAGGCTAGGGGCATTTTTATTAATTATGCAAGCAGGGGCATAAAAGCCATTTTGGCTGGAATTGGATGATGCAGCCATGATTAATGACTCAGTAGCCCCATTAAGTGACATCTGTCACTTTGTAAGAGAGAATTAGTGGCAGTGAGATGTGGCGGTGGTGTGTGAGTCATTTCACCATCGTGTATGGTTTTTAAGAGAAAACAAAAACAGAGCAAATGGAATGATCGTGTTTGACAAAAACAACAAAATCTGGAGAGGAGATATCGATGAGGCAGAAAGAAAAAGAAGGGAAATTGAATGATGAGTGATGTTCTTCGAACACAGTTGGACCCAAACTCAAAAACCCGAAAACCGTCAAAGAAACTTAAGTTCGAATTTGAAATTGTGGACATCCATGAGTGAAATTGACCTTGGATTACGGTTATTGAGCTTAAACCGAGTCGAACCCAATCAAAAATGAAGGAAAACAATGGTGTTTTGGCCAAGAACGGAACCCTCAAATCTCTCGAAAATTTGAGATTGTGTTCGAGTAATTAGATTGGTTGAAGGTTGAAATTGGCATTGGAAACTTGTTCAGAAGGATCCTAAAAAGCTTCTTGATGAATCAATTGCCAGAAAACGGTTGGGATTGAGGAAATTTGATGGATGAACAGTGCGCAGATGTACGAGCAGTCGAGTTCGAATTGAAGGATTAAGGTAAGTTTTGATACAAATTGAGTTTACAGATCCCTAATTAAGCATATTTCGATGAAAATGGACGTTTGAATTGTTGAAAAGGAAGTTGAATTGCTAGGTTTCCAACCGGGTCATCCGGGTCATCTCGCGGGTTGCAGGATCCGTTTAACAGACACACGGGTGAAGTTGGTGACACTGTAGCATCATTGTAACAGGCGCGTAGACTTCACACGTAGCCGCTTGCGGCAGCGCGTGGGGGCGCGTGAGAGGGAATCTCAAGGTGAGTTCAACATGAATTTTATTCTATGCAATTTAACCAACATTTTAACGTTGGTTTCGAGTCGTTCGGACACTGTTTCCATATTGTTCCGAGGGTCCGAAGACTTATGTTACATTTTTAATTTCTTAATTAATTCCCAAAAAAATATGGGAAATTAATATGATATTAATTGAGTAATTAGTGACCATTAATGATGATTTTGGACACGATTCATGATTCTTGGAAAATGTCGAAAATTACGGAAAGACGTGCAGCTCAAAATCTAGCGGTTTAGACAGTGTGTGAGTGGACGTTTGTTTTATAAACTGTTATGCATGCATATTTAAATATTTTACATAATTGATTGCATGATTTGGTTTGCAATGATGTCATGGTGATTTGGCATGATTAATTGTGATTAATGATTATTTTAATCGGTCTTTCGGGCACGTTTTACGAGAAAAGTACAAATGATGTTTTCAATTGCAAAAAGGTTTCAAAAAGGATGTTTTAACTTAGTTGGTGAGTGAAGGATGATTTCTGGATTATTTTAATATTTTCAATTGAGATTTTACAGATTTACGTGTAAATGGCATTTGGGCTTGAGGCCCTGTCGGGAATGATTTTGACATGGTTTGAAGTCAAGGATTTCATTGAAATGTTTTGGCATGTAATCCCAGGATGGTTTTCATTGTGATTGTGAGTGCCCAGACAGTCGAAGCTAGGGGATCACAAGACGACCGGAGCTCGGGGGATATGTTTGTGATTGTTCCCAAGCAGACGATGCTAGGGGTTACCCAGGAGGATGACAATTGGGGCCCAGGTAGTCGAAGCTAGGGGATTACCCAGATGACTGATGCTCGGGGTTATACGTTTCGGGACAGTCGGAGCTAGGGGTGGCTACCCAGGCGGCTGACACTCGGGGCCCAAGCAGTCGAAGCTAGGGGATTACCCAGATGACTGATGTTCGGGGTTATGCGAGCTTGGACAGTCAAAGCTATGGGTGGCTACCCAGAAGACTGAGGCACGAGATATTGCCTACGCGTAGTGCGGATATGATTGTGTGATTGTTTGTGCACTTGTGAGTAGTGCGGTTTGATGTTGATTGTGATTGTGTTCTAGTATTGAGTATAGGTTTTGGCCATTTTTTTGCGTATTGGTATTGAGTACGAGTTTTGGTCATTCATTGAGTACTGGTATTGTGTACGGGTTTTAGTTTTGTGCCCAGGTTAGTGTTTTCATATGTTTGGCTTGAGAGCCGGGATTTGATACTTTTCATGTGATTTTGCTGGCAAGCTAGTGATTGTTATTCATATGTTTGATGTTATGCATGTATGGTTTGATAAACTAGAGGGGAAAATGATCTATTAGAAATGTATTTTCAAACACTATTATTTTTTTCCACTCACACCTTTTCTATTTTTAAGACCCTCCAGGCCATGGCACAACGTTCGGAGGCTGATCGAGAGGCGGAGGCATAAGTGGAAATCAGTGCAGTTATCCCTTGTCTAACAGGTGCTAAGGGGTAGTTTTGGGACATCAGTTGACTTGTCAGACAGAAGCAGGACCGGCACGGTTATCAAAGTCTAGTTGGGACGGGTCTTGTCAAATTGGTATCAGAGCATTGGGTTACTGATTTGCCATGCCTCCGAGATGCGAGCCCTGTGCGCGGCCTGGTGATGAGACGAGATACAAGGGTATAGGAAATCCCTGGAGTGGGTATGGCCCTAGATTGGGGTCAGGTAGTGTATCTTGGACTTGTGTTGGGCATGTTGAGCCCAGGATGAATGGGTCCGAATGATGTTTGAGCCCAACATGAATGGGTGAGTTGGACACGGAATGAGATGGTTTAGTATGTGTTGGGAGGTCCTGAATATGATGTGGTTCGCTTAGGGGTGCTTGTTAAGTGATCGGATATTCTAGTAGTGGTATGGACAGTAGATGTTGAATTCAGACTCGAAAGGAGTTGAGTGTTTGGACTTGGACTCAGAAGGAGTCAGGAGTTAGCTTTGGACTTGGGATGAGTCAGCGTGATGTAAGACGGCTCGGGACGCGCCGGGAAAGATGGAAAAGGTAGTTAAGGTTACACATAACGAGTGAGGGTTCACGTGGGAACCCCAGGTATTGAAATGGATGTAAATTGAGTCTCCATGATTTTTCTTGGAGAGGTACATCCGAATTTCGACTACAGAATTCTTTAAGAGGGGAGG
The DNA here is from genome assembly GCA_032719365.1 of Prinsepia uniflora. Taxonomy (NCBI): domain Eukaryota; kingdom Viridiplantae; phylum Streptophyta; class Magnoliopsida; order Rosales; family Rosaceae; genus Prinsepia; species Prinsepia uniflora. The sequence continues at coordinate 38,137,063 of CM064868.1, read as the reverse complement.
GGAGGGGGGGGGGGGGGGGCCGGGGGGGGGGGGGGGGGGGGGGGGGGGCGGGGGGGGGGGAAGGATGTGAAGACCCAGAAATTCGAAAAAAGAAAAATTGAAAAAATTGGAAGGAAAAGACGATTTTGCCCTTAGTTTTGGTGGGCAAAAGTTGACTTTTTGATCAGGACTTTGTATGGACTTTCTGGAAGAACCGTTGGATAGGTCTCGGGACGTTGAATCCGTAGACATGCGGCATGCATCAATCGGAGGTCAGATGTGAAAGTTACGGGTCTGCGAAGGCTAGGGGAATTTTGGTAATTATGCAAGTAGGGGCATAAAAGTCATTTAGGCTGGAATTGGATGATGCAGCCGTGATTAGTGACTCAGTGGCCCCATTAAGTGACATCTGTCACTTTGTAAGAGAGAATTAGTGGCAGCGAGCGGTGGCGATGGTGTGTGAGTCATTTCACTACCGTGTATGGTTTTTAGGAGAAAACAAAAACAGAGCAAATGGAATGATCGTGTGTGACAAAAACAACAAAATCTGGAGATGAGATATCAATGAGGCATAGAGAAAAATAATGGAAATTGAATGATGAGTTATGTTTTTTGAACCCAGCTGGACCCAAACTCAAAAACCCGAAAACCCTCAAGGAAACTTAAGTTCGAATTTGAAATCGTGGACATCGATGAGTGAAATTGACCTTGGATTATGGTTATTGAGCTTAAACCGAGTCAAATTCAATCAAAAACGAAGGAAAACGATGGTGTTTTGGCCAAGAACGGAAACCTCAAACCTCTCAAAAATTCGAGATTGTGTTCGAGTAATTAGAGGGGTTGAAGGCTGAAATTGGCCTTGGAAACTTGTTCAGAAGAATCCTAAAAAGCTTCTTGATGAATCAATTGCAAGAAAACAGTTGGAATTGAGAAAATTTGATGGATGAACAGTGCGCAGATGTTCGAACAGTCGAGTTCGAATTGAAGGATTAAGGTAAGCTTTGATACAAATTGAGTTTACAGATCCCTAATTAAGCCTGTTTCGATGCAAATGGACGTTTGAATTGTTGAAAAGGAAGTCGAATAGCTTGGTTTCCAACCGGATCATCTCGCGGGTTGCAGGATCAGTTTAACAAACACAAGGGTGAAGGTGGTGACACTGTAGCATCACTGTAGCAGGCGGTGCGTGGGCGCGCGTGAGAGGGAATCTCAAGGTGGGTTCAACATGATTTTTAATCTATGCAATGTAGCCAACATTTTAGCGTTGGTTTCGAGACGTTCGGACACCGTTTCGATATTGTTTCAAGGTCTGAAGACTTATGTTACGTTTTTAATTCGTAATTAATTCACGGAAAATTATGGGAAATTTATATGATATTAATTGAGTCATTAGTGACCCTTAATGATGATTTTGGACAGGATTCATGATTCCTGGAAAATGTTAGGAATTACGGAAAAGTGTGCAGCTCAGAATCGAGCGGTTTGGACGGTGTGTGAGTGGACGTTTTTTTATTAACTATTATGCATGCATACTTAAATGTTTTACATGATTGATTGCATGATTTGGTTTGCAATGATGTCATGGTGATTTGGCATGATTAATTGTGATTAATGATTATTTTAATCGGTATTTTGGGCACGTTTTACGAGGAAAGTGCAAATGTTGTTTTGGGCTAGGCCCAGAGTAAAAAAGGTTTCAAAAAGGATATTTTGACTTAGTTGGTGAGTGAAGGATGATTTCTGGATTATTTTAATGTTTTCAATTGAGATTTTACGGATTTACGTGTCAATGGAATTTGTGCTTGAGACCCTGTCGGGAATGATTTTGACTTGGTTTGAAGTCAAGGATTTGATTGAAATGTTTTGGGATGTAATCCCGAGATGGTTTTAATTGTGATTGTGTGTGACCAGACGGTCGAAGCTAGGGAATCTCCTAGATGACCGGAGCTCGGGGGATATGTTTGTGATTGTTCCCAGGCAACCGATGCCAGGAAGTTACCTAGGCGGCTGACAGTCGAGGCCCAGGCGGTCGAAGCTAGGGGATTACCCAGACGACTGATGCTCATGGTTATGCGTGCCGCGACAGTTGGAGCTAGGGGTGGCTACCCAGACGACCGAGGCATGGGATATTGCCTAAGCGTAGTGCGGATGTGATTGTGTGATTGTTTGTGCACTTGTGAGTAGTGCAGTTTGATGTTTGATGTTGATTGTGATTGCGTACTGGTATTGAGTACGGGTTTTGGTCATTCTTTGTGTATTGGTATTGAGTACGAGTTTTGGTCATTCATCGCGTACTGGTATTAAGTACGAGTTTTGGTTTTGTGGCCAGGTTAGTGTTTTCATATGTTTGGCTTGAGAGCCAGGATTTGATACTTTTCATGTGATTTGGCTGGAAAGCTGTTGATTGTTATTCATATGTTTGACCCTGTGCATGCATGGTTTGATAAACTGGAGGGGAAAATAGTCTATTTGAAATGTATTTTCAAAGTCTATTATTTTTGTCCACTCACACCTTTTTTGTTTTATAACCCTCAAGGTCGTGGCATGACATTCGGGGCTGATCGAGAGGCGGAGGCATGAGCGGAAATCAGTGCAGTTATCCCTTGTTTGACAGGTGCTGAGGGGTAGTTTCGGGACATCAGTTGACTTGTCAGACGAGAGTAGGACCAGACACGGTTATCAAAGTCCAGTTAGGACGGGTCCTGTCAAATTGGTATCAGAGCATTGGGTTACTGATTTTCCATGCCTCCGAAATTCGAGCCCTATGCGCAGCCTGGTGATGAGACGAGATACGAGGGTATAGGAAATCCCTGGAGTTGGTATGACACTCGATTAGGGTGAGGTAGTGTATCTTGGACTTGTGTTGGGCATGTTGAGTGCAGGATGAATGTGAATGGGTCCGGATGATGTTTGAGCCCAACTTGAATGGGCGAGTTAGACTCGGAATGAGATGGTTTAGTGTGTGTTGGGAGATGCTGAATAGGATGTGGTTCGCCTAGGGGTGTTTGCTAGGTGATCGGATATTCTAGTGGTGGAATGGATAGTAGATGTTGAATTCAGACTCGAAAGGAGTTGAGTGTTTGGACGTGGACTCAGAAGGAGTCAGGAGTTAGCTTTGGACTCGGGATGAGTCAGCGTGATGTAAGAGGGCTCGGGATGAGCCGGGAAATATGGAAAAGGTAGTTATGGTTACACATAACGAGTGAGGGTTCACATGGGAACCCGAGGTATTGAAATGGATGTGAATTGAGTCTCCATGATTTTTGTTGGAGAGGTACATCCGAATTTCGAGGGAAAATTTTTAAAGGGGGGAAGGTTGTAACGACTCGGAAATGAGAAAAAAGAAAAATTGGAAAAATTGGAAGGAAAGGACAATTTTTCCCTTGGTTTCGGAGGGTAAAAGTTGACTTTTTGATCGGGACCTTGTTTGGACTTTCTGGAAGGACCGTTGGATAAGTCTCAGGACGCTGAATCCGTAGGTAGGCGACATGCGTCAATCAGAGATCGGATGTGAAAGTTACAGGTCTGCGAAGGCTAGAGGCATTTTGGTAATTATGCGAGCAGGGGCATAAAAGTCATTTAGGCTAGAATTGGATGATGCAGCCGTGATTAGTGACTCAGTGGCCCCATTAAGTGACATCTGTCACTTTGTAAGAGTGAAATAATGGTAGTGAGCTGTGGCGGTGGTGTGTGAGTCATTTCACCACCATGTATTGTTTTTAGGAGAAATAAAAAACAGAGCAAATGGAATGATCGTGTTTGACAAAAACAAAAAAAAAATCTGGAGAGGAGATATCGATGAGGCAGAGAGAAAAAGAAGGGGAATTGAATGATGAGTGATGTTCTTCGAACCCAGTTGGACCCAAACTCAAAAACCCGAAAATCCTCAAGGAAACTTATGTTCGAATTTGAAATTGTGGACATCGATGAGTGAAATTGACCTTGGATTACGGTTATTGAGCTTAAACCGAGTCTAACCCAATCAAAAACGAAGGAAAACGATGGTGTTTTGGCCAAGAACGGAATCTCTAAACCTCTCGAAAATTCGAGATTGTGTTCGAGTAATTAGAGGGGTTGAAGGCTGAAATTTGCCTTGGAAACTTGTTCAGAAGTATCATAAAAAGCTTCTTGATGAATCAATTGAAAGAAAACGGTTGGGATTTAGGAAATTTGATGGATGAAAAGTGCGCGGATGTTCGAGCAGTCATGTTCGAATTGAAGGATTAAGGTAAGTTTTGATACAAATTGAGTTTACAGATCCATATAGCATCACTGTAGCAGGCGCGTAGGGGCACATGAGGGCTTGTGAGTGGGAATATCTCGGTGAGTTCAACATGATTTTTATTCTATGCAATGTATCCAACATTTTAGCGTTGGTTTCGAGTCGTTCGGACACCGTTTCGATATTGTTTCAAGGGTCTGAAAACTTATGTTACGTTTTTAATTCGTAATTAATTCTCAAAAAATTATGGGATGTTAATATGATATTAATTGAGTCATTAGTGACCCTTAATGATGATTTTGGATAGGATTCATGATTCCTGGAAAATGTCGGAAATTACGGAAAAGTGTGCAGCTCAGAATCTAGCGGTTTGGACGGTGTGTGAGTGGACGTTTGTTTTATAAAATGTTATGCATGCATACTTAAATGTTTTACATGATTGATTGCATTATTTGGTTTGGAATTATGTCATGGTGATTTGGCATGATTAATTGTGATTAATAATTATTTTAATCGATCTTTCAGGCACGCTTTACGAGGAAAGTGCAAATGATGTTTTGGGCTAGGCTTGGAGTAAAAAAGGTTTCAAAAAGGATATTTTGACTTAGTTGGTGAGTTAAGAATGATTTTTGGATTATTTTAATGTTTTCAATTGAGATTTTACGGATTTACGTGTAAATGACATTTGGGCTTGAGACCCTGTCATGAATGATTTTGACTTGGTTTGAAGTCAAGGATTTGATTGAAATGTTTTGGGATGTAATTCCGGGATGGGTTTTTATTGTGATTGTGAGTACCCAGACGGTCGAATTTAGGGGATCACCTAGACGACCGGAGCTCGGGGGATATGTTTGTGATTGTTCCCAAGCAACCGATGGTAGGGGGTTACCCAGGCGGCTGACACTCGGGGCCCAAGCAGTCGAAGCTAGGGGATTACCCAGATGACTGATGTTCGGGGTTATGCGAGCTTGGACAGTCAAAGCTATGGGTGGCTACCCAGAAGACTGAGGCACGAGATATTGCCTACGCGTAGTGCGGATGTGATTGTGTGATTGTTTGTGCACTTGTGAGTAGTGCGGTTGTATGTTTGATGTTGATTGTGATTACATACTGGTATTGAGTACGGGTTTTGGTCATTCTTTGCGTACTGGTATTGAGTACGAGTTTTCGTCATTCTTTGCGTACTGGTATTGAGTATGAGCTTTGGTCATTCTTTGCGTACTGATATTGAGTACGAGTTTTATTTTTGTGGCCTGGTTAGTGTTTTCATATGTTTGGTTTGAGTGCTAGCTGGTGATTGTTATTCATATGTTTGTTTGAAATGTATATTCAAAGGCTATTATTTTTGTCCACTCACACCTTTTTTGTTTTTATGACCTTCTAGGCCATGGCACGACGTTCGGGGCTGATCGAGAGGCGGAGGCATGAGCTGAAATCAGTGCAGTTATTCCTTGTCTAACAGGTGATGAGGGGTAGTTTCTAGACATCAGTTGACTTGTCAGACGGGAGCAGGACTGGACACGGTTATCAAAGTCCAGTTGGGACGGGTGCTGTCATAGCACGCATGAAACTCTACCCAACATGGGTTTACTCAGCCCAACTCGGATGTACCACTGCTCAACCATGGCATAACTATGGTACAAGATGCCAAACATCACCTAATCAAGGTTTGTTTCCCCTCAGGTTCTCCTACTCTTACCCTTGCTATCAGGTTGATGACATGCTGATTCCACGTAAAGATATCACATCATTCACATGCACGACACTCTAAGAGCAAACCTTGCTCCAATACTACTCTGACACGACCCATCCCAATCCCCTCAGGATTAAATCGGGATGTGTCATTCTCACATCTGACACCACATGCCAAACAAGGGATAATCCAACCTTGACTCTCTCGGGGCTTACAGAGCGCGCTAGGATCATTGAAGGAGTGTGATGTCTCGGTCTTTGCTATAGCCCGCAACCGCGATCAACTTGAAGGGTATTAAAAACCATAAAAGCTGTGAGTGGACAAAAGAACAGTTTATAAAAATACATTTCACAAAAGTCATTTATACCCTTCATTTAAAAACGTGCATGCATTCAAAAACCAATTAACTCAATTGTTCCTCAAATCAAATCAAAGTTAATAAAATCGTTTATCAATCAAAGCCATTTCCTTCCTTAAATCATTAGGGGCTTAGCCCAAAACCATAAATCCATAATCCAAGAGGGAACTCAGCCCAAAACTAGTAAAACATAAGGGTTCTCTACCCCAAAACCAAAAACACGTGGGTCTCTACCCAAATCCACAAAATACCGTATAACCAGTCCAATAAAACATATTTAATCCATCCTTGGCATCCCAGATGCTTGACATCCCAGATGTCACTGTCGTAAGGCTACGAGTGCCCCTCGGTCTCAAGCCGAGTCTCCCCAAGGTCCACCCAGGTCAATGACCCTGCTTGAGGGGCGGAGGTTTTAACCTCTAGCAATCCTGATCCTAAGCCACTATATGGTATTTCACGTAGAGCGGCCCCTCTCAGGCAATGCTCTGTGACTACTCTAGTGTCCCAAACACCTGGAGAGAAAATCCACTCATAGGATGGTATTTGAAAACATTTCATAAATCATTTCAAAACCTTTCAAAGGGGCCCACGCTTGGAATATAGTTTCATCCATTCTGTTTCCATAAAACCATTGTAAATCCACAACTGGGTCTCAAGCCCGGTATCATAAACCAACTGGGCCTCAAGCTCGATATCATAAACCAATTGGGCCCCAAGCCCGATATCATAAACCAACTGGGCCTGAATCCCAATAGTATAAACCATATGGGCCTCCAGCTCTATACCTCATTAAATCAAATGGACTTCAATTTCGATAGTTCATACGTCAAATGTGCCTCAAGCCCGATTCCATATTTCCAAATACGAAATCATTTCTTTAATCCATTATTAAACCATAAACCTCGAAATTCGTGAAAATACGTAAATACCAAATACCACAATCAAATGCACTCAAGGCATTTCAAATCATCGATATAAAACATATAAAACAGTTATGCATTCATCATGTTTAGAAAGTAATTGTCCACTCACAGACCGTACTTAATGCACCTCGATATGCGTGCCATAAGCCTCTCCAAGCTAATCCAACCTCTCCAGGGTATCTGGATCTATCCAAATCACACTCAAAGGTCACTAACCATCTATACAAGTCCTAATCATAAACCCCCAAAACTCCCGGAAAAGTCAACGTGTCCTAGACACGCTTCCCTAGGCTAAAATTCTCAATTTGACCAAACTAATGATCTTTGATCGACCCAAAACCACCACCATTGGATCCGGATCGTCGAAACCTTTAAGATGGTACTGGTCCCACCTAAATATCTTACCCACACACCACCACTAGTGGATCAACGCAAAAGTCTACGCTGGTAAAAAAGTCAACGCTGACATCAGCAAAGTCAACATTGACGTCAGCAAAGTCAACACCGACATCAGCGGTCGACGATTAATGTCAACAGCTGACATCATACTAATGTCATCTGACATCAGAAACTTGTTAGTCTGACAAGATGACATCATTAGATGATGTCATCTCATCTTCTTCCTCTGTCCGTGTCAGCCCGATTATCTAAATAGGGTCGAGATGACCCGTGCCCTTGACCCAGTCGGTTCTCCACCGTCCAACTACCAAATCCTTTCATTCTTCAATGGTTTTGATCACACTAAGCCCCAGAATAGTTCTACAAACCCAGAAATCCAAGAAAATGGCTCGAAGTTACCTTTTGAATGATAAACAATGACCATGATCTGCAACCTCACCTTGCCATCGATTCCGGCCACCGTGATCCTCTATTTTTATCTCTGTGAGATGGTATGAACCCTTGGAATAAGATTGGATTATTAGAAACGTCCAAAAAACCCTAAAATACAACTTCCAATTTCAAACTCGAAAACGTACCTTCACGGGTTTCTGGCCACCGTGCACGATGGCCCACGCCGTTGCCACTGTTCAGTTAGTTTCAACCTCCTCTATCATTCTCCTATTCATACCAACAACAAGGGGTTAGGTTTTATGGTTGTGGGTGTGGGTTTGTGTGTTTGTGTATGGTTTGTGGTTAACAGAGAACAAAAGAGAACAAAGAAGATGAATGAAGATAATAGATAATCCCACAAGCTTGGGTTTTGGGCCAATCATATGAGGGACATGTGTCATTCACTAACACGACCCATCCCTAATCCCCCTGAATTAAGGGATAAGCCATGCTCCTGTCTAACTCTCATGTGACATGAAGGCTAAACCGTCGTCCAACCTCCATGTAACACGTAAGCCAGACAAGGGATACCAGGCCAATGTACCAAAAACACCTTCCGATGTCCCAGAATGCGCAAAACTTACTGTGGATCGTGTGTGTTATGTCTCCGTCTCTCTCTCACAATAGCCCGCACTACATCAAACTTGGAGGGTATCAAAAAATAAAAGACTGTTAGTGGACAAAAATAAATAATACATTTAGAAAAAAGTTTATAAGAAAATACATTTATACCCTCCACGAAAAACCAATGCATGCATATGAAAACTAGTGAAAAACCAACCGAAAATCACAATCAATAAATCTGTTGGATCTCACATATATCAGGCCTCCCCCGTCATCAATCAACCAAGTCTTTAAACTCAAAACCAGATCCAGCCATACACCGGGTCTTTAAACCCAAAACCAACTATCAACGGGTCTTTAAACCCAAAACCAAGTGAAAGTCATATAAAATCCAAAAATCTGTCAAAAAAAAATCCAAAACCAAATCCGAAATCATCATTTGAAATCTCAATTCCAATCCGGAAATCACATTAAAATCGAAACCGAAACCATGTTAAACCGAAATCCTTAGAAACGGGGCCTCAAGCTCGAAATCCTTTTCCAAAATCCATTTATAAATCCTTGAAATCAAATCATAATTCAAATCCCAAAGTCAAATCATCAAACCAAGATCAAATCACAACATAAATCGTAAGCACGTAAAACGTGCAATTACGTAACTATCTCGAAATGCGTGCAAAACGTAAATAATAGATATCACAAACATAAAAAAGGAAATCACATATAGAAATCATAGAAAACATTTATGCATGCATCATGAGTTAGAAAAAAAGTCCACTCACAGACCGTTTACGCCTCCGCCTTGATATGCGTGCACTTACGTCTTTCCCGGCGAAGCCCCTATCACCGGACTTCCCGAACCTGTCCAAATCCCATAATAAGGTCACTAACTACTTCAAAATATTTATACTAAAGCCCTGTAATTTTCCTGAATTTTTAACAATTTTTAAACGAGCCCTAAAACTTTCGGACTCCCGAAACATATCGAAACGATGTATGATCGACTCTAAACTAGTCCTAAAATGTTCGTTACATTGATTACAAAAGATCACGTGTTGAAACCTTCCCTAAAAGGGGTCCCACACACCCTCACGCGCTGTCCAAAGGGGCTGCGTATGGGCCTTGTGCGCCAGGCACATGCATCTTTTTCCTCGCGTGAACGGGGTCCGATTCTGTCCAACTGTTCCGTCGGTCCACCTGGACCAGCGTAACCAGTTCAGGGCTCTAACTCTTACATTTCAACTCCGTTTTCGATCCTTTTTCTTCCTAAGGCTTCGTCTAATTATCCTTTACCTTCCTATGACACCAAAACACGAAATTTAGTTCAAGATCATACCTTCCAAACCGATGATCATTCGGCCAAACTCCGACCATCGTGTTCTCATGACTCCGGCCACCACAAACCTTGGTTCTGGTCCCAATCTACTCCTTGAAACCTTCAGAAGCTTAAACAATTAACCAATTCAATTATTAACCACAAAATCGCAAGTTACCATTTCAAATCAAAACAGGGCTCTGTTCACGGGCCATCACTTACCGTCGTTGTCGTGCCTCGCCGTGGCCACCAGGAGACTATCCATAACTCAATTTTCATCTTTTGTTCACACGACAAAGGCAAAGGATAAGATTTGAGGGAACTTGGGAAGCTGGGATTTCACGAATGCACTAGTCTCTGTTTTTCACAAGTTTAGGGCCACCGTCCACGGCAGCTCATCATGGTGGCACCACCAATTCCATCATCTTCCACTCCCTCACTTTCATTCACAAAGCTGAGGAAAATGATGAAAGATCGAAGGGATTGTATGAGTGGATTTCTCACGGGTTACACACATACTCTGTTTTTCAGTCTCTCAAACCCGTGCAACCCATTTTTAAAATTTTGAGAGACGGCGATGAGGCTTTCACAACCATCCAGAGGACGCCAGGTCTCCCAATCTGGTTAGGCACCAATCCCTAGGCAGCCAAGTGTCACTGGGCACAGATCCCTAGGTAACAAAAGACCAAATTGCCCTTTGGGCTAAATGACCAAAATGTCCCTACACTTCCAAACGTCATAACTCTCACCTCGTATGTCGGAATCGGACGTGCTGCTTGTCTATGAACTCGTGACGTCACGAACTACGTCATAGTAATCAACCAACATCCGTTCGAGCGTCCGAACTAAAAGTCAATGTTTCGCCCATTTCCAGGGGCAAAACCGTCACTTCGCACCGTCCGTCTGAAATCACCCCACTAATCACCGATTAACCTTACTAATCCATCGTTAATCACTAATCTAATTCCGGTTTCTAAGATGGGTCGTTTCAATCTCCCCCCTTAAAAGAATTTTGTCCCCAAAATTCCAAATCTCATCCCTACATAACTTATTGGGAGAATCCAACATATCTCACACCTGCGTCTCCTTCCCGCTGTACATCACCTGTCAATCTTGTTCTTAACATGACAGTTCTCAAACTGTCCCCACCCGTATCGCAACAACTGTCCTCAATACTCTCACCACCAATGCCATCACATATCTGCTAAGCGGACCAACTTGTACCAATTTTCGATCTAGTTGGTGAGCATCTCATTCTTCCGACTCATTCCCGAGGTACCTTCATCATGCAGTAGCCGACCCTCACGGCTTGACTACCATTAGGTACGCCAAAACACCACTGATACCAGTCACACCGTCTTCGATTCATTCTCGAATCATGCGAACCTCGTACCAACTTCCTCAACATAGCATAAGAATCTGCCGGCCATAGGCACAAATATCACCTCATAAGCATCCATCTACCTCCATATTATTATCAATCGACATCCGTTCAAGGATCTGTACTGACTCCGTCAGCGATTCGCACCGACCACACCAGAGTCCCATCATCATCGTTCACACCGAACCACTCGACAATCCTCTTACTGGTGGTTCCACTAACCACCAACACAATCCACCTGTGGGAATACCATCCACGTCCCACACTACCTATCTGCAACTGGACCCTATCACTCACCTATCAAATCGTGATCACACATCTCTGATTAGGGTACCACCAGCCAATCATGGCTCTGAGCATCCAGCTCACATCATCACTGAAGCCCGTAACAACCAACATGATCATTCTGGATCACCTTGATCCAGTCCACATGCTCAGTCAACCCATCACATCGAAACGACTCTGATCATCAATACAACCATAACAGACCGCGACACTACGCCGATCACTATCATCTCTATCCGAACATCACGATGCACGTCCAATCGCATCGGAATGATTCCGACCACAAATACAACCATTATCATATCTCGTATACATGCACCAACCACATCCAATTAGAATCACGGTGCATTAATTCCATCAAAACCATTCAAAGTACCAACATGGCCCACATATTTTACGGTGCATACCACCAAACATCATTATATACCCTTCATCGTACAGTATCTTCCCAATCACTTCCAATGGCATCTCACGGTATCTCCGTAACCAAGTCGACATTTTCCGATCACTCAAACGTCCATGTCATCGTGCGTTCTCCAACCACCGCAGTGTATGCCTGAGCTCCGCACAACATCTGTATAGCCACACTAATGATCACCTGGCTACGAGCTAATCACACTTCACTCTTGAGGTCTATTGGTCCAATCCAATACTAAACCAACACTTCAGGTCCAACACATTTTCCAACGCATACCAACTCATGTCCATTCCAAATCTTCGGGTTTTCTAGGTCTCCCGACCAACATCAAATCCAATCGCATCTCATTTACGTACACAGGGTAGACCCATCACCAGATCCAAGTCCATATACCCATACGTCTGCAGGACAGACCATACTAGTCCTGCAAGACAGAGGAATCTCACCCTCCTCATGTCCAACATCTTCAATTTATGTATTGTCTTCCAACTCTTCTGTCTTACAATACCATTCTCCTTTGTCCCTAACTTAGCATACTCAGCAAGATCAATCTTCGATCTAAGAGCACAACAACTTGATCCTGATCCACTTGCTCCTATGTGGTTCCACTTATCGTCCAAGAATCTTACATCATTTTTAACCCTATTTACTGTCTCACCACGTCTCAGTCAATACCTACCAATGATCAGACCACCACATCTGATCATATCGCTCTAGGACATGACACGTCTAGGTACACGTCTAGAATGAGGGTTCTCTTCAATTACCTCATTTTTTTTCAGTTATAGTCACTCATTCCTTATCATCCTCCTTCGTCATCATACCACAGGACTCACACAAGACGTTAGTGATGCCACGTCACCACCACGTACTTTCTACTCCTTAACACATCCACATTTATCCACGATCAGGGGGTTCACAACTCCTGAAGTTTTTTCATACAACACATTGAGTCTCTCATTGACTCCAGAGTATCCATCACTCAATACTCAACGTCTCACACTAACTCAGAATCAACACGACTTCTCATCGTCTCAATAACAACGTCCCCTGATTCCAAAATTCCAACCATCTTCATCTTGTCCAATCCTGGAACTCCTTCCTCAACAATGATACCACCACTGGACTAACCATCCAAAAGTCAATTCCTCTACCGGCCCTCGGAAATCCATAACTCACTCGGACAACCTCGTCGTGTCCGCAACAATCCAACTCACCGACCAACTCGCCTGTCGGCTATTACCGTTTATGTAAGGACCTTCATTCCAATTCTTACTTTCAACCTTTCCGAGGTTCACTCCCGAGCGTCACTAAACTACCGATTACCAATTCTCGAAATCCTCCGTCATCACCAAATACTCACCTCGGCCTCGGCATATGCCGACACATTCCAACACATCGGACACATTCATCACATGCTAACACATCATGAGGTCCACGAGAACCAATCTCAGTCATGGTCAGTCCCGACCATACCGAACCTAGCCCGATCCAAAACCAAGCATAGGTTCACCACGATTCTATTGCGCTACTTTGATCAAACTCATCACATCCTGACCGTTCGAATCGAAACATTACCTCCCAATGGTCATCTCGTATCTCGACTTGGTTAGTGATCTAGACCACACACTAGAACCTCACGACTGGTCACAACCTCACTTCACGATGTTCCCATCATAACCATGCACACACATCCCAGCTTGTGGCAAATCATCTTCTATCTAGTGTTTTTAGCACACGATCCCCGAATCTCCACTCATACCGAGCCGAACCCCTACGTCTGTACTCGGGCTGAGGGAAACCCTTCCTCCCTCACATCCTATCACTCTGAGCAACCCATGCTTAACCGATCGTCATAACCATATGGACCCGATCAGGGTCATCCACCAAACCATCCAATACCTCGGCTGTGCCTAGCGGTACAAACTCCAAGTTGACCATAACATCAGTCCAAACCACAACATCAAACTCTAACTCACGTTTTCCAACTCAAACATCACTAACTCGAGGTACTCGTATTTACCAACCATCAATCACAACAGGGTTCCACAAATCAATATTATCACTAGGGTCATTCGAACTGACTAACTCGTCTAAGGTCATCCGCGAACTCAGAGTACTCACAATCGTCAAACTAACAATCAGCGCTAGGGGGAATCATTCAACTTAGATGATATCAGGTTTCTTTACCCCCCGCAACTCGAGGCATCCGGCTACTCGAAGTCGCACTAGTCCAGACTCAACCAAGCTGACCTTGTGGATGGTCACAATTCTACACTATCCTAATCCGGCGCAATAAGCTACCATCACCCGGCCCAATTGGCCCAAGATTGACATCCAGCTCAACTGGCCGCCATTCAGCCCCACAGACTGCCCAATAGGCTAGTCGGCCAACCAACCATCTATCGATCGTATCTATCCTATCTAACTTATCTCGTTATCATCCGGGTTAACCGCTACGGTACCCATCCGTCCATAGGGTCCAACCAAACATCGATTATAACTAGCATCCAAACACGATATCCGTTCCGGGCCAAAGCCGGCATAAGTCATACCACGCACCGCGTATCGGGCGACTATCACTCAGGCACTATTAATCGCCACTAACTAACCACTAACTAATGTTCTCTCATTCTAGCGTCCAGGTTGATGACGAGCTATTTCGCGTCGAGACATCACATCCACAACAACATCACAACACACAAGTCGACGAATCAAACACTCTAGAAGCCATAATTTCGCGCAGAATGAGCCATAACGTGTCATCACCACTAACTAACGTTCTCTGATACCAATTTGATACGACCCATCCCAAATTCCCCTGGATTAAGGGATAAGCCATGCTCCCGTCTAACTCACATGTGACATGAAGGCTAAACTGTCGTCCAACCTCCATGTAACACGTATGCTGGACAAGGGATACCAGGCCAATGTACCAAAAACACCTTCCGATGTCCCAGAGTGCGCAGAACTTACTGTGGGTCGCGTGTGTGATGTCTCATTCTCTCTCTCACAACAGCCTGCACCGCATCAAACCTGGAGGGTATCGAAAAACAAAAGACTGTGAGTGGAAAAAAATAAATAATACGTTTAGAAAACAGTTTATAAGAAAATATATTTATACCCTCCACGAAATACTAATGCATGCATATGAAAACCATTTCATAAAACCATTTCATTTCCAAGATATGAAAACCATTTCTGAAAACCATAAATTAGAATCAAGTACTAGCACTCAGCCCAAAATCCATCAAATCCAAATCATCCGGGTCACAACCCAAAACATCTGAAAACCAGTGAAAAACCAATTGAAAATCACAATCAATCAATCTGCTGGATCTCAAAACAAAAACAATAGGCCTCGAGGGATATCACAATAACCGAGTTTTAAACTCACAACATATAACCGAGTCTTTAAACTCAAAACATATCAATCCCGGGTCTTTAAACCCAAAATCAAGTATCAACAGGTCTTTAAACCCAAAACCAAGTGAAAGTCATATAAAATCCAAAAATCCATCGAAAATAAAATTCCAAAACCAAATCCAAAATCATCATTTGAAATCTCAATTCCAATCCGGAAATCACATTAAAATCGAAACCGAAACCACGTTAAATCGAAATCCTTAGAAATGGGGCCTCAAGCCCGAAATCCTTTTCAAAATCCATTTATAAATCATTGAAATCAAATCATAATTCAAATCCCTAAATCAAATCATCAAAACCATGATCAACTCACAACATGAATCGTAAGCTAGTAAAACGTACAATTACGTAACTATCTCGAAATGCGTGAAAAATGTAAATCATAGATATCACAAACATAAACAAGGAAATCGCATATAGAAATCATAGAAAACATTTATGCATGCATCATGAGTTAGAAAGCAAATTCCACTCACAGACCGTTTACGCCACCACCTCGATATGTGTGCACTTACGTCTTTCCCAGCCAATCCCCTTTCACCGGACTTCCCCCGAACCTGTCCAAATCCCATAATAAGGTCACTAACTACGTCACAATGTTTATAGTAAAGTCCTGTAATTTTGCCGAATTTTTAACTATTTTTAAACGAGCCATAAAACCTTCGGACATCCCGAAACATATCGAAACGATGTCTAATCGACTTGAAACCAGTCCTAAAATGTTCGTTACATCGATTTGATATAATCACGTGTTGAAAACTTGCCCAAAAAGGGTCCCACGCGCCCTTACATGCCAGGCACAGTCGTCTTCTTCCTCGCGTGAACCGGGTCCGGTTCGGTCCAACTGTTCAGCTGGTCCACCTGGACCAGCGTGGCTGGTTCAGGGCTCTAACTCTTACATTTCAACTCCGTTTTCGATCCTTTTTCTTCCTAAGACTTCGCCTAATTATCCTCTACCTTCCTATGACTACAAAACACGAAATTTAGTCCAAGATCATACCTTCCAAACCGATGATCATTTTGCCAAACTCCCACCGTCGTGTTCTCATGACTCCGGCCACCACAAAACTTGGTTCTGGTCCCAATCTACTCCTTGAAACCTTCAGAAGCTTAACCAATTAACCAATTCAATTATTAACCGTAAAATCACAAGTTACCATTTCAAATCGAAACAGGGCTCTGTTCACGGGCCGTCACTTACCGCCGCCGTCGTACCTTGCTGTGACCACCAAAAGACTCTCCATAACTCCATTTTCACCATTTGTTCACACAATAAAGGCAAAGGATAAGATTTGAGGAAACTTGGGAAGCTGGGATTTCATTTAACGACCCGTCCCGAATTTCGTGATTAGATTAGTGACTAATCAAGGATTAGTGAGATTAATCGGTGATTAGTGGGGTACTTTCAGACGGACGGTGCGAAATGACGATTTTACCCCTAGAATGGGCGAAACGTTGACTTTTCGTTGAGGCGGTCAAATGGACTTTGATCGATGATTGTGACATATTTGAGGACGTCCCGAGTTCATAGACAGGTGCCACGTCCGATTCAGATGTTCGAGGAAGAAGTTATGACGTTCGGAAGTTCTTGTGTATTTTGGTAATTTGGTTAAAAAGGGGTAAATAGTTGACTTTTGACCCTATAGGTCCGATGACCGAGGGCCGATGTCTGTTACGTAGATCGGAACAATACGAATCCGTAAACAGGCGGCACGCTGAAACTGGACGTCGAACAGGAAAGTTATGGGTCACAGAAGTTTGATTACACAATGCACGCATTACGAGGCGATGCTTAGGTGGCAATAACTGATTGGTTGACTTTTAAAGTGGGACCCATGGATGAGTGACAAGTGTCAGTCATCCTATTGGTGGCTTCCCTAAAAAGTGGATCTAACTAATTAAATAATATTAATCTAATTATTTTATAATTTAATCTTACCCACCTTCCATCCTAGCCCTTCATCTCATCAACTCTCTTAATCTCTACCGTCCGTTTTCCCTTCCCTGTTACTATTTCCAGTCCTCACTCTCTGTTTCTTCACAACCCAAGCACCCTTTTCTCCATTCTCCATTTCTTTGAACAAACACACACCGCATCACACCATCATCCTACTTGCATCCATACGTGTGTGGGAGGAATAATGGGAGGTTGAGAGTGGCGATGATGGCGGCCCACGGCGGCTCACGGCGGGGGTGAGTCAAACAAAAACCCGAGAGCACCTTTTTATATTCAAAAATAGAAAGTTGATTTTTAGTCATGGTTTTGAGCTCCTTTTGATTCTAATGTGACCTAGGGACCAAAGCAACTCGATGAGGATCGATTTGGAAGGAAATGGGTGGCTAGGAAGTCAAGAAACCGAGCTTGAAGATCAAGCTTATGGTTTAATCATGGAAGGTGAGATTGATCATTTTTCATGATTTTAAATGGTAGAAATATAGGAAATGATATTAGGAAGAGATTAGAATGAAAATGGAATGAATTGGAACGAAAATAGGAGAGATTGGACAGTGAATCGGTCGTGCTGGTTCAGACCGGTCCGGTTCGGTTCGAACTAGGCAAACCGGGTTCGCTGGAGGAAGAAGACGATGAATAGTGTGGCGCGTGGGCTTCACACGCATCCCCTTTGGGCGGCGCGTGGGGGCGCGTGAAGCATCCTTTGGGGATGACTTCAACATGACTTTTAATCTATTCAATGTAACGAACATTTTGGGACTGGTTTCGTGTCGATCGGACACCATCTCGATAATGTTCGGGAAATCCGAAGGTTTAGGATCGAGGTTAAAAATACTTAAAAATACGAACAAATTATGGGGCTTCAATGAGAGGTTAATAAGGTAGTTAGTAACCCTCTAGATTGATTTGGATAGGTTTGGGAGTCCCGGGTGACGATGATTAGCCCGGTGAGGCTTACGACACTCAAACCGAGGCGGCAGCTTAGGACGGTCTGTGAGCGGACCTTGATTTCTGAACTGTGATGCATGCATAAATGTTTTATATGTTTTATGGATATGATTCTACGATGTTGAATTGGATATTTGTGAATTACATGGTTTCACGCATTTCGAGGCAATTTACATGCTTGCACGTAAATCGAGGTTTACGATTTTGCACTGATTTTCCGTGCTTATAGTTTTGGAAATAATTTCATGAAATGGTTTTGGTTTTGAAAAGGTAAACTCGGGTTCAAGACCCATTTGTTTTGGAAACCCTCAGATTCGAAGTCCATTTAGTTACGTTTTCAGGCTAGAGGCCCAATTGGTTCTTGAATCGATTTCGGACTTGGAAATATGGAACGGGTACGAGACCCCTTTGATTTATGAACTCTCGGACTTGAAGTCCATTTGATTTAATGAGGAATCGGGCCGAAGGCCCAGTTGATTTACGTATCGGGCTCGAGGCCCAGTTGGTTTATGAATCGAGCTCGGAGCCCTGTTGACTTACGTATCGGGCACAAGGCCCATTTGGTTTACGATATCGGGCACGAGGACCATTTGGTTTACCAAATTGGGCACGAGGCCCAGTTGGGTTAGATTTCGGGCCGGAGGCCCAGTTTGTATGTGGATTCGGTCTTAGGGCCCAGTTAAGTTTTAAGGTTGTGATTTCGGGTCGGGGACCCATAAATGGATTTATGGTTCATGATTGTTTATGGGGATCGGCATGAACCCTTGAAAGGTTTTTATGATTCATGATGGTTTATGGGGGCCGAGCATGAATCCTTGAAAGATTTTGAGAATGTTTTCAAATGGTCCTTCGTATACCATCCTTTATGTATGAATTGTCTTCTCCGGGGAGGGTCGTTGGCCTGGGTGGACCTCGGAGTAGTCACGGAGCACTGAATGAGTGGAGTCGCCCCCGTTGGGTTCCTTAATATCAGAAAGGCTGTGGATTATAACCCCTAGGGAGGGTCATTGATCTACGGACATTGACCTGGGTGGACCTTGGGGAGACTTGGGCTTTGAGACCCCGAGAAGAATGCGCGTAGCTCTAGATACCATGACATGATTGGTTATATGATATTGTTGAACATGATTTCTTGGTTTTGCAAAATTGTGTTTTATGGATAATAAATGGATTTGGGATGAGTTCCCACATATGTTTACTATGTTATGGTTTTCTATAAATGGTTTTGGGCAGGGGCCCATATGATTATGGTTGTTTAAACATATGTGGTTTGATAAATGGTTTTACTATGCATGCATGCTTTTTAGTGGAGGGCATAAAAGTCTTTTATGAAATGTATTTTACTAAACTCATTACTTTTTGTCCACTCATAGTCTTTCCGTTTTCAATGCCCTTCAGTTTGAATACGGTGTGACATTGTAGCAAAGACCGAGACATCACATACCTCATCCAGATCCTAGCGTACTCTGGAGGCCGGCTAGGATAAAGGTTCAAATTTTCCCTGGTTGGACACTCCATGTCAGATGGGATCAGGAGCGACCCTTGTTAATCCCAGGGGGATTGGGACAGGTCCTGACATTTCACGGTTGCACTGGTCTCTGTTTTTCACGAGTTAAGGGCCACCGTCCATGACAGCTCATCACGGTGGCACCACCAATTCCATCATCTTCCACTCCCTCACTTTCATTCACAAAGATGAGGCAATATATGAAAGTTCGAAGGGATTGTATGAGTGGATTTCTCACAGGTTACACACATACTCTGTTTTCATTCTCTCAAACGCGTGCAACCCATTTTCAAAATTTTGAGAGAGGGTGAGGAGGCTTCCACAACCATCCAGAGGAAGCCAGGTGTCCCAATCTAGTTAGGCACCAATCCCTAGGCAGCCAAGTGTCACTAGGAATAGATCCCTAGGCAGCAAAAGACCAAATTACCCTTTGCGCCAAATTACCAAAATGCCCCTACACTTCCGAACGTCATAACTTTCACCTCGTATGTCGGAATCAGACATGCCACCTGTCTATGAACTCGTGATGTCACGAACTACGTTACAATCATCGGCCAACATCCGTTCAACCGTTTGAGCTAAAAGTTAACGTTTCACCCATTTCCAAGGGCAAAACCGTCTCTTCGCACTGTCCATCCGAAATCACCTCACTAATCACCGATTAACCTTACTAATCCTTCATTAATCACTAATCTAATCCCGATTTCTGGGATACGTCGTTACATTCACTGATTGATCCACCCAGATTTTCAACCTAATTAAAAATATCCATTTATACACACTTCTCGGTTTACGTGAATAGTTCCAATTTTACTCCTGTGACCATAACTTTCCCATCGAACGTCTGTTTTCGGCGTGCCACCTGTCTACGGACTCGTAACATCCCAATCTACATAACAGTTCTTGGTCCTCGTGTGTTTGACCACCCGGGTCAAAACTCAACTTTTCGCCCATTCTCGAGAGCAAAATCTTAATTTTACACCGAACGTCCGTAATTCCTCGACTAATTCCCAATTTGTCACGATAATCCTTATTTAATTAATAAATTAATCCCACAACTCGGGATGGGTTGTTTGAGGGGGGTGGTTTAACTATAAACGCTCCGATGCTTAAGTTAGTTTTCTGAAAGAATAAACTAACAGAGTATTTGTAGAGGTTTTTGATTACCTTTAGAAGTGAGATGAAACCTTCTATTTATAGTGATGATTTGAGGGCCACTGGAGCGTCTTATTGGTTGAAGGAGAAAGTGTTAAATGAGTGATTGTACCGAGTGTAATTACTTATTTATTAATATATAAATAATTCTCTAGGAAGTTATTTATTGTCAGTATTGATCTTATCATTTAATATATTTAGCTGGTAAATATACTAAATTAATGCGGAGATCGTAACGTGTCGACTTTGATTCTACCAAGGCCAATATCGGCATTATGGGAAATGTTGGCCACGTGGCAGCTCCAGAATATTCAGGTATTTTATGGTTCCACAAATGCCCCCACATCGCTTAGGAATTCGAGAAATCCTAAAAGATGTAATTTCCTTGTGTCCAGTAAACTACGTCTTAGTATTTTTATGTGGGATTATGACTCCTCTTTCTTTGATGTAGCTGGAGATTGACCTCGACCTTGCTCCAATGGGAATTCTTTGGGCTTGTATTCCTGCTTGGAGTTGATCTTCAAGGCCCGATTAATAGCCAGGGTTTACTTATTTTCTATTTAAATGAGGGCATATAGCCCTTATTTTTTATAAAGAAAAAATCAAACCCTAGCTGAGTCTAATCATTGATGAAGGCATACCGTCTTGAGTCAGTTTGGCAGTGGAAGGATTTGCGTCTTTGTTGTGGAGGTAATTAATTTATCTCCCTCTCTTTTCTTCTATCTCTTTTGATTTTTGTAGGTACACCACATGCATTTATGTTGACTGGAGGAATAAAGAAGAAAATAAGAGGGCTGCAAGGATGTGAAGATTAGAAAAAGGGGCAGCCGCAGTCTCCTCGTTTGCTGAGAAAAATATTGCAGCAAGGGAAAAGTAGGAGGGCCCACGCGGTAGTGCTGTTTGGCTGTCCCATCTATTTTCTCTGCAACTTTTTTTTTTCTTTTCCGCTGCTGCTTAGCTGTGTTTGTTACCTTTTTTTTTCTTCCTACCATTGGCATCTTTTGTCAATTGTTGCCGCAACCCTTTTTTGCTTTTTTTTCCTCCAGAAATCAACAAAAGCTTTAGCTTTTGTATGTATATATATATATATTATTTTCCTTTTGTTCAGTTTCGATATTTTGCAGATTCTGAGAGTTCTGGATGTCCGATTGCAACGATTCAAGCGGTGGTGCGCTCTACTCTCCGAGACGATCATTTCAAGATGCATGAAGGTATACTTTTTTTGGGGTCTCGAAGAGCTCATTTTTATGGAGCAACTGTCGTAAGGCCATCTGGTGACATGTCTGAGACTTGTTGGAGCTTCCGACTTCAAGAAATGATGGACTTGACATCAAGACGCTCCTCTAGTTGACATGCCTGTGGTACATTGTGGACAGAAGAGCTTGGCGCATAGACAAACGCGTCATCTTCCAGTGTGGGTGAAGCCAACATCAAGGCTTTCAACGAGGGAGACATGAAGTTCCATGATTTGAAGTGAGGCGAGTCACAAGGTGATGTGCATTCAAACTTCGGGGTGAGGCGCGCTACACTGCAGTGGGGGTCATACTATGGTACAAGGAGAGGCGCAGCAAGGCAAGACATGGTCGGAGCGTGAAGTGATGCATCAAATGGCGTGAGGTGCCATGACCCTCCGATAGTAATTGATGTTCTTTACTGGGTTAGAGGTTCATTTGTATTGATTGAAGTTGGGAGTTGAGAGTTGTTGCGGGAACGGCTCCTCCCCAATGTCCCTCACGAACGGCGAAGAAGATGACGTCTGAATCTGGCTCCAGAAGGCATCCTCTAAGTCTTCATCGCGTTGAAATCCCTAGAGGCATCGATCTAGCATCCTTCAGACATCCTCGGCGTGCAATGGACGCTCGTGATGAGGATTTTCGTGATAAGTCAAATGACTTCGACTCCCTGAAGTTACAGATGGCATGGTACTTGGCCGCGCTAGCGAGTAAGTCTCAACCTCCTTGTTGTGATAGCCTGTGTTCCTAGAGTCATGGTAGATTCGTTCATTCAGGCGAGTGTGTGACGTCTGGGAGACAGCATACTGCCATCGGCTTTTACGTGGGTACTCAATTCGTGAAAGTGCTTCTGGGCGTCCTCCAAGTCGCTCTAGGGCCGGAGGTCTCAGCCAGTCTTTGCCTCTTACTCTGGGGGTGCAACTTTCTTCCCTTGAGTCACTCAGCGATGTGTCTCGAGACATCATTATCTGGCAGCGAACATGCTCCTTGTCGGCGCATCTCAAGACGTCCCATGGTTCCTCGCGAGGTTCATTGCACTTATCAGAGGTTCTGGATGTCCCTGTGCCCTCCAACAGCTGTTGTAAAAGCTCCGACGGGGCCCCAACTTGGTTGCTCAGTTTCTCGACCTGCTGTGTCAGTTCGGCTCGCGAAGGCGAGCCCCTAGATATTTGCTCGTGATGAGCAGCACATCAGGGCACACGTCATGCGCCTTCAGACAGATGCGATGAACCTCGTCTCCCTAGTGCCTAGTTGTCGGCCTAGGGGTACGAAGGGCATCCAAGTACCTCCTTAGGTCCATATTGGTAAGGAGTTGATTTGGGACTCTTAGCGATTATTCTCCAGCCAACAGCCCATCTGTTTGTTGAAAAAACATTGCGCCTACCCCCGTCGTAGGTGTGGGATTCACAATAGTAGCAACTATGGGGAACGTTCCAAAATTGAACATAGGTGTCCAATTCGGCATTCCTAAAGGTAGGTGAATTGATGCATGGCGCGAGCCATACGAGAAACGAGAAAGTGGTTCATCTGGAATCTCAGGGAGCGGTTCGCTCACGGCAGTGATCATAGGAGTGGATGTAGAAGCCTCAGAGGCTTGTGCGGATCGGCGTGTTCTGGCCATGTGAAGAACGGTAAGTGTCAAAAGTGTAATGTAGTTTTTCAAGGAAAAACTAAAGAGCACACGTTGAGTATTTCTCAAATCGGCTCTCAATGAAAGCACCAGTTTTTGATGCAGAAATCGTCCGGTCTCGTAAAATTCCTTCTCAATCCCTACACACAATAACGAAAATCAAATCGGGTTAAGGTTAAATCCCGTCGGGGGTGGAGGGGTGGTTCAACCGTAAACGCTTTGATGCTTAAGTCAGTTTTCTGAGAGAATAAACTAACAGAGTGTTTGTAGAAGTTTTTAATTACCTTTAGAAGTGAGATGAAACCTTTTATTTATAGTGGAGATTTGAGGGCCACCGAAGTGTCTTATTGGTGGAAGGAGAAAGTGTTAAATAAGTGATTGTGCCGAGTGTAATCACTTATTTATTAATAAATAAATAATTCACTGGAAAGTTATTTATTATCAGTATTGATTTGATCATTTAATATATTTAGCTGGTAAATATATTAAATTAATGCGAAGATCGTAACGTGTTAACGTCGATTTTACCAAGGGCAATATCGTCATTATGGGAATTCTTAGCCATGTGGTAGCTTCGGAATATTCCGGTAATTCATGGTTCCACATATGTCAAATTAAAAAGCAAACATAAACAAGCTTATTCCGAATTGTGCATTGTTGATGCAAAAATCGTCCAGACTTGTAGAATTCCTTCTCAATCCCTACACATAATAACAAGAAATAAACGGGGTTAAAGTTGAAGCCCCAGGGGGTAGTTCAACCAAGAATACTTTGATGCCAAAGTTAGTTTAATCGAGAGAATAAACT
The DNA here is from genome assembly GCA_032719365.1 of Prinsepia uniflora. Lineage (NCBI taxonomy): Eukaryota > Viridiplantae > Streptophyta > Magnoliopsida > Rosales > Rosaceae > Prinsepia > Prinsepia uniflora. The sequence continues at coordinate 38,112,435 of CM064868.1, read as the reverse complement.
GGTAGAATATTAGCAATGACGTAGCTAGGATTTTATTTGTGTGGGGACGTTTCATAAAATCCAATAGAACTTTTACTTTAAACTTTTGTTCATAACCTGATCCATATGTTCTTACAACCTTAAGAACCTCTATCACAGATGAGAACATATTATCCAAACTGAGTAAAAAATTATAGTGAGAGCTTCATCGAGTATCACTAGGCCGCTTCAGGGTAGTTCCTTGGTTTAGACCATGTCCACTTGAGATCTTATTATTATTGAGTGCCACATGAACTACATCAGTATGTTTCAATGGAAGGACGTCATGATGCTTAGCCGGTGCTACCACAACATTCAAAACTTTAGAAACATAGTAAAAAGATCACTAATGGCTAAATGTATCTTAGCCACAGCTACTAAAACTAGCTAAATTTGATGAGCAAAGCAATGGATATAAAAAGCTGAATTATTCTCTTTTAGAATGAGTGTTTTAAGATCATTGTGCTCACCCTGCATATTATTTGGCCCATCATAAACTTGTCCTCACAATCTCGAGATGCTTAATCCATGTCTCGAAAAAAAAATTATCAATGGCTAATTTGAGGGAGCAAGATTTAGCATCTATTACATGCCCAATGCCTACAAATCTCTCAATTACATGACCCTTATCCACATAACGTAGAAAAATTTCCATTTGCTCCTTCATAGATACGTCGCTTGATTCATCAATAAGAATAGAAAATGATGAGTCACCAATACTTCTAGTGATTGTATTGACAATTTCAGTTGAAATAACATTTGTAATATCCTTCTAAATATCAGGTGACATCAATTTATGATTTTCAGGAGCTTTTGTTTTAGTGTTACAACTTTAATATCCTCATTAAAACCACAGGGCCACTGGAAAACTTCAAGAAAATTCCCTTTGTTGGTTGAAGTTTTAGATTCATCATGACCACGAAATGGAAGACCTTGGTGCAAAAGAATCCTACTAATAATAATTGTTGCGCCCAAATGAGTTCGATAATCAGTTCGATCTTGATCTGAATGTGTTAACATAAATGTTTCAATATGTTGTTTTCGGTTTAATAAGACCTCGCAATTTTTTAAAGCTTTATTATGGGTACTATTAGGTCCTCTAACATAAATGTGCAACCTCTCTTTTTTCTTCCAATTCAAAAATCCATTACCAACAAAAAAGACCATCAGATTGGTCTCCAATATCAGGTTTAAAGAGATAACAACATAAACAAAAAGCAGCATCTTTTTCTTTGTTGTACTCCAACCAAGTAGGAAACTCACTAAACCAAGAAGGATTAAAACGTCTTCGTGAATTCTAAAAATTCTGATAAGGGAATAATGGGCGCATCATTGTTCCTATGAGGCTCAATGACTCCACGGTAGTAATCGATATGTTTCACTGGGTCCGAGGTCCTCTTGAATTGATTAAAGTTGGGAGTTGTAAAGCGTTGCAGGAACAATCCTCCTCGATGCCCAAACAAATGGTGAAGTCAACGACGTTCAAATCTGGCTTCAAAGGTCATCTTCTAAATCGGAATCGCACAGGATTACTATGAGGGATCGGTTTAGCATCTTTTGGACGTCTTCAGCATGAATGAGGCCTTAATGATGAGGATGGCTACGTTGGGTCAAATAGAGCCGGCTCCTTCTAGTTACAGCTATCGTGGCACATGAATGTGTTGGTGAGTAAGTATTATCTTCCTCGGGAGTATGAAATCTGGGAGATTGGATGCTTCTACCTACTCTTGCATGGGTACTTAATGCGTGAAAGTGCTCTAACGCGTCCTCCAAGTCCCTCATAGGCTGAAGGTCTCAGGTGGTTTTGGCTTCTTGCTGTGAAAGTACAGCTTACTTCTCCATGATCAATCCCCAATGTGTGTCGAGACATTATCTGGTAATGTGCATGCTCCTTGATGGCAAGCCTTGGGATGTTCCAAGGCGCTTCATGAGATACGGTGTGCCTCGCAACAACTCCAGATGCTTCGAAGTCTCCCAAAAGCTATTAGAGGAGCTCCAATTGGACTTGGACTGTAACGACCCGTCCCAAATTCCTAGATTAGATTAGTGACTAATCACGATTAGTGAGGCTAATCTGTGATTAGTTAGGCGAAATCAGACGAATGATGCAAAATGACTGTTTTACCCTTGGAATGGGTAAAATGTTGACTTTTCATTCTGGCGGTCAAAGGGACTTTGATCGATGACCGTGACGTAGTTCGTGACGTCACGAGTTCATAGACAGGTGGCACATTCAATTCCGACGTTCGAGGAGGAAGTTATGACGTTCGGAAGTTTAGGGGAATTTTGATAATTTTGGTCAAAAAGGGTCAAATGTTGACTTTTTGACCGGGAGGTCCGATGACCAAGGGTCGAAGACCGTTACGTAGATCGGGACGATACTAATCCGTAGACAGGCGGGACGCTGAAATCGGACTTCGAACGGGGAAGTTATAGGTCATGGAAGTTCAATTTCACTATGCGCGTACTTCGCGGCGATGTTGAGGTGGCCTTTTCTGATTGGCCAGATATTTTGAGTGGGTCCCATGGATGAGTGACAAGTGTCACTCATCCCATTGGCTAAACCCCTAAAAAGTGGATCTATGTTAATTAAATAATATTAATTTAATATTTTATAATCTAATCCACACATAATTAAATCCTAGCCATTCATCTAACTTAATCTCTCAAATCCTCACCATCCATTGTTCCCTCTCTCATCAGACATCACCACATTTCATCTCTTCTTTGTTCTTCTTCAAACCCGAACCCATATACCTCTATTTCCTTCATTTTCTCTCTAACACACAAACACACTTCACCATCCCTCTTGTGAGCTCGTGAGTGACCGTGTGAGGAGTGTGAGAGGCTAATGACTGAGAGGCTGGACGGTGGCTCACGGTGGTGGCCACGGTGGAGAGAACTCGTGAGGTAAGGAAATATTCAAAAATTCGAATTTGGGTTTTGATGGGTTTTACTCGATTCCATTAATGAGATAATGTTTCTGGTGGTCTAAGGAGAGGAATGGGATTGTTTTCAAGGCTTAGGATGGCCGGGAAGGGCCGTGAACGGCGGGGGAAAGGCACGGTCGCCATTAACGACGGATGAAGGTACGAGTTTGGTGGTTTTAGTTCCTTTTTAACATTCAAAATGATAGGGTTTGATATTAGGATTATATTAGAATCAAAATGGGTTGAAATGGGATGAAAATGGATGGGATTGGACCGTGAACTGGCCACGCCGGTCCAGACCGGTTCACTGCGGGTTGAAGAAGGTGAATAGTGCCACACGTGGCTTTCATGCGCAGCACCTTCATTGGGCACGTGGGGGCTCGTGTCCAACCTTTTGGGGATGACTTTAACATGTGAAATCTTCTATTCGATGTAACGAACATTTTGGGACTGGTTTTTTGTCGATCGGACACCGCCTCGATAATGTTCGGGCCATCAGAAGGTTTAGGATCGGTTTTAAAAATAGTTAGAAAATCGGAAAAATTATGGGACTTCAATGAGAAGTTAATGAGGCTATTAGTAACCGGATAAATGAATTTGGACAGGTTCGGGAGTCCCGGTGACGGTGATTGACCCAAGAGACGATTATGCCACGCGTATCGAGGCGCGACTTCAGACGGTCTGTGAGTGGACCTTGATTTCTAAACTGTGATGCATGCATAAATATTTTATATGGATTATGAATATGATTCTATGATACTGATTTGGATGATTGTGAATTATATGATTTCACGCTTTACGAGGCGATTTACGTGTTTGCACGTAAATCGAGGTTTTCCGGTTTTATACTGATTTTCCGCACTTTTAGTTTTGGATATGATTTCATGAAATGGTTTTGAAATTGAAAAGGTAAACTCGGTCATGAGACCCATTTGAATTATGAACTCTCGGACTTGTGATCCTTTTGATTTAACGAGGCATCAAGCCGGAGGCACAGTTGGTTTACAATTAGGACCGGAGGGCCAGTTTGTATGTGGATTCGGGCCTAGGGCCCAGCTATGTGTTAAAATGGATTTTATGGTTCATGAAGATTTATGGGAACCGAAGTGAACCCTTGAAATGGATTTACGGGTCATGACGGTTTATGGGAACCAGCATGAACCCTTGGAAAGGATTTTATGATTCATGATGGCTTATGGGGGCAGGGCATGGATCCTGTAAAGGTTTAAAGAATGATTTAAAAAGGTTTTTCATATTCCATCCTTTATATATGATTATCTCCTCCGGGGAGGGTCGTTGGCCTAGGTCGACCCCGGAGTAGTCACGGAGCACTGACTGAGTGGAGTCGCCCCCCAGTTGGGTTCCTTACTCCCAGGATGGGCATGGTTCGTTACCTCCAGGGAGGGTCATTGATCTACGGACATTGACCTGGGTGGACCCTAGAAAGACTTGGGTTTGAGTCCCCGGTTAGCACGCATGTAGCTCTATTTTACCGTGACAGGTTCTTGGATATGAAATATAATGGATAAACATGATTTCGATTGGTTTGGGAAATTATGTTTTATGATGATAAATTTATTTGGGCTGAGATCCCACATATGTTTACTATGTTATGGTTTTCTGTAAATGGTTTTGGGCAGGAACCCGTGTGACTTGTATTTACTGAACTTGGGGCTGAGACCCTAAATATGGTTGTTTAAACATATGTGATTGGATAAATGGTTTTACTATGCATGCATGCTTTTTAGTGAAGGGTATAAAGGTCTTTATGAAATATGTTTTTATAAACTCTTTATTTTTGTCCACTCACAGTCTTTCTGTTTTTAATACCCTTCAGGTTGGATACGATGCAGACTGTAGCAGAGACCAAGATATCACATACCTCCTCCGGATCCTAGCGTACTATGATAGCCCGAGAGGGCAAAGGTTGGAAATTTCCCTTGTCTGACACTCCGTGTCAGACGGGATCAGGGTCGTTCCTCGTTAATCCCTGAGGGATTGAGGACGGGACATGGACTTTGGTTGCTCAGCTACTCGACTTGTTGTGTGATAAGCCTTTATTTGAGCATTATTTTATACTATTTTATACCCTTTATGCTTATCCTTAAATGTTAAACTACCAAACAATAGGAGAAAATAATATATTTTGTGAGAAATGTGCAGAATTAGATAGATATTGGAATTTTGAGAATTTTGGTGAAAGAATCGTCTCAATCGGAGTTATATTAAGTAGATATGATCGAAACATAGGAGGCCACTAAATTTTGCAAGGAATTTCGGTAAAAGGGCTACCAAATCTAGCACAGACCACCAACCAGCCCAACATTGCGCAAGGCCCAAAACCAAGGCCCGCGACCTAATCTTCGTGAGTCCAGCACAGACCCTCAGCGCAACCCAGAAGATTTTTTCTGTGCTCACTTGCCGACCTGGCCCTGACTATTTTGGTGCACGTGTACCGAAAGAAGAAGCCCATTCTGCGCTTGATCCACTGACGCTTTAGTCCACCTGCCAGCCCACATCCACCGAATGTGCAACCCATGCTCTGCACCAATCGCCTAGCCCGCTACACCTCTTCAGCGGCTGACTCCCCAAATTCCATGAATCTAGTTCAACAACTCCTTACTGAATACCAGACACTTCATGCCCTACACCTTCTGTATCAAACCTGCCCCATTTGGGTAGGTTTTTAAGCCTCTTTCCACCGAATTTCAGCCCTTTTCCCATCATTTAATCTTTATTGTTCTTTTATCATTTAATTTGTATTTTATATTCTAGATTTTGAGTGGCACTATCTCTTAAAATATGAGGGCCATTCTCCTTATGGAAAACCTAGGCCAGATATTTCAAATGCAATTGTAGTGTTTAAGTCTGAAATTCCCGTGCTTATTCCTCAGTCTTCAAAAGGTTCCTGCCGATGTTTAGTGATCCTTTTGAATAACAATCCATTGTTTCCATCTACCCCGAAAGTGTAACATTTGATTTCCATCTACTTAAACTCTTGTAATTGTTATTAGTTTTATTTATAAATCAATATATTTATTGGTATTTTCTTTCTATCATTTGTAAATATGAATACTCCATGTGTTTTACTTTTTGAATTTTAGCTACTTCATATATTTTAGTGCTTAAACTTCAATTTAACGTTGTGTGTTTATTCGCGATTCGGTGCACTTAGAATAAGATTGAAGAGATTGAATTTTTGACCGTTGTTTGATGCATTCAATCAACTACTTAATGTGAATCATATTGTAAGTGTTAATATGTTGTTCAGTGCATTTATAATATGAAAAATGTATGAAAGTAATATAATTGAGATGATGAAGTTAGAATTTCGTGATTGGTTCAATATGTGTAAATGCTAGAGTGTTGGTAAGATTTGTGTTTGAAGAAAGTTCATTGTACAAGGGTTAAAATAGGAGTAGAATTAATTTTATAATTGTTTATACTTGTGTTTTTACGACTACACTAATGTTCAAAACTCCCCTCGGACTATTCTTTCGTTCTTTTTCACTAACAATTAATTAATATCCCTAATTTTCGCGGCCAAGGACGATCCCCATTTAACAATATTACTTCTATATAAAAAGGGTTTTAAGTTAAGAATATACTTGAACTATGTGTTTATTTAAATTCCTAGTAAATATCTTATCAATTTTTAGCGCCGTTGCTGGGGAAATTGAAAATTATTTTTAATGTGTTAGTGTATATAAGATAGGACCCATCCCTATCCCTCTGGATTATCGTGGAATGTGGACTTCCGTCTGACACCATGTGTCAGACTAAGGATAAAACCGTAACCCACTCGGGGTTTCCAGAGTGTACAATGATTTCCAAAGTACACAGCGGCATGTGATGTTTCGGTCTCTACTACAGCCCGCATCCGCGATCAACCTGAATGGTATCAAAAATCATAAAAGATGTGAGTGGACAAAAATAACAGTTTAAAAACAAGTTCCGAAATCACCATTTATACCCTTAACATAAAAATATGCATGCATAAGAAAATAAGAAACTCAAATACTTTCTTAAAAGTAAATCATATTGCTTTTCAAATCAATACACAGTAAAAACATATATCAATTAAAGCCATTTACTCAGTAGGGTCTCAGTCCAAAACTAAATCACGTAAGAACTCAGTCCAAATCAATCACGTAGGGACTTAGCCCAAATCAATCACGTAGGGACTCAACCCAAATCCAAATCTCATAAAACATCTTCATAGGGCCTTTGCCTGAAACATTTACTCACATCCAGAGTCGTATGAAACATGATCAACCAATCCTCTTTATCCAATATCGAGAAAATCATCTAATTAGTCACGGTATCAGCGCTACGCGTACGACTCGGGATTACATGTCTGACTATACACCCAGGATCTATGACGTTTGAGTGGTAACTCAGGGTCAATGTCCCTAGCTCGATGTCTGAGCGATGGCATTCACAGGCTCAGAACCCCTGGCTCGACGTAGCCTCCCCTTGGACCTACTAACCTCCAGGTAGTGTAATCGTGACCTCTACAGGATCCACGACGTCTGGAGGCTACCGCTCTAGGATCTACGACGTCTGACGAGAAAAATCACATCATAGGGGAAGGTATTTTCGAAAAAATTTCACAAATCTCAAATAATCTCAAATTATCTAAATGGGGCCCACGCCCAAAATATAGTTTCATCAAATCACTTTACACAAAACCATCATAAAAACAGTGTTAAAAAACATTTCACAAATCCAGGATTCCTTGAACACTATCAAATCCAATCTAGTAAATCCACAAAAGGGTCACAACCCGAAATCTCATATCATAGATCATAGTAGGTCACAAGCCCGATGTATCATTTCCACATCAAAACATCGTTCCGTTTCACATGCTCGAATATTATTTCCATAAATCAACTGGGACACATGCCCGAATATTATTTCCAAATCCGAAAAATCATTTCTCTATTCAAATCACTTATCCAAATCACCTTTGACTGTACTCAAGTCAAAGTAAATAATCAATTGGGTCTCATGCCTAAAATAACATTTCACGCATCTCCGTGAAAGCATTCAAAACTGATAACCAAATTCTCAATTTCAAGGCTACCTGTGAAATAATTCAAATCATATAAATCACAAACACGTAGAAAACTCGGCATAAGCTCGAAGTATCATATAAAACATAAATCTTGAAATACATGCATAATAACATTTCTACGAAAATACCAAATCATATTTAAATCATATGCAATCAGTGCATCTCAAATCATGTTCATAAAACATATAAAACATTTTTGCTCGCATCATTTTATAAAGCAAAGTCCACTCACAAACCGTCCAAGCTGCACACTCACAATCTGCGTCGTAAGCCACTCCGAGACTAATCCACAACCTCCGAGACATCCGGGTCTATCCAAATCATACCCAAAGGTCACTATCAACCTATATAAGTTCATAATAGAAACCCTTAACTATCCCGAAAACGAGAACAAGTCCCAAACAAGTTTCCCAAGGCTAAAAACCTCCAAATGACCTATCAAACGACCTCCGATCGACCTGAAACCACCACCATTGGATTCAGATCGTCGAATCCTTTCGAGAACTACTAGCTTAATCTCAAAATTCATGTCCACGTGCTGACGTCATGCTAGTTAACGTTGACGTCAGCTGCTAGCTTCACCTATCAACGTTAGTCTAGTAACTCTGACATCTAACACCTCTAACGGCCTACCACGTGGCACATCCTGACTGGTGCCACGTGTCACCCTCTGACACTACCACGTCATATGATGACATCACCTACTGACGTCATCACTACCACGTGTCACTGACATGTCAACTCTGATAACCTAACACCTATTTGATAGCTTTCCACGTGCCACTACCCCATTGGTCCATGTGGTTTGACCATGTTTACGTGAACTGCCATGTCGGCTCTGAACGTCCTTACACACTACCATGTGGTACCACCCACTGGTGCACCTGATCTGATAAGTCCTGACGTGGCACTACCATGTCAGCTGCTGACTAGATTGACACCTGGCCACGTATCACCCTCTGGTTAGCCACGTGGCCTAACAGGGATGACATGGCTTGCCACATCATCGTCATCAACCTCAGGTGGGTCGACCCGGATCACTGTAACGGGTTATTCGATTGCGACCTTAACCCAGTCGTATCTCCGCCGTCCGACCACCGTTTTCCTCCGTTTTTCTCCTAATCTACTCGTCTCAACCCCAGAAACAGTTCTACAACCTCAAAAACAAGAAACAAGGACCGAAATTACCTGCTCAAGATTGATCTTCCACGGGTCACCTGCAACCTTGCCTCCAGGCCCGTCCAGGGGTCCTCAGCTTCTCATTCTTGTTCCTACAGGCTCGTGTGAGCTCAATACAAAACAACCATGGCATCAGAATGAACCACAAACGTCTAAAATTAAAATCCAATTCACCAAGTGCATGGGTTACCTTTTTTTGAGTTTCTTAACGATCCACGGCGGCTCAGCCTCTCACCACCATCCTCCACCATCTCTCAGTCCCTTAACCACCCTCCTAGTCCCTCTCAAGCAACAACTATTCAATGAGGATGATGATAAAGCAAGGAAAAAGGGGTTTGGGTTTTTCGATCAAAATGGAAGTGAATGGGTGCAGATACATGTATGTGGTGTGTGGATCAATGGGTGAGTGACACTTGTTACTCATATATTAGTCTAGACTAGATATTTTGGGGCCACATAAGTCAAACTAAAAAGTCAACTCCTCGTAAAATGTGAAATTTTGAATAGTTCAAAAAACGGTTCTAGACCCGTATCTTTCCCGTATGATGTCCATTTTTGACGTGCCTCCTGTCTACGAACTCGTATCGTCTCGATCTACGTAATGAACCTCGATCCACGTTCCAATGACCTCAAGGGTCAAAAGTCAACATTTTCCCTTCTAGGGACAAAATCGTCATTTTACCCCGATCGTCTGATAATCCTCGACTAATTCCCGATTAGTCTCGATAATCCTTGATTAGTTATCGATAATTCTCGTAAATTTGGTACGGGCCGTTACAATCTACCCCTTAAAGAAATTTCATCCTCAAATTCACAATGACCCAAATCCACATTCAAACTCCGGAAGTCCAATCCCGCCTTCAACTCGAGGCTCTCACGTGTGTACGTACACGCCCCGAAATCTATCCACAGTATGCATTAGAAACCAACGTCATTAGACGCCAACTACAATCCAACGATCAAATCTGAAACTCAGCTCATCTTCGTGACCGTATCGACAAGTGAGTGACCAACTGTCATCGGAATCTCTACTACTCAATTCTCGAACCTTTCTCGGGACATCGACCCTCATTAATCTCACCTGTCATCCACGTAGATGCACTCAGAACCAAGTCTGAGACATTTTCTTCCAATGAGTAATCATATGTCCTCTGTCACTAGACGATCCCAATCTTCAATCCTACTCACGACGCTCTGTCGTGACCAGCTGGTAATTCACGGCTCCATTTTTTTAGTCAAAGTTTCCTACCAAATACCTGACTTGCACTAGATTCTTGTGATGTTACCCTCATATCACTCAGCGACCAACGATGTGATCCTAACTCCTCTCGATTCTTAGACTGACATCTCACTCACAAGAGTGCATATTGACCCCATCGAATACTTGCTCTAGCCGAGATAATCACAAAGATAATCACTAGGGTTTCTTTGGCCAACCATGGCCCTGAGCTCCATGCTCGCACAATTGCTGAACCCTCTAAAGCCACTCTAATCTAGTGCACAGTATTCGATGTCCGGGTCCTCGTTCGCAGTGTATAATCAACATCGGACCCCGTCCGATTACCATTGTGTCCATCTCGGACTCAATCTGATGGTCGTACCACATTAGTCAGACTGATCAATACTCAACAATCACGTTAACCAACGTGTACTACTCACTGGTACACACACAACACACCAACACATAGGCCCCACACGTAGGCCTGCTCAAGGATTGTACTCACGCAACATCTGACCACGTACCAATATCCACACCAGTCCACACACCACAACAACCTGGGACCTAATTTTTCTACCATATGACTGGAATGCCAATCATAATCCAACATAGAAACTTATCTATTTGATCTCTACTCTGGACAGATCGTACATCAATATACGAGGTCCCCTCTGAGTTCTCATAGTCACCTGATCAACTCCAGAGACAATCCTACCAGTTCGTACCACATTAGTCGAAAGGTCAAATGACTTACGCCACCAAGACGCACAAATCCTGAACTTATCGGTTACCTACCTCGACCATCATCCTAACGATGCGAAGGTCGGATCCTAAAGTTGTGTTGTAACACCTAAGCCATCCTGCATGTCTTACTGGAAACACTGTTTAACTAGTATATACAAGCGCCACCGCAGAAAACTCCCACTAATGTTTGGAAAGTCAAACTAGAGCAGTGATCAAAATTCTGCTCACTCAACTGTCATCTCCCACTAGATATACTTCCTTCCGAGTCAATACATCAACGACTACAATCCCAGTGGAAAACCTCCAACAATTTCCTGTAACACTCAACCACCACCTCGATTCACAACTAACGATAACACCCAAATCGGTCCACCACCACCTCGATTCACAACTGCCGATCCGCTCGATCCTGTCGATCCACCAAGGATCCATACTAGCTCTTTCAGCCAATGTAACATGACCCAAACACCAACACAGGTCCACCAAAACTAATACTCACTCATCATGTTAGGTGACACAAGCATCTTCCGCTCCCCAACTCAATCAAATTCTGGTCTACAACCCAATCAATTTTCACTAGGGTGACATTTCCATGAAACCCAGAAGTGATGAAGAAAGTTCACTAAGATGACACGTGGTAGGGAATACTCATTATGTACTAGCTCACTGTCCAACTACCTCATCCAGACTAACTCTCGAAGTTCCATAGAATTCAGACAAACAACACTAGGTTGGGAGCCCCAATTCCACTGAATCCTATAACTGAGCTCTCAAAGCTCTAAACCATGTCGGTACCTTCAGACAAGGTGGTTGCAAAATGGATTATGTACCCATAAAAACCCTCTTATAACACATTGGGAACTACCGAAATTACTCCAAGCACACAGAGCTAACTGGGGACATCACAACATGTCTCCACTGTACCTAACGACCAACCTGCCGTATGGTCCCGGCTTCCAAGCTGTAACTCATGAAAGAATTATCCTCTGGCTAATCATTGGTAAGAATCTTGAAAAAAAAATATGAATACCCTTCCTTAGTGATTTCTTCTAGTCCTTTGGTGGGACAAATCACGAGCACTCGTGACTACCAACTACCACCAATCCATCTGGAATGTCACAGTCCTGTAAAACCAATTTGTCTTACAGTCAAAACCTTTTATCCAAATTGAACAGTTGTCTTACTCCTGGAATGTGCTTCCTTTTGGAGTCATTCATTCCCGGTAATGGATCGTGACTCTGCAGGATCTACGACGTCTGGAGGCGACCATTCATACGGGAGGGTATATACATTTTCAAATACTTTCTTTCAAATCAAAATTCAACTGGGTCTCATACCCAAGCGTCTTAAAAGGATTCCTCGAATCCGATTCAAATTCAAATCTCATAGGGACTCAAGCTCCAAATCCATCTCAATAGGTTCTTAAACCCGAATTCTCATTTCATAAACCACAACTGGGACTTAAGCTCGATTTCACGATCCAACGGGGCCTCAAGCCCGATTTCACAACCAACTGGGCCTCAAGCCTGATTCCATAAATCAACGGGGCCCCTAGTAAATGGGCCTCTAGCCTGATTTCTCATCAAATCAAATGGACTCCAAGTCCGATGGTTTCCAATCAAATGGGTCTCATGCCCGATTTCATATTTCCAAATCCAAAACCAGTCCATCAAACCATCATAAAAATACCAGCACGTATAAGCACAGTATAAAACCAAAAACCTCAAAATACGTACAAATACGTAAATACTATTACACCACAAAAAATTGCACTCAAGGCATCTCAAAACATGTATTTAAGCTTATATAAAACATTTATGCATGCATCAATTTAGAAAACAAGGTTCACTCATAGACCGTCCAAAGCTGCGCCTCGATACGCACGTCATAAGCCTCTCCCGGACCAATCACCATCTCCGAGGTTCCCGAACCTGTCAAAATCAGACTAGATGGTTACTAAGTACTTAAATAACCCCTCATTGAAGTCCAGTAATTTTTCCGAATTTTTAACTATTTTTAAACCCGATCCTAAACCTTCGGACATCCCGAACTATATGGAAACAATGTCTGATCGACTCGAAACCAGTCCCAAAATGTTCGTTACATGGAATAGAGGAAATTACATGTTGGAAACTTCCCCAATGGACGGCCCATGCGCCCTCACCCGTCACCCAAAAGGGGTGCGCGTGGGATCCACGTGCCTGGACACTTCATCCCTATCCTCGCGCAAACTAGCCGTTTCGGTCCAATTTATAAATCCGGTCCGGCTGGATCAGCGTGACCGGTCCAAGCCCATTTCTCGTCCATTTTTTTGTCCTTTTTCGATCATTTCAATTCATAAACCTTTGTCTAATCATTTCCTATCAACCTATAGCCTCAAGAACATGAAACACGGCCAAAGTTTGTACCTTTGGATTGAAAAACTCACGGCCAAGCTCAAGCCGTCCTTCCATGGCCGTCCAACCATCGAAATCCTTTGCTTCCAATCCCCACAAGCTCGTCCATGTCCCAAAAACACAACCCAATTGTCAAAACCAATCCAAAAATGTCCAAAACTGAAAATCCAAATTCGACTTAACAAGGGGTTACGGGTTTACCTGATTTCTGGCTCCTCCGCCGTCCACGGTGGCCCTACTGCCCCTCACGGTCTCTCTCAGGCCTTCACTCATCCTCAGCCCCCCTCATGGTCTCACACAGAATCAAATGGGAGGAAGTGTAATGGTTTTTGGGGTGTTCGAGTTGGGTCGATCGAATGGGGAGAAAGGGAATACAGATGCATGTATCTGTGTTAGGTGGGCAATGGATGGGTGACACTTTTCACTCATCCATTGGGCCTGTTCAAAATATCTAGGCCTCACTCGAGACAAAAGTAAACTTTTTCCTGGTAAAACGTGCCATCGTAAATAGTACTTCAGAACTTCCGTGAACCATAACTTTGTCGTCAAACGTCTGATTACGACGTGCTGCCTGTCTACGGACTCGTGATGTCCCGATCTACGTCACGGTCATCGGTCCTCGTGCATCGGACCTCCCAGGTCAAAAGTCAACTTTTTACCCTCATTTACGGGTAAAATCATAATTTTACACTGAACGTTTGTTAATCCTCGGCTAATCCCTAATTAGCCCTGCTAATCCATAATTAGTCTTAATTAATCCTTAAAATTAGGGACGGGTCGTTACACAACCGGCCCATTTCTACATGAGCTACCACAATCGTCACTCGTGTCTTACTCCCAAGATTCGACACAAACCGACGAATCCACATCGTCTCAATCGTCATTGTAACGTGAGCATACCATGAAAAGGTCACAAACCTCTGCTCGTATCGAGCTGCCATCAAATCTCTTGCTCATGTCGAAGGAACTCCGCCCCTCTTCTTTATCGATAAGACTAAGGCAAACATGATGAAAGAAACGTTCCTTAAGCGTCACCCAACTCTCGACAGTCTCATCCACATCCGTCGATAGTGATGTCTGACATAAACCTCGTGCAGACCAATCCAAGAAGCTCATTGTTATCGAGATCATGCACCCATGCGGAAAACCTATCGCCCGTACAATCCACTACAAGCATAAGATCTACTTATTGGTCCACCCCGGGATTCGATCCACAAGTAGCGCTCTCATGGTAACTTGTTTAACCAATCTCAAACTAGGGTCATCAACGACCACATCCATTCAGACCAATTGTTAGTCACATCTCCGAACAGTCACCATACTGGGATAACTAGTTAATTGGATCCCATCCACTCGTAACTCTACGGCCTCTAGTTGTTGGACCCACAAGAAACTCAGCCCTCCTCGGGTCTACTCGACCCTACTCAGCCTCACTAACACACGACATCCAATGCCAAACAGAACCACGGATAGGTTCATTCCCTCTTAACATTCCTATTCTTACCGTCACTAGTAGGTTGATGACGGGTTGTCATCATCGTAGAGACATCACATCCGACACATGCGCAACACCACAAGAGAACCCTAGTGCTCTAATAGCAATTTGACGGGACCCATCCCAACCCCCCTGGATTATCGCGGAATGTGGGTTTCCATCTGACAACACGTGCCCGACCAAGGATAAAACTATAACCCACTCGGGGTTTCTAGAGTACGTAGTAATTTCCAGCGTAGGTAGAGGCATATGATGTCTCGGTCTCTACTACAGCCCGCATCCGCGATCAACCTGAAGGGTATCAAAACCATAAAAGTTGTGAGTGGACAAAAATAATAGTTTAAAAACAATTTCTGAAATCATCATTTATACCCTTCACTTACAAACATGCATGCATCAGAAAAAAAAGTATCTCAAATACTTTCTTAAAAGAAAATCTTATTGCTTTTCAAAGCAATACACAGTGAAAACATTTATCAATCAAAGCCATTTACTTAGTAGGGTCTCAGTCCAAAACCAAATCATGTAGGGACTCAGCCGAAATCAATCACGTGGGGAATCATCTCAAATCCAAATCTCATAAAACATCTCAATAGGGCCTCGGCCCGAAATAGACTCACATTCAGAGTCTTATGAAAACATGATCAACCAATCCTCTTTATCCAATATCGAGCAAATCATCTCAATAGTCATGACGTCGGTGCTACGCATGCGACTCGGGATTACATGTCCGAGTATACACCCAGGATCTACGACGTCTGAGTGGTAACTCTGGATCGGAGCCACTGGCTCGACGTTTGAGCGATGGAATTCACAGGCTCAGAAACCCTAGCTCGACGTCTAAGAAATGTCCATCTCTGACACTCCTGGGGGTAAGCCTCCCCTAAGAGCTACTCACCTCTAGGCAGTGTAATCGTGACCTCTCTAGGATCTCCTAACACGACTCATCCAAATCCCCCCGGGATTAATGCGGGATGTGCCATGCTCTCGTCTAACCCACATGCCACACGAGGTGACACAAAGGCCAGACAAGGGATAATCCGAAATCTTGAGCCTAATTGGCTCCTATAGTGTACTAGGATCAGCCGAGGAATGTGAGGTATCGGTCTATGCTACAGCCCGCATCCGCTATCAACCTGAAAGGCATTAAAAACCAGAAAAGCTGCGAGTGGACATAAATAAATAATTTAATAAAAATCCATTTCAAAAAGACATTTATGCCCTTCACTTAAAACTATGCATGCATTCGAAAACTAGTAATCAAACCATTTACTCAAATAAATCATTAGGGCCTTAGCCCAAAATCATAAAATCCATGAACATGTGGGAACTCAGCCCAAAACTATAAATCTAAATCATGTGGACCACTGCCCAAATCCAAAAACACAGAAATATCATTTTAAAAATCCAATCAATTCATGTTTACCAAATACCCATCCTTGGCATCCCAGATGCTTAGCGTCCCAAACGCTTGATGCCCTAGACACCATATATCACGGTCTAAGCAACGGGTGCTACACGGGGTCTCTTTGGGTCCATATCTCTGACATCCCAGATGTCTGAAGTCCCAGACGTATAATCATAGCCATCCTGCTCCTGAGTCACTATACGGTCCAGTCGCTCGGTGCAATGACCCCTCGCAGGCAATGTGCGGTGACTTTCCTAGTGTCCCAGACATCAGGAGGAGACCATCCACATATCCTCGTCTAAGGATGGTAAATGGGAAACATCCTCATAAAATCGTTTCAAAACATCTCAAAGGGGCCATGCCCGAACATTCCATGAAATCATCGTAAAACAATAAATCCAATATCCATAAATGGGTCCTCGACCCGAAATCACATTTATAAACCAAAAATGGGACTCATGCCTGATATCATAATCAACTGGGCCTCTAGCCCGATCATGTAAACCAAATGGGCCTCCAGCTCGATATCTCATTAAATCAAATGGACTCAAAGTCTGATAGTTTCCAATCAAATGGGTCTTATGCATGAGATCATCTTTTCAAATCCAAAACCATTTTCATCAAGCCATCACCAAAACCACAAACACGTATACACAAAATATAAAACCGTAAACCTCGATATACGTGCAAATACGTAAATCATAAATACCAAAATCATAATCATAGAAATCACATATATAAAACATATAAAACAGATATGCATGCATCATAAATACCAAAATCATAATCATCTCACCATCGCGAGCTCCACCGTGGCCACCACCATGTTCATATCGACCTCAGGAGCATCATCCAATCCATAGAATTGATCAATAACCACCAAAATCAATTTCACCATTTTTGAACCCAAAAATAGAGTTTCGTTTTCTTACCTCCGAACTAGGCCACCGTCCACGACAGTCAACGTCGTTGGTACCACCCTCATCGTCTCACTTCACTCACTCTTTTTCATTCACAGGTCACAAGCAGCGGAGGGGGGTTTGAGGGTTGATACATGGGATGGGTTCACGGTTATGAGTTTTTCCACGGTTTGGGAAGAAGGCTCGAGAGGATGATCGAATCAGAAGAGGATAAGGTCCCATTTAATTGGGGTTTGGGCCTATTAGATGGGTGACACTTGTCACTCATCTGGGGCATTCTTCTAGAAGGATTTCCAACCAAATCATGCCACGTGTCGCGATGTCTAGGTTTACGGGAGTAGTGCCGTAAAACTTTGTAGACCCGTAACTTTCCCGTCGAACCTCCGATTTCGACGTGCCGCTTGTCTACGGACTCGTGGCGTCCCGATCTACGCGACGGTCATCGGTCATAGTCCATTTGACCATCCGAGTCAAAAGTTAACTTTTCGCCCATTCCTAAGGGAAAAATCGTGATTTTACACCGTCTGTTCTTGATTCTTCGACTAATCCCGTATTAGTCCCGCTAATCCATGATTTCTCACTAATTGTATCTCAAAATTTGAGACGGGTCATTACAGACTACCCCCTTACAAAAATTTCATCCTCAAAATTTCAACTTATCGAGTTCCACACCCAACTGTGGAAATCCCCGTCCTACACAGAAGTCTAAACTCAACCACACTTCCCAAGTCGATACTACCTGATAGATGCTACTCAACGACGTTAGTAACTCAGACTGATACATTGAACACCACCTTGACAATCATGCCACTCTGACACTCTTGACAATAATTCCATTATACAAGTACCTTCCAACTGTCACCGTTTGGCAATACCACCTTGGTATTAGAGCTCCAACCATCATCTTCACTCGTCATTCAGTCACCGACATCACCTCGTACCACAACTCCCTCAATGTAACGTAAGATCAACGGCAAAATCTCACCTAGAAAAGCCAAGCACATATCTGCGGCATTTATCGGCCTCGTCACCTCTACCCGTTTCCCCTACAAACGGGTCCTGCAGTACGACCCTGTCCAATCCTGTTCATTTCTCAGTCTATTTCCATAATTTATCAAGTTAATAGCATCCGTTTAAGTCTAATTAAAGTTCTGTAAGTTCAATTTTATGATTCCTTACCTCGAAGGCATTCGACCAAGACCCGAGATTTCAAGGTCTCTTCATCATTCGCTTCTCTCACTGGTCATCAATTCCTCTAAATTGATTTGTCAGAGAGCTTCATAGAAGTCGGATAAACACATTCCAAGTCTCAATTTAATTCTTCTAACCCTTCAATCACACAACTCAATCCTTGGGTTCAACCCACCTTGAGCTCGGAAGGCTTAATTCTAGGTCAATTTCAGTGTTTGTGGTCGGAAATCTTAAATTCGAATTGTTGGGAGTTTGAATGCTCACGGTTTGAGTTTCGCGTTTGTTGGGATTTCCTTCACAATTCCTCTCCTTTCTTCTTTGTTTCCATTATTTCTTTCTCCCCATCTAATTATCTCTCTATCCCTCTCACAGATCGATCAGAAAGGAAGGTTTGATGTCAGATGGTGTGAGCATACTCATGCTCTGTTTTTCCTTCGCAAATACACACATAAATGAACATATACGTACTCAAACCAAGTATCATCATTATACTTGCCACTACTTAAGCTATTAGAGTGACATATGTCACAAAATTTACTAAATTAGTCACCATTCCATTGACTCAGCATAATCCTGCCCCAAATTACCATTTTGCCTTTCTTTGAAAAATTACCAAATTACCCCTCACTATTCAAGGTCCATAACTTTCACATCCGAACTCCAATAGACGCATGCCGCCTGTCTACGGACTCAGTGTCTTGAGACCTATCCAATGGTCCTTACATTAAGTCCAAATAAGGTCCCGGTCAAAAAGTCAACTTTTGCCCCTATAACCAAGGGAAAAATTGTCATTTCCTTCTAATTTTCCAACTTTTTCTTTTCGAATTTCCGGGTCCTCACAATCTCACTTATCCAACCAGTCATACTTACCATCACAGCTGATCGGCCCTGAAAGGAAGCAAATACCACCGACGCACCTATCCAATACAGAGCAGTTCTAACACCACGTATCCAATACATGCTCAAGACAGAGCATATACTCCAATTCACTCAACTACTATCTCATACAGGATTAACTTCGAAAAGAAGTCAACCCTAACATTCCCAAATCCGGTCTGAATAGATACATCAGAAAATAACGCCCATCCCCATATCCAGCCTGAGCTTTTCCACATTACCAAGACAATCTCACTTATAAATCGAATACGCGCACAAGACAGATCCTACACATCCAATGCGGACATATCCAACCTCTGTCATGTCATCTCACCAACAATCCACAAGATTCTTCAACTGTCTCACAATACTATTCTCCTCTGCTCCTAGCTTAGCATAATCAGTAAGGAAAATCTTCCCTACGATTCTCCTCGATCATCACCACACTCCTCAACACCCTGTCCACAACTGAACAACTCAGTCAAAGACTAGACGAAACATATCTAGACTGCATGAAAGGACCCATCCCAATCCCCCTGTGATTAATTCGAGATGACCCTGCTCTCGTCTGACACGAAGTGTCAGACAAGGAATATTTCCAACCTTTGCCCTCTCGGGCTATCAGAGTACGCCAGGATCTAGAGGAGGTATGTGATATCTCGGTCTCTGCTATAGTCCACATCCGCTGTCAACCTGAAGGGCAGTCAAAATATTAAAAGTTGTGAGTGGACAAAACATGAGTTTATAAAAACAGTTTATCGAAAGACATTTGTACCCTTCACTAAAAAGCATGCATGCATTGGAAAACCATTTAAGCAAATGAACCACATGTGGGAACTAAGCCCAAAACCATAATGAAAGAACCAATAAGAACCAATCATACGGACCACTACCCAAATCCATGCGGGACTCAGCCCAAATCATAAAGAAACCAAGTACACGGGCCACTGCCCAAAACCTATATCCATCACACATTATATTTCATATCTCATATCATATACATCATATATACATATAATTCACAAAACCAATCCTATCACGGTTTCCAAAGCTACGCGCGTGCTACCCGGGGTCTCAAACCCAAGTCTCTCAGAGTCCAAGGTCAATGTTCGTAGACCAATGACCCATCCTGAGTTTACGATCCATGCCTTCCTGAGAGTAAGGAACCCAACTGGGGGGCGACTCCACTCATCCGGTGCTCCGTGACTACTCCGGGGTCCACCCAGACCAACGACCCTCCCCGGAGGAGATAGTACAAGTAAAGGAAGGTATATGAATATACATATATATATATATATATATATACGTAACATAAACATTCATGCCCGGTCCCCCCTGAACTGTCATGATCTATATCATCCATTCAAGGGTTCATGCCCGGTTCCCATAAACCTTCATGTACCACAATAACCTTTCCAGGGCTCATGCCGGTTCCCATAAACCGCCATGAACTTGGAAATCCATCTAGGGTCCCTGGCCCGAAATCATCAATGTAAAACAACTGGGTCTCGTGCCCGAACATATGACATCAGCTGGGCATCGTGCCCGATATCTAAGGGTCAGTCTCGACTCCGATCGTAGTGATGCGTGCAACCATCCATCCAGGATCGCCCTCAATCCTGGTATGTCACCGTGAACGAATCAACCGACGCGACCACCACAAGATCATGGTGCACTCATCACCGATCAATATCGTGAATCATCAGTACTCTGAAGTCAAGCCTCATCGGCTACCCGACCACAGATCGTGCATCGTGACCTCTCCGGAAGGAACACATCTCAAACCGGAGGCGAGCGTCGTATCGTCGATCGTCGTGCACATAGTAGTCGCGACGCGACCACGATTTCAGACCCGTAGGCCATCAATAGGGTCATATGCCCGAGAAAAAACCACATGGGTCTCATACCCGAATTTATCCTTTTGGAAATCCAAAACCAATTCATTTAAACCGATAAAGGAATACAAACCCGTATAGGCACCGTATAGGGCTGAAACCTCGAAATACGTGCCTATACGTAACAACACATCCAAATGCACTCATGGCATCACAAACAAGTATTTAAAACATATCATAAACATTTATGCATGCACCAATTTACAAAACAAGGTCCACTCACAGACCGTCCGAGCTGCCGCCTCGATTTGCGTGCCATACGGCTCTCACGAGCCAATCACCATCACCGGGATTCCCAAACCTGTCCAAATCATAATAGAAGGTTACTAACTACTTAAATAACCCCTCACTAAAGTCCGGTAATCTTTCGAAATTTTTAACTATTTTTAATTCCAATCCGAAACCTTCTGATGCCCCGAACATTATCGAAACGGTGTCCGATCGACACGAAACCAGTCCCAAAATGTTCGTTACATCGAATAGAAGATTTCACATGTTGAAAACATTACCAAATTGTGGGCCATGCGCCCACAAGTGCCCCAAAATGCCATTGCGCATGGGCTTCACGCGCCCTGCACAGTTTTCTCCTTCCTCAGGTGAACCGACCCCGGTCAACCTGGTTTGAGCCGAATCGGACCGATATGACCGACCGATCCACTAGTTTTCCCTTCTCATTTGATCTGATTCCCTTCCTAATCAATCCTACAATCTCCCTTACATCCCTATGAATCTAATTATAGGAATGAAAACATCAAAAGCCTACTCAAATCCCATGGTTCGATCATCCCTCTCACGGTTCAAAACCTCCATTTTGTTCCCAGGCTTCACAATCATTAAACCCCATCAAAAACCTTCTCTATACCTCCCAAGTGACTTAACAAACCATTGCAATCACTAAAAACCAAGCCTAACGTCACAAATCAAAAATCAAAGGGAAAAGGCTAAACCGAGTACCTCGTCGGGTTTCTCCTCCACGCCACCGTCCACGGCGGTTCCAGCCTCCTGCAGCCTTCACCAGTCCTCGGTCATCCTCTGTCTCATCCTCAAGTTGAATCCAGTGGAAGGAAAGGGTTTGGATTTTTCAGAGATGAAGAATGGTGTGAGATCGGGTTTGGGTTGAAAACAAAGAATGAAGATGGTCGATGCATGTATGTAGGAAGGTGGGCAATGGATGGGTGACACTTGTCACTCATCCATTGGGCAGGAACTAAATATCTGGGGCCCACTAGAATCCAAAAGTTAAGTCGTTTCGTAAAACGCGCAATAGTTCCCCGAAACTTCCTTGAACCGTAACTTCGTCGTCGAATGTCCGAATTCGACGTGCCGCCTGTCTACGGATTTGTATCGTCCCAATCTACTAACGGCCATCGGCCCTCGGCCCTCGGTCATCGGACCTTCCAGTCCAAAAGTCAACATTTTGCCCCTTTTAACAAAAATTACCAAAATGCCCTTAAGCTTCCGAACCTCATAACCTCTTCCTCGAATGTCGAAATTGAACATGCCACTTGTCTATGAACTCGTGACGTCCCAAACTACGGCACGGTCATCGGTAAAAGTCCATTTATCCGCATGAATAAAAAGTCAACATTTAACCCATTCTAGGGCAAAGCGGTCATTTTGCATCATTCGTCCGATTTCGCCCAACTAATCACGGATTAACCTCACTAATCAGGATTAGTCACTAATCTAATCCCGGAATTTGGGACGGGTCGTTACACAGCAAGTTCTCTCCAACTACCTCATATCGATCAGTTATAGTCACTCCTTGTTATCCCTACCTATCGAGACTCCCTCGTCATCATTCCCTATGTCAGATCCATCCCGACTTCACCTTAGGGAAAATCAAGGACGATCCAAGATAATGACATCAAAGTTCATCCTACGTGAGTGCAACACAATCCCTGCTCCACTCACCACGCTCACCACTCATTCCTGAGTTAGAACCACATTCACAACTTCTCTGGTGCTCATCCACTAGTCCAGAATCAAGCACAACTTCTCCTCGACTCAATCACAACCTCTCATGATCAATGACCCAAAGCCAATCATGGGTCCACCGACCAATACATGATCACCGTACTGGTGACACCCAATATCATCGGTTACAGGGCAGAAAATGACAATTCACCTTCACCAACCAATAATATATTGAAAGCTTCTCGAAATCCCTCCCCAATTCGGAATCAAACACAACTTCTCTTGATTAATGACCCGAAACCAATTAAGGGTCCTTTAACTAATACATGACCAACGTACTGGTGACAACAAAATCATCTTCCAGGGGCAAAAAATGGGAAGTCACCCTCGGGATGATCGGAATCAAGAGAATTTGCAACCATGTTGGAAGTAGGTATGCTTCCAACTGGGTGTCAAGTCCAACCTTTGGTGTAACGACCCGTCCCAAATTCCATGATTAGATTAGTGACTAATCACGATTAGTGAGGTTAATCGGTGATTAGTTAGGCTAAATCGGACGAACGATGCAAAATGACCGTTTTGCCCCTAGGTG
The DNA here is from genome assembly GCA_032719365.1 of Prinsepia uniflora. Lineage (NCBI taxonomy): Eukaryota > Viridiplantae > Streptophyta > Magnoliopsida > Rosales > Rosaceae > Prinsepia > Prinsepia uniflora. Next base: position 38,088,578 of record CM064868.1, on the reverse strand, counting down.
TGGGCAAAACGTTGACTTTTCAATCGGGCGGTCAAATGGACTTTGACCGAGGACCGTGACGTAGTTTAGGACGTCACGAGTTCATAGACAGGTGGCACGTTCAATTCCGACGTTCGAGGAGGAAGTTATGACATTCGGAAGTTTAGGGGCATTTTGGTAATTTTGGTTAAAAGGGGCAAATAGTTGACTTTTTGACCAAAAGGTCCGATGGCCGAGGGCCGAAGACCGTACGTAGATAAGGACGATACGAATCCTTAGACAGGCGGCACGTCGAATTCGGACGTTCGAAAGCGAAGTTACGGTTCACGGAAGTTCCAAGCTACTATTCATGACGACACGTTTTACGAGGACAGTTTGTCTTTAGTGGGCCCAGTTGCTTTTCAGCAACCAATGGATGAGTGACAAGTGTCACTCATCCACTGGACAACACCTTACATACATGCATTTCACCCTTGCTTTTTCATTTGGATCAAACCCAAACACCCCCCCCCCCCCCCCCCTTAACCGTGCAAACCGATCTTCCATCTTCCCCCAAACCTCATCATCTGTGGCTGGAGTGTGAAGGGAACCTGAGAGAGGATCGTGAGGTGATGAGGATGGTGGCTGAAGGATGGGCTGAGTCGCCGTGAACGGCGGTGGAGGCCACGGGAAACCGAGAGCTCGGTAAGGCCCCATTTTCATTTTAATTTGATTTTGACATTAGGGACCGTATTGGATGATTAGGATGAGTTTATTGAGGTTGTTGGAAGGTGTAGAGGGTGGTTTGGACGGCGGTGAAGGGCTGAGCAGCCCTGGGTGCAATCGGGAAAATTGAACCGTGAGGTTCAAAATTGAACCGTGGATTTTTTAGGGTTTTAGGTTGTTTAATTGATTGGGTTAGATAGGAAATGAAGAAATAGGAATTTAGGAATTGGAATGGAAGCAAACGGACCGAAAATGAGGGAGAAGGAGGCCTGGAACGGTTACGCCGGTCCAGTTGCAGGGGTTGGACCGGACCGGCCGGCACGGACCGGTTTTGATCGCTAGAGCTGGTGACACTGTGCAGGGCGCGTGAGGCCCACGCGCAGTGGCTTCTTGGGACGCGTGAGGGCGCGTGGCACACAATTTCAGGAAGGTTCCAACATACGAAATTATCTATTCGATGTAACGAACATTTTGGGACTGGTTTCGAGTCGATCGGACACCGTCTCGATATGTTTCGGGGCATCGGAAGGTTTAGGTTCGAGATTAAATATAGTTAAAAATACGGGAAAATTACGGGGCTTTAGTGAAGGGTTATATAAGTAGTTAGTAACCCTCTAAATTAATTTGGACAGGTTTGGAAGTCCCGGTGACGGTGATCGGCTCGGGGAGCCGTATGGCCCGCGTATCGAGGCGCGGCTTCGGACGGTCTGTGAATGGACCTTGTTTTCTAAAATGGTGCATGCATAAATGTTTATTATATGTTTTAAATACTTGTTTGTGATTCCATGAGTGCATTTGGATGTGTGGTTACGTATAGGCACGTATTTCGAGGTTTCGGCCCTATACGGTTCTTATACGGGGCTGTATGTCTTTATTGGTCTAAATGAAATGGTTTTGGATTTCCAACTGGATTATGCATATGATTTTATGATGTTTATTTGGATGCTTGTGAATTATATGGTTTCACGTATTTCGAGGCGATTTACGTGCTTGCACGTAAATCGAGGTTTTCCGGTTTTACACTGATTTTCCATTCTTGTGGGTTTGGATATGATTTCATGAAATGATTTTGGATTTGAAAAGGTAATTCTCGGACTTGAGGTCCATTTGATTCACGGAATAGAGCCGGAGGCCCAGTTGGTTTACGATTCGGACTTGGGGTCCAGTTTCTATGTGGATTCGGGCCTAGGGTCCAGTTATGTATTACAAATGGTTTTTATGGTTCATGACGGTTTATGGGAACCGGAATGAACCCTTGAAATGGATTTACGGGTCATGACGGTTTATGGGAATCATAATGAACTCATGAAAGGATTTTATGGTTCATGACGGCTTATGGGGACCGGGCATGAATCCATGAAAGGTTTCAAGAATGATTTCAAAAGGTTTTTCATATTCCATCCTTTATATATGATTGTCTCCACCGGGGAGGGTCGTTGGCCTGGGTGGACCCCGGAGTAGTCACGGAGCACTGACTGAGTGGAGTCGCCCCCCAGTTGGGTTCCTTACTCTCAGGATGGACATGGTTCGTTACCTCCAGGGAGGGTCATTGATCTACGGACTTTGACCTGGGTGGACCCTGGAGAGACTTGGGTTTGAGACCCCGGTTAGCACACGTGTAGCTCTATTTTACCGTGACAGGTTTTGGATATGAATATAAGGGATAAACATGATTTAAATTGGTTTGGGAAATTATGTTTTATGATGATAAATGGTTTTGGGCTGAGATCCCACATATGTTTACTATGTTATGGTTTTCTTTAAATGGTTTTGGGCAGGAGCGCGTAGAACTTGTATTTACAAAATTTGGGGCTAAGACCCTAATTATGGTTATTTAAACTTATTTGTTTGGATAAATGGTTTTACTATGCATGCATGCTTTTTAGTGAAGGGTATAAAGGTCTTTTATGAAATATTTTTATAAACTCTTTATTTTTGTCCACTCACAGTCTTTCTGTTTTTAATACCCTTCAGGTTGGATACGATGTGTACTGTTGCAGAGACCGAGATATCACATGCCTCCTCCGGATCCTGGCGTACTCTAATAGCCCGGGAGGGCAAAGGTTGGAAATATCCCTTATCTGACACTTCGTGTCAGACGGGAGCAGGGTCATCCCACGTTAATCCCGGGGGGATTGAGATGGGTCCGGTCAATGTGGTATCAGAGCATAGGATTGCTCGTAGGATGCTTATTAGAGCGGGGTTGTCTCTATTCGATCAACCGCGTAGATCTTGGAGTATGTATGCAGGTCGAGGATGTGATATCTCAAGGGGCTACAGTTCGTTATCAACCTGATAGTTAGGGTACCGGTACGATAGTTAGTAGGATTGGCATACCTTGGTTCGGCATTTGAAGCCGGGGTTGCCATAGTTCTGTCAGGGTTGACAGTTTGAGACCCTAGAGAAGGGATGACGTACCTGTACGTTAACGTTTTGATCGTGTGACGGTTAGTTGGGATCGTCTTTCACGATGTCGTAGGATCGGTTCCGACGACTGGTTAGGAATTGTGATCATCGGATGGTCGAATATTGTTGAGTTGGATGATCGGATGTGGTTGAGTTAGATAGATTTACTGAAGTTGGAAGTTAGCAGCCGGATTCGGGGAATCCTAGTTGGATCGACGGTAGGATTGGATTGACGTCTTTACGATGTCGGACCGCGGGGTCGGTCAGATTGTTGATTTTACAGCTTTCGCAGTTGGGTTCTGAGGAACTCTAGTTAGTGATTGTGGAACCCTACCTTGGGTGTATGGTTCGGAAAGGTGAGTTGGCGTGTGGTCTCGACTTTGATGAGATCGTCGGTAGAGTCATGTCAGCTTAGTGTTGGGACTGCACTTCGCAGCCGAGGTTGTACTTATCGGTTAGACCTAGTAGGTTGTCGTGCTACATTAGTTGTGATGGATTGTTGGTACAACTACGGTCATGGATGACCTGGTAGATGACATTGGGTTAGTCGGGTTACAACTGGTAGAGTTTGATTTGGACGAGTTACCAGGGTTGGTACTTGTCGATGGAATCCCTGAGTGGGATACAGAGTGATTAATCCGGGCAGTTGATTTCGTTGGATGCGGAGTCTAGATTGTAATGCTTGGTGATTTGGTCTGCACGAGTTGTAGCAGGCATTACTACCGAGGATGGTTGTAGTTACAGTTGTTGGGAATCGGGGACGTTCAGGGGACGTTTTCCTTTTCTCTTATGAGTTATCAGGGTTACTGTTCCCAGAGTTGTCGGGTACGAGGGAGGCAGAGTTTCTCCTATTCGAGCAGAGATGCGGGGTCGTCGCTCGGTATGAGCGGAGATCCAGGGTGTCAGTTTTGCACACGGCGTACTGATACTGACACTAGTGTTGGTGATAGTGCGTGGTGCTGGTACTAGCGCTGGTGCTGGTACTGGTGATTGTGATGACGGTGAGTCACGAGTTGGGATGTGACTCCATCGAGTTACGTATATGTTCGGTATCTGTGGTTCGGGAGTGGATCACGGATAGTGATGGACTGGATAGAATCCAACGGTAGTTGAGACGTGAGGATCGAATACTGCCGTGGGGGACTAGCGACCAGTTGGTCAGTGTTGGCAGAGTTGGTCAGAATTGGTTAGATATGGTGGCTTGCAGAAATTTGACTGCAGATCACAGCAGGTGTCTGTTGTGACTCTTCAGTTGAGCGGTACGTCAGATTAGGATGAATTGACATCCTTTTGGATGTGCATAAACAGTGTAAATCGACAGTCGAACTTGGTAGTGAGTTAGACTGATCATGGACACGTGGTTGATGTCCGGGTATGTTGTTTCCAATTTTGTTGGAACTTCGGAATCGCAAGAGGTTGCGATTGAGGTGACTGAGATTCCTTATTTTCTACTTGGTGGAAGACGATGTCAGGTTACATGACGTGGTGAGTGCAGCGAGTGTTGGTTTTATTCACATAGGATGAGTTTTGATGTCATAGTCTTGTATCATCTTTGATTTTCCTCGGTGGAATGACAAGGATCGATACGAGGTAATTAGTGAGAACCCACAGTCTCGGCGTGTCTCGTCGTTGACTAATCTATTTAGATGTGGGAAATGGTTGAGGACTTTGGACGTCGTGACGATCGGGGATCGTGACGTCTATGGTCGGTTGACGTAGTGTTGGATCTGGATCGTGATTTGGATGATCCAGATAGGTGGAGAGTTTATCACTCTTACTTGGATGTTGAGTGGAGCATGATGGGACTGAACTTCTTTTCGAGGTAAATCCCATATGACTTATTACTCACCTGAGTAGTTGTCCGATGAGTAGTTTTCCGACGTGGTCGGATATGGTCAGCCTTAGAGCTGTGGGGATGTTGGGATTGATTTCTCTATGAAGTCAATCTAATGTATGGTGTGTAATCGGTTGACCAGGTAACCGATAGGTTCGGTTTTGGTGCGTCTCGGTAGACGAGAACGAGATTTCAGGTTTTGGAATCAGATTTCTGGATGACGATTCAGGATTTGATTTTGGAACTTGAAAGAGGATTTCTGTATTTGGGTTTTGGAATCGGATTCTGGGTGACGATTCAGGATTTGATTCTAGAGCTTGACTGTGGATTTTCTTTTTATGGATTTGGGTTCGGAATGGTTATTCCAAATGCTAGCTTACGGAATAATGATTTCGGATTCGGATTTGGACATGGCTATGGATATGATTTCTGGGTTTGGATTCGGAATTTCTTACGAAATTACGGATTCAGATTCGGAGTTGGAAATAGATGATGGGTTGGAGTTTTGATTTGTCTAGTACTGGATTGGACAGATGGACTCCATTATTGAAACTTGTTTTGGCTATGACTTAGGTGGTTGTAGTCTGGTTGGTAGATGTACGTACCTTGTACGTTGTTCGAGGTACGATACTGGGCAGACTTGTCTTGCCTGGTGACCGTATATAGGTTATACCAGTGGTACGTTGGTGAGCGTGTTGGTACTCGGATTGGTTCTGATACCATCAGATTAGTTGAGATCGTGGACTGGACATTGGATACTGTGCATTGGGTCATGGTATTTCTGATGGGTCTAGTTACCCACAGGTCGGGTGAATTGTTGGTTGGTGTATACTCACGTTGAGTAAGTTGGAGGTTAGTGTAACCACGGGTGTATAGTGTTAGTTTTCGACTGACGACTGTCAAGTGGTGACAGTTTGTCGGATGTGTCAACGTGGATCGATTAGTGAGGTCTGGTGACTCCCAGTGGGAGTAGACGTCAGGATAGTTAGTGGTTGAGCACGGAACCGTCTAGTTGGTTGTGTCAACGAAACGGTAGATTTCACAAGTAGTGTCAATTCAGAACGTATGCCTACTATCATTCGACGTGGTCGAACGTAGTTGATACGACGAGAGTGTTAGTGGTACGTCTGGGTGCAGACGAGTTTTATTCTGGTTAGTAGGTGTACTAGTGTACACGTGTTTCGAGGTTGATTCTACTTTCCACGAGGTGGATGTGGAATCAGGATAGTTGGAGTTTCGAGAGCGAAACTAAATTAAGGAGGGAAGATCGGATGGATTTAGGTCGGTTGGAATTTCGAGGACGAAATTAATTAAGGAGGGAAGGTTGCAACGACCCGTCCCAAATTCCATGATTAGATTAGTGACTAATCACGATTAGTGAGGTTAATCGGTGATTAGTTAGGCTAAATCGGACAACGATGCAAAATGACCGTTTTGCCCCTAGGTGTGGGAAAAACGTTGACTTTTCAATCGGGCGGTCAAATGGACTTTAACCGAGGACCGTGACGTAGTTTAGGACGTCACGAGTTCATAGACAGGTGGCACGTTCAATTCCGACGTTCGAGGAGGAAGTTATGACGTTCGGAAGTTTAGGGGCATTTTGGTAATTTTGGTTAAAAGGGGCAAATAGTTGACTTTTTTACCAAGAGGTCCGATGGCCGAGGGTCGAAGACGGTTACGTAGATCAGGACGATACGAATCCGTAGACAGGCGGCACGTCGAATTCGGACGTTCGACAGCGAAGTTACGGTTCACGGAAGTTCCAAGCTACTATTCACGACGACACGTTTTACGATGACAGTTTGTCTTTAGTGGGCCCAGTTGATTTTCAGAAACCAATGGATGAGTGACAAGTGTCACTCATCCACTGGACAACACCTTACATACATGCATTTCACCCTTGCTTTTTCATTTGGATCAAACCCGAAACCCCCCCCCCCCCCCCCCCCCCCTTCCAAACCTCATCATCTGTGGCTGGAGTGTGAAGGAGGGAACTGAGAGAGGATCGTGAGGTTATGAGGATGGTGGCTGAAGGACGGGCTGAGCCGCCGTGAACGGCGATGGAGGCCACGGGAAACCGAGAGCTCGGTAAGGCCCCATTTTCATTTTAATTTGATTTTGACATTAGGGACCGTATTGGATGATTAGGATGAGTTTATTGAGGTTGTAGGAAGGTGTAGAGGGTGGTTTGGACGGCGGTGAAGGGCTGAGCATCCCTGGGTGCAATCGGGAAAATTGAACCGTGAGGCTCAAAGTTGAACCGTGGATTTTTGAGGGTTTTAGGTTGTTTAATTGATTGGGTTAGATAGGAAATGAAGAAATAGGAATTTAGGAATTGGAATGGAAGCAAACGGACCGAAAATGAGGGAGAAGGAGGCCTGGACCGGTTACGCCGGTCCAGTTGCAGGGGTTGGACCGGACCGGCCGGCCCGGACCGGTTCGATCGCTAGAGCTGGTGACACTGTGCAGGGAGCGTGAGGCCCACGCGTAGTGGCTTCTTGGGGCGCGTGAGCGCTCCTGGCACACAATTTGAGGAAGGTTCCAACATACGAAATTATCTATTCGATGTAACGAACATTTTGGGACTGGTTTCGAGTCGATCAGACACCGTCTCGATATGTTTCGGGGCATCGGAAGGTTTAGGTTCGAGATTAAAAATAGTTAAAAATACGAGAAAATTACGGGGCTTTAGTGAGGGGTTATATAAGTAGTTAGTAACCCTCTAAATTAATTTGGACAGGTTTGGAAGTCCCGGTGACGGTGATCGGCTCGTGGAGCCGTATGGCACGCGTATCGAGGCGCGGCTTCGGAAGGTCTATGAGTGGACCTTGTTTTCTAAATTGGTGCATGCATAAATGTTTATTATATGTTTTAAATACTTGTTTGTGATGCCATGTAGGGGTGGCAATGGGTCGTGTCGTGTCGGGTTCGTGTCGTGTCATGAATTCTGTTTTACCCATTTATGCCCAACCCGAATCCGACCCGTTTAATAATCGTGTCAAGAATGTCCAACCCGAACCCGACCTGTTAATGACCCGTGTAACCCGTTTAACCCGTTTAACCCATTTAATAAACAGGTCATACTCAAAACCCAATTAACCTATGACCCGTTTGACCCGTTTAACCCGTTTAACATGTTTAACCTATTTAAATTTTAAAATTTAATAGATATTTAGGTAGTAAATGGGTAGATATATGGGTTAGTAATGACACGTTTATTAAATGGGTCAATATATAAGCCAATATACGGGTTAACCTGTTAACCTGAAATCTACCCATTTATTAAACGGGTTAACAGGTTATTAAACGGGTTAACAGGTTGACCCGAAACCCACCCGTTTAATAAACGGGTCATAACGGGTTGACCCGAAAATGACCCGAAATTTTAATCGTGCGGGTTGACCCGCATAAATTTCGTGCGGGTTTCGAGTCGTGTATCGGGTCGTGTCAAAAATTGCCACCCTTAATGCCATGAGTGCATTTGGATGTGTGGTTACGTATAGGCATGTATTTCGAGGTTTCGGCCCTATACGGTTCCTATACGGGGCTGTATGTCTTTATTGGTCTAAATGAAATGGTTTTGGATTTCCAAATGGATTATGCATATGATTTTATGATGTTTATTTGGATGCTTGTGAATTATATGGTTTCACGTATTTCGAGGTGATTTACGTGCTTGCACGTAAATCGAGGTTTCCCCGGTTTTACACTGATTTTCCATTCTTGTGGTTTTGGATATGATTTCATGAAATGATTTTGGACTTGAAAAGGTAATTCTCGGACTTGAGGTCCATTTGATTTACGGAATCGGGCCGGAGGCCCAGTTGGTTTACGATTCGGACTTGAGGTCCAGTTTCTATGTGGATTCGGGCCTAGGGTCCAGTTATGTATTACAAATGGTTTTTATGGTTCATGACGGTTTATGGGAACCGGAATGAACCCTTGAAATGGATTTACGGGTCATGACGGTTTATGGGAACCGGAATGAACCCATGAAAGGATTTTATGGTTCATGACGGCTTATGGGGACCGGGCATGAATCCTTGAAAGGTTTAAAGAATGATTTCAAAAGGTTTTTCATATTCCATCCTTTATATATGATTGTCTCCTCCGGGGAGGGCCGTTGGCCTGGGTGGACCCCGGAGTAGTCACGGAGCACTGACTGAGTGGAGTCGCCCCCCAGTTGGGTTCCTTAATCTCAGGATGGGCATGGTTCGTTACCTCCAGGGAGGGTCATTGATCTACGGACTTTGACCTGGGTGGACCTTGGAGAGACTTGGGTTTGAGACCCCGGTTAGCACACGTGTAGCTCTATTTTACTGTGACAGGTTCTGGATATGAATATAAGGGATAAACATGATTTAAATTGGTTTGGGAAATTATGTTTTATGATGATAAATGGTTTTGGGCTGAGATCCCACATATATTTACTATGTTATGGTTTTATGTAAATGGTTTTGGGCAGGAACCCGTAGAACTTGTATTTACAGAATTTGGGGCTGAGACCCTAATTATGGTTGTTTAAACTTATGTGTTTGGATAAATAGTTTTACTATGCATGCATGCTTTTTAGTGAAGGGTATAAAGGTCTTTTATGAAATATTTTTATGAACTCTTTATTTTTGTCCACTCACAGTCTTTCTGTTTTTATTACCCTTCAGGTTGGATACGATGTGGATTGTAGCAGAGACCGAGATATCACATGCCTCCTCCGGATCCTGGCGTACTCTGATAGCCCGGGAGCAGGGTCATCCCACGTTAATCCCGGGGGGATTGGGATGGGTCCTGTCAATGTGGTATCAGAGCATAGGATTGCTCGTAGGATGCTTATTAGAGCGGGGTTGTCTCTATTCGAGCAACCGCGGAGATCTTGGAGTATGTATGCAGGTCGAGGATGTGTTATCTCAAGGGGCTACAGTTCGTTATCAACCTGATAGTTAGGGTACCGGTACGATAGTTAGTAGGATTGGCATGCCTTGGTTCGGAATTTGAAGCCGGGGTTGCCATAGTTCTGTCAGGGTTGACAGTGTGAGACCCTACAGAAGGGATGACGTACCTGTACGTTAACGTTTTGATCGTGAGACGGTTAGTTGGGATCGTCTTTCACGATGTCATAGGATCGGTTCCGACGACTGGTTAGGAATTGTGATCATCGGATGGTCGAATATAGTTGAGTTGGATGATCGGATGTGGTTGAGTTAGATAGATTTACTGCAGTTGGCAGTTAGCAGCCGGATTCGGGGAATCCTAGTTGGATCGACGGTAGGATTGGATTGACGTCTTTACGATGTCGGACCGCGGGGTCGGTCAGATTGTTGATTTTACTGCTTTTCGCAGTTGGGTTCTGAGGAACTCTAGTTAGTGATTGTGGAACCCTACCTTGGGTGTATGGTTCGGAAAGGTGAGTTGGCTTGTGGTCTCGACTTTGATGAGATCGTCAGTTGAGTCATGTCAGCTTAGTGTTGGGACTGCACTTCGCAGCCGAGGTTGTACTTATCGGTTAGACCTAGTAGGTTGTCGTGCTACATTAGTTGTGATGGAATGTTGGTACAACTACGGTCATGGATGACCTGGTAGACGACATTGGGTTAGTCGGCTTACGACTGGTAGAGTTTGATTTGGACGAGTTACCAGGGTTGGTACTTGTCGATGGAATCCCTGAGTGGGATACAGAGTGATTAATAGGGGCGGTTGATTTCATTGGATGCGGAGTCTAGATTGTAATGCCTGGTGGTTTGGTCTGCACGAGTTGTGGCAGGCATTACTACCGAGGATGGTTGTAGTTACAGTTGTTGGGAATCGGGGACGTTCAGGGGACGTTTTCCTTTTCTCGTATGAGTTATCAGGGTTACTGTACCCAGAGTTGTCGGGTACGAGGGAGGCAGAGTTTCTCCTATTCGAGCAGAGGTGCGGGGTCGTCGTTCGGTATGAGCGGAGATCCAGGGTGTCAGTTTTGCACACGGCGTACTGATACTGACACTAGTGTTGGTGATAGTGCGTGGTGCTGGTACTAGCGCTGGTGCTGGTACTGGTGATTGTGTTGATGGTGTGTCACGAGTTGGGATGTGACTCCATCGAGTTACGTATATGTTCGGTATATGTGGTTCGGGAGTGGATCACGGATAATGATGGACTGGATAGAATCCAACGGTAGTTGAGACGTGAGGATCGAATACTGCCGTGGGGGACTAGCGACCAGTTGGTCAGTGTTGGCCAGAGTTGGTCAGAATTGGTTAGATATGGTGGCTTGCAGAAATTTGACTGCAGATCACAGCAGGTGTCTGTTGTGACTCTTCAGTTGAGCGGTACGTCAGATTAGGATGAAGTGACATCCTTTTGGATGTGCATAAACAGTGTAGATCGACAGTCGAACTTGGTAGTGAGTTAGACTGATTATGGACACGTGGTTGATGTCCGGGTATGTTGTTTCCAATTTTGTTGGAACTTCGAAATCGCAGGAGGTTGCGATTGAGGTGACTGAGATTCCTTATTTTCTACTTGGTGGAAGACGATGTCAGGTTACATGACGTGGTGAGTGCAGCGAGTGTTGGTTGTATTCACATAGGATGAGTTTTGATGTCATAGTCTTGTATCATCTTTGATTTTCCTCGGTGGAATGACAAGGATCGATACGAGGTAATCAGTGAGAAACCACAGTCTCGGCGTGTCTCGTCGTTGACTAATCTATTTAGATGTGGGAAATGGTTGAGGACTTTGGACGTCGTGACGATCGGGGATCGTGACGTCTATGGTCGGTTGACGTAGTGTTGGATCTGGATCGTGATTTGGATGATCCAGATAAGTGGAGAGTTTATCACTCTTACTTGGATGTTGAGTGGAGCATGATGGGACTGAACTTCTTTTCGAGGTAAATCCCATATGACTTATTACTCACCTGAGTAGTTGTCCGATGAGTAGTTTTCCGACGTGGTCGGATATGGTCAGCCTTAGAGCTGTGTGGATGTTGGGATTGATTTCTCTATGAAGTCAATCTAATGTATGGTGTCTAATCGGTTGATCAGGTAACCGATAGGTTCGGTTTTGGTGCGTCTCGATAGACGAGAACGAGATTTCAGGTTTTGGAATCAGATTTCTGGATGACGATTCAGGATTTGATTTTGGAACTTGAAAGAGGATTTCTGTATTTGGGTTTTGGAATCGGATTCTGGGTGACGATTCAGGATTTGATTCTAGAGCTTGACTGTGGATTTTCTTTTTATGGATTTGGGTTCGGAATGGTTATTCCAAATGCTAGCTTACGGAATAATGATTTCGGATTCGGATTTGGACATGGCTATGGATATGATTTCTGGGTTTGGATTCGGAATTTCTTACGAAATTACGGATTCAGATTCGGAGTTGGAAATAGATGATGGGTTGGAGTTTTGATTTGTCTAGTACTGGATTGGACAGATGGACTCCATTATTGAAACTTGTTTTGGCTATGACTTAGGTGGTTGTAGTCTGGTTGGTAGATGTACGTACCTTGTACGTTGTTCGAGGTACGATACTGGGCAGACTTGTCTTGCCTGGTGACCGTATATAGGTTATACCAGTGGTACGTTGGTGAGCGTGTTGGATACTGTGCATTGGGTCATGGTATTTCTGATGGGCCTAGTTACCCACAGGTCAGGTGAATTGTTGGTTGGCGTATACTCACGTTGAGTAAGTTGGAGGTTAGTGTAACCACGGGTGTATAGTGTTAGTTTTCGACTGACGACTGTCAAGTGGTGACAGTTTGTCGGATGTGTCAACGTGGATCGATTAGTGAGGTCTGGTGACTCCCAGTGGGAGTAGACGTCAGGATAGTTAGTGGTTGAGCACGGAACCGTCTAGTTGGTTATGTCAACGAAACGGTAGATTTGACAAGTAGTGTCAATTCAGAACGTATGGATACAATCATTCGGCGTGGTCGAACGTAGTTGATACGACGAGAGTGTTAGTGGTACGTCTGGGTGCAGACGAGTTTTATACTGGTTAGTAGGTGTACTAGTGTACACGTTTTTCGAGGTTGATTCTACTTTCCACGGGATGGATGTGGAATCAGGATAGTTGGAGTTTCGAGAGCGAAATTAAATTAAGGAGGGAAGATCGGATGGATTTAGGTCGGTTGGAATTTCGAGGATGAAATTAATTAAGAGGGAAGGTTGTAACGACCCGTCCCAAATTCCATGATTAGATTAGTGACTAATCACGATTAGTGAGGTTAATCGGTGATTAACTAGGCTAAATCGGACGAACGATGCAAAATGACCGTTTTGCCCCTAGGTGTGGGCAAAACGTTGACTTTTCAATCGGACGGTCAAATGGACTTTGACCGAGGACCGTGACGTAGTTTAGGACGTCACGAGTTCATAGACAGGTGGCACGTTCAATTCCAACATTCGAGGAGGAAGTTATGACATTCGGAAAGACCACACCTTACATACATGCATTTCACCCTTGCTTTTTCATTTGGATCAAACCCGAAACACACCCCCCCCCCCCCCCCCCCCCCCCCCCTTAACCGTGCAAACCGATCTTCCATCTTCCCCCAAACCTCATCATCTGTGGCTGGAGTGTGAAGGGAACTGAGAGAGGATCGTGAGGTGATGAGGATGGTGGCTGAAGGACGGGCTGAGCCGCCGTGAACGGCGATGGAGGCCACGGGAAAACGAGAGCTCGGTAAGGCCCCATTTTCATTTTAATTTGATTTTGACATTAGGGACCGTATTGGATGATTAGGATGAGTTTATTGAGGTTGTAGGAAGGTGTAGAGGGTGGTTTGGACGGCGGTGAAGGGCTGAGCAGCCCTGGGTGCAATCGGGAAAATTGAACCGTGAGGTTCAAAATTGAACCGTGGATTTTTGAGGGTTTTAGGATGTTTAATTGATTGGGTTAGATAGGAAATGAAGAAATAGGAATTTAGGAATTGGAATGGAAGCAAACGGACCGAAAATGAGGGAGAAGGAGGCCTGGACCGGTTACGCCGGTCCAGTTACAGGGGTTGGACCGGACCGGCCGGCACGGACCGGTTCGATCGCTGGAGCTGGTGACACTGTGCAGGGAGCGTGAAGCCCACGCGCAGTGGCTTCTTGAGGCACGTGAGGGCGCGTGGCACACAATTTGTGGAAGGTTCCAACACACGAAATTATCTATTCGATGTAACGAACATTTTGGGACTGGTTTCGAGTCGATCGGACACCGTCTCGATATGTTTCGGGGCATCAGAAGGTTTAGGTTCGAGATTAAAAATAGTTAAAAATACGGGAAAATTACGGGGCTTTAGTGAGGGGTTATATAAGTAGTTAGTAACCCTCTAAATTAATTTGGACAGGTTTGGAAGTCCCGGTGACGGTGATCGGCTCGGGGAGCCGTATGGCACGCGTATCGAGGCGCGGCTTCGGACGGTCTGTGAGTGGACCTTGTTTTCTAAATTGGTGCATGCATAAATGTTTATTATATGTTTTGAATACTTGTTTGTGATGCCATGAGTGCATTTGGATGTGTGGTTACGTATAGGCACGTATTTCGAGGTTTCGGCCCTATACGGTTCCTATACGGGGCTGTATGTCTTTATTGGTCTAAATGAAATGGTTTTGGATTTCCAAATGGATTATGCATATGATTTTATGATGTTTATTTGGATGCTTGTGAATTATATGGTTTCACGTATTTCGAGGCGATTTACGTGCTTGCACGTAAATCGAAGTTTTCCGGTTTTACACTGATTTTCCATTCTTGTGATTTTGGATATGATTTATGAAATGATTTTGGATTTGAAAAGGTAATTCTCGGACTTGAGGTCCATTTGATTTACGGAATCGGGCCGGAGGCCCAATTGGTTTACGATTCGGACTTGAGGTCCAGTTTCTATGTGGATTCGGGCCTAGGGTCTAGTTATGTATTACAAATGGTTTTTATGGTTCATGACGGTTTATGGGAACCGGAATGAACCCTTGAAATGGATTTACGGGTCATGACAGTTTATGGGAACCGGAATGAACCCATGAAAGGATTTTATGGTTCATGACGGCTTATGGGGACCGGGCATGAATCCTTGAAAGGTTTCAAGAATGATTTCAAAAGGTTTTTCATATTCCATCCTTTATATATGATTGTCTCCTCCGGGGAGGGTCGTTGGCCTGGGTGGACCCCGGAGTAGTCACGGAGCACTGACTGAGTGGAGTCGCCCCCCAGTTGGGTTCCTTACTCTCAGGATGGGCATGGTTCGTTACCTCCAGGGAGGGTCATTGATCTACGGACTTTGACCTGGGTGGACCTTGGAGAGACTTGGGTTTGAGACCCCGGTTAGCACACGTGTAGCTCTATTTTACCGTGACAGGTTCTGGATATGAATATAAGGGATAAACATGATTTAAATTGGTTTGGGAAATTATGTTTTATAATGATAAATGGTTTTGGGCTGAGATCCCACATATATTTACTATGTTATGGTTTTCTATAAATGGTTTTGGGCAGGAGCCCGTAGAACTTGTATTAACAGAATTTGGGGCTGAGACCCTAATTATGGTTGTTTAAATTTATGTGTTTGGATAAATGGTTTTACTATGCATGCATGCTTTTTAGTGAAGGGTATAAAGGTCTTTTATGAAATATTTTTATAAACTCTTTATTTTTGTCCACTCACAGTCTTTCTGTTTTTAATACCCTTCAGGTTGGATACGACGTGGACTGTAGCAGAGACCGAGATATCACATGCCTCCTCCGGATCCTGGCGTACTCTGATAGTCCGGGAGGGCAAAGGTTGGAAATATCCCTTGTCTGACACTTCGTGTCAGACGGGAGCAGGGTCATCCCACGTTAATCCCGGGGGGATTGGGATGGGTCCTGCCATTTGGACTTTCCAAATCCTCGACTCACTCAGACAACCATGGGTCTGCAACCAATTTAACTCACTAACTCCTTGCCTGTCCGTTTAAGACCGTTTATGCACATCCAAAAGAATGTGGGTTGAGTCGACATCCTTTATTCACTTCAAGTACCGCTCGACTCAAGAGCCACAATAGACTCCTGCTGTGATCTGAAGCCAAATCTCTGCATACCACCAAATTTGACAAATCGACCACTAATTCCCATGCCAATACCTACATCGTCCCTATATACTGTTTCGTCCATTCACCACTTATTCATCTTTATCTCATCCATCCTCTCAAACACGGTTGAGAAGGATCCCAACACAACTTACTTACTACTATTTTCCATCCAATCCATCTCTATCATCATTGCATCACCGCCACGGGGGTGCAAATCAAACCAATCCTGATTCTCTGCTCACACCGAGCAACAATCACGCGCCTCAGCTCAGGTCGGAGGAACTCTGCCTCCCTCCTACCCCCCAACGATGGGTACAACCACTCTGACAATCCATACCAAGACCTAACGTTCCTCGAACGTCATCAACTCTCAACAATCTCAATTACAACCATATAACTCGAATTTCTCGTACCAACAACTCTAGTCGCTTCCAACTAGGGTTATCCTCACTAATAGTATTCTCTGATAATTACTGTAATGCTTAATCCTTTTCTCGAAGCTAACCACTTCCATTGATTCTTTTCGGCTTCCTCCAACTTCAAATAAATTCTTCGTACACTCTTCCTTCACCAATTCCCTTGGTCAATAACCTGAGACTAAGCCTGGGTCCACTACGCTTCCGTTGTGCTACTCTGATAAAACCAACCCTGACATGACATGACCAACCAATGGTCTCGACTCCTAAGAGTTGCCAAATCCACCCATCAACTAGGGTTTTCATGGTCACCTCACCACTCGGGCTCCCTTCACTAAGGTTTCCCATACTCACATCACAAACTAGGGCTCAAGGAACCCAGTTGTCTCTAGTAGCACAATCTCCAACCGGACCGCCCCAACGGTCCCGTATTACCAATTCGTCACACACTTACCCTGGTCGAATCATACTGACGCACGATGTATCGGTGAATCATCCTCTTTCCACGATTCACTTCTACAAACTATCTTACTCTATTGCCCTAACTTCTGACGGGCTGTTCCTCGTAAAGACCTCACATCCTGGGCACATGTGCACACTGCTCTAGTTCCACACTAGCAATCTCGCTCTGACACCCCTCGGTGTCAGGGTACCACATGTAAACCTCGCTCTGAGCGCAATAAACTTGCTCTGATACCACTCTTGTATCATAGTAACATAAGCCAACGTGCTCTGCTACCACTCTGACACGACCCATCCCAATCCCACCGGGATTAACGCAGAATGTACCATACTCCCGTCTAACCCACGTGCCACACGAGGTAAAACGAAGGCCAGACAAGGAACAATCTGAAATCCTGAGCCCAATTGGCTCCCAGAGTGCGCCAGGATCAGCCGAGGAATGTGAGGTATCGGTCTCTGCTATAGCCCGCATCCGTTATCAACCTGAAGGGCATTAAAAACTAGAAAAGCTGTGAGTGGAAAAAAATAAATAATTTAATAAAAACTCATTTCAAAAAGACATTTATGCCCTTCACTTAAAAATATACATGCATTCGAAAACTAGTAATCAAACCATTTATTCAAATAAATCATTAGGACCTTAGCCCAAAATCATAAAATCCAAGAACATATGGGAACTCAGCCAAAAACCGTAAATCCAAATAATGTGGGTCACTGCCCAAATCCATAAACACAGAAATTTCACTTTATAAATCCAATCAATTCATGTTTACCAAATACCCATCCTCGACATCCTAGATGCCTAGCGTCCCAAACGCTTGACGTCCCAGACGTCATATTTCACGGTCTAAGCAACGCGTGCTGCCCAAGGTCTCTCTAGGTCCATATCTCTGACATCCCAGATGTTTGACGTCCCAGACGTCTAATCATAGCAATCCTGCTCCTGAGTCACTATACGATCTGATCGCTCCGTGCATTGACCCCTCGCAGGCAATGAGCCGTGACTTCCCCAATGTCCCAAACATCTGGAGGATACCATCCACATATCCTCATCTAAGGATGGTAAATGGGAAACATCCTCATAAACTCGCTTCAAAACATCTCAAAGGGGCCATGCCCGAACTTTCCATAAAATCATCATAAAACCATAAATCCAATAGCCATAAATGGGTCCCCGACCCGAAATCACATTTATAAACCACAAATGGGACTCATGCCCGATATCATAATCAACTGGGCCTCTAGCCCGATCATGTAAACCAAATGGGCCTCTAGCCCGATATCTCATTAAATCAAATGGACTCCAAGTCTGATAGTTTCCAAATCAAATGGGTCTCATGCTTGAGATCATCTTTTCAAATCCAAAACCATTTCATCAAGCCATCACCAAAACCACAAACACGTATACACAAAATATAAAACCATAAACCTCGATATACATGCAAATACGTAAATCATAAATACCAAAATCATAATCATAGAAATCACATATATAAAACATATAAAACAGATATGCATGCTTCATATTTAGAAAACAAAAGTCCACTCACAGACCGTCCTAGCTGGCACCTCGATACACATGCCATAAGCTTTCCCGAGCCTAGTCACCACCAACGAAACCTCTGGGCCTGTCCGAACCATACCCGAAGGTCACTAATTACCTCAATTAACCCCTCATTAAATCGCCCTAATTTTCCAGAATTTTTAAACATATTAACATAGAACCTAAACCTTCGAACATCCAAAACTACCTCGAAATGGTGTCTGACCAACACGAAACCTGTCCCAAATTGTTCGTTACATCGAAAGGATGAAATTACCTATTGACCTTGCCTCGAAATACAGGACCATGCGCCCTCACACGCCGTCCAAAGTCCCTGCGTGTGAAACCCATGTGCCTGCTACATTGTCACCTTCAACCTCCAGCGAACCCGGTTCAGACCGGTTCACTGGTTTCCGGTTTGACCAAACCGATGAGACTGGTTCTCCCTTATTTCCCAGCCATTTTCAGTCCTTTCAATTCCTATAGCTTCGTCTTGTCATCACCTATCGATCTACGGTGTCAAAACATGAAAACCAAGTCTAGAACTTACCTTCCAATTTGAAGAACAAAACCCAGTTTTCCTCCTCTGTGTTCTCGTGATTCCGGCCACCGTTGGCCGTGATTCCAAGTCCATCAGCCTCCTTTCAACTTCCAAAACCTCATCTAAACAACCAATTCGATTATTAACTTCCAAAACACGGCTTACCATTTTTAAATGAAAACAGGGCATTTCACGGTTTCTCACCTCATCTCACCGTCGCGAGCTCCACCGTGGCCACCACCATGTTCATCTCGACCCCAGGAGCATCATCCAATCCACAGAATTGACAATAACCTCCAAAATCAATTTCACCATTTTTGAACCCAAAAATAGACTTTCGGTTCCTTACCTCCGAATTGGGCCAACGTCCATGACGGTCAACATCGTTGGAACCACCCTCATCGTCTCACTTCACTCTCTCTTTTTCATTCATAGGTCACAAACAATGGAGGAGGTTTAAAGGTTGATACATAAGATGGGTACACGGTTATGGGGTTTTCCACGGGTTTGGGAAGAAGGCTCGAGAGGATGATCGAATCAGAAGAGGATAAGGACACATTTAATTGGGGTCTGGGCCTATCAGATAGGTGACACATGTCACTCATCTGGTTGGTCATTCCAGAAGGCTCACCAACCAAATCTTGCCTCGTGTCGCGATGTCTCGGTTTACGTGAGTAGTGCCGTAAAACTTTGTAGAACCGTAACTTTCCAGTCGAATCTCCGATTTCGACGTGTCGCTTGTCTACGGATTCGTGACGTCCCGATCTACTTCACAGTCATCGGTCAAAGTCCATTTAACCATCTGGGTCAAAAGTCAACTTTTCACCCATTTCCAAGGAAAAAATCGTCATTTTACACCGTTCGTCTGCGATTCTTCGACAAATCCTGGATTAGTGCCGCTAATTCACGATTACTCACTAATATAATCCTGAAATTCAGGACGAGTCGTTACATCTCCGACGTCTAGAGGCTACCGCACCAAGATCTACGACATCTTACTGGAAAAATTACATCATAGAGGATGGTATTGTGGAAAACATTTCACAAATCTCAAATGATCTCAAAATATCTCAATGGGCCCATGCCCGAAATATAGTTTCATCAAATCACTTTCCACAAAACCATCATAAAAACTGTGTTAAAAAACATTTCATAAATCCAGAATTCCTCGAATCCTATCAAATCCAATCTCGTAAATCCACAATAGGGTCACAACCCGAAATCTCATATCATAAATCATAACTGGGTCATAAGCCCGATATATCATTTGCAAATAAAAACATCGTTCAGTTCCACGTTTGACTATACTCTAAGTTAAACCATAAATAACCTGAGACATATGCTCGAATATTATTTCCAAATCCAAAAACCATTTCACTATTCAAATCACTTTTCCAAATCATATTTGACTGTAATCAAGGCAAAGTCAATAATCAACTAGATCTCATGCCCGAAATAACATTTCACGCATATCCATGAAAGCATTCAAAATCAATAATCAAATCCTCAATTTCACACTTCTCCATGAAATCATTCAAATCATATAAATCACAAGCACGTAGAAAACTCGGCCTAAGCCCGAAGTATCATATAAAACATTTTCATGCCCACGCGCCCTCACACGTTGGTTAAAGTCTGGTCCATGGCGGTCAACGCTAGTCAACACTGACGTCAGCCTGACAACTCTGACATCTAACACATCTGATAGACTGACACGTGGCACACCTTGACTGGTACCACGTGTCACCCTCTAACACAACCACGTCACCTGATGACGTCACCTGCTAACTTAACAACTATCTAACAGCTTGCGACGTGGCACCACCACACTAGTCCATGTAGTCTGACAATGCTAACGTGGACTTCCACGTTAGCTCTAACAGGTCTTGACACACTTCTACGTGGCACCACCCTACTAGTCCAAATGATCTGACAAGTCTGACATGGCACTGCCATGCCAATTGCTAGCTGGACTAACACCTAGCCAAGTGTCACCCTCTAGTTGGCCACATGGCCTGACAGGAATGATGTGGCTTGTCATCATCTTTAACCTCAGGCGGGTCTACCCGAGTCACTGTAACGGGTCATTCGACTTGCGACCTTGACCCGGTCTTATCTCCGCCATCCGACCACTTTTTTCCTCTAGGTTTCTCCTAATCTACTCGTCTTGACCCTAAAAACAGTTCAACGACCTAAAAAACAAGAAACAGGGACCGAAATTACATGCTCAAGATCGATCTTCCATAGGTCACCTACAACCTTACCTCCAGGCTTGTCCAGGGGTCCTCAGCTTCTCCTTCTTGTTCCTACAGGCTCGTATGAGCTCAATACATACAACCATGGCATCAGAATGAGCCCCAAAAGTATAAAAATCAAAATCAAATCCACCAAGTGCACAGGTTACCTTTTTCTGAGTTTCTCAGCCATCCCCGACGGCTCAGCCTCTCACCATCGTCCCCCACTATCTCTTAGTCTCTCAACCACCCTTTGAGTCCCTCTCAAGCAACAGCTATTCAATGAAGATGATGATAAAGCAAGGGGGAAGGGGTTTGTCTTTTTCGATCAAAATGGAAGGGAATAGGTGCAGATGCATGTATGTGTTGTGTGGATCAATGGATGGGTGACACTTGTCACTCATCTATTGTTCCAGACTAGATATTTTGAGCCCACTCAAGTCAAATCCAAAATTCAACTCCTCGTAAAATGTGCAATCGTGAATAGTTCAAAAAACGATTCTAGACCCGTATCTTTCCCGTATGATGTCCGTTTTCGACGTGCCACCTATCAACGAACTCATATCGTCTCAATCTATTTAGTGGACCTCAGTCCACGTGCCAATGACCTCCTGGGTAAAAAGTCCATATTTTTCCCTTCTAGGGGTAAAATCATCAATTTATCCCGATCGTTCGATAATCCTTGACTAATTCCCTATTAGACTCGATAATCCTCGATTAATTAGCAATAATTACTGTAAATTCAGTCAGGGCCGTTACGATATAACTATTCATATTTTACTTATTTATGATTGTAAATACTTGTTTATAATGTCCATATTATACTTACTCATAATTTTTATTTTTTTACTTGTTCGTATTATACTTGTTCATATTTGTAAATACATGTTCATTTGGTATTTATTCATTTTTTTTATACTTATTCACTTCTTTTTTATTTTGATTTGTTTATGCATGTTAATTAAATAATAATTTCGTAAAAAAAATTCATTTTAAATAAAGAAGAGCGCTTTTCATGACTTTAAATTAATAAAATAAAACCAAAATTTTTAAAAAAAAATTCGTCTCGAATATATGTGGATCACTTGTGCTTCAGAGTTTAGATTTTGATCTTTAAAGGAATAAGTGAACTCTTGTTTGTTAACTCTTACCTAAACCCTTCGTGATGTGTGGATTTCTTCACCACACACCGTAGACCCGAATCTATGAACATGAGATTGTGGGTGGTGGTTGTCAACACTTGAGTAATCTTTGAACAAACACGTATTTGGAGTAAGAATTTTTCAAGGATGATGTCCAGGATAATAGACGATACTCGGAACAGGCTTTGGGTCTAAGAAAGGGACATTAATGGAGTTTAAGGTTCAGAATGTCTTGAAATTAGCCTTGCTTCTTGTGTTTATTCTATCTAACCTGGTCACTTTTGTACTTACCCAAATAGTTTAATAATGGTAATCTAAGATATTTACTTGGGCCGCATGGACGTAGAATTCTTCATCTAAACTTTGAAGCTATGTGAACCATATATATCTTTTACTTCCCCAACGTGTAAATATTGTTTCCTATTAAATGTTTTAGAGTTGCATGAATCTTAAAGACTTTTTTTTCTTCAAAATTTTACTTTGGGGAATAGGTAGTGCCCCTTTTGGTTACTTTCTCCTTAACCCTTCATGATGTGTTGATTTCATCACCACACACCGTAGATCCAAATCTATGGACATAAGGTTGTTGGCGGAGTTCGTAAGCACTCGGGTTTGGTAAATCCACTTTGAAAACTTCCATCGGCTGGTCATCGTGTCTAGGAGGGATATGACTGGTGACAAATATGGATTATGAAAGGGAACACAAATGGAGTATATGCCCTAACTAAGGTAGCCTCGAAGTGTTCTCAAAATTAGTCCTTTCTTCTTGAGTTACATCTATCCCAACTAGCCATGGTTAACGTTGAATGGTGGAAGTGTGGTTATCAGTACATGCAGGCTGTAAACCCAGGAAAGTACTATGAGAAGCGAAATGGAAAAGTTATTCATGACACTCTAAGGCTTTACTTATTGCATTATTAGGTTGCATACCCTCCCTAAGGTTTCATGATGCTCAGATTTCATCACTGAACCCCCTAGATAAAGTGAATCTAGGGAAGTGAGATCGAAGGTGCATGTCATTCTTTCATGCATTTTCATGTAACTCTTATGTCATGTAGATAAGTATGTCTTGCATTAGTTTAGATGTGCTTGGAACTTGTGCATTTGCTTGCCATTGTCGTAACTCTACTTTGTGCATTCTACACTTTCTTATACATTTGTTATCTCTTACTTGTCTATATACTGCTTAACATTATGTCAATTATACTTGTTTATACCTCACATTTGCTTGCTAGTTGTGATTTCCCTTAACTTTTACATTCCTAACACTAACCCTAGCTCTTGTGAAGCCAATTTTGTTTTAATTAACTTAAACTAGGTACTTATACTTGTGTCAAATTGCATTCTAACTTAGTTTTTTTTAACAATGTAGGTACGTGCTTATGAACGCATACTCAGCAATCTAGGCTTGATAGCTTGAGAAGGCAGCTTGACATCTCACTAAATAGCACAACCTTCAAAGATACACTTAAGCAAACCGGATCATCGGGGCCTACATCACCAATACTTTGGGAGTCCATAAGTGAGAAGAGTGAATCAGAAGAGGAACAGACTCTCGAAACACCATTAGTCATGGCACGAAATCTAAGTATCCGTGAGTAAACTTGCTCAAACACTAAGGGTATTGCTAACTTTTGCAGCCAATACCCCGAGCCTAGAACCAGCAAGAAAGATAATGAGCTTAGGGGTGGAGTCTTTTATCAGCTACCCAAGTTCCTTGGAATCAGGAACGAAGACCCATGCAAACACTTGACTGAGTTCCAATTCATTATTGGTAGTATGTGTCACGATGACGCTGACCTTAGAAGATAAAGCACGAGCATGGCTTTTGGGGCTCCCACCCAATCATATTGACTAATGGGAGAAGTTGATTTAGGAATTTCTTACCAAGTACTTCCTTGCCTCAAAGATTACGATCTCAAGAAAGGAGATCACTGGAATCAAGCAGAAAGAACATGATGAGAATTTCAGCCAGTATAACGAAAGGTTTAAGGAACTTTGTGCTTCATGCCCTACTCACGAGATCACTAAAGGCTATATTTTAACCTACTTCTATGAAAGACTCAAGGCTTGGACCAGAGGACTACTTGATGTTATAGCTAATGGAAGTTTCTTTACTAGGAGCTTAGTAGACAAACGTGCACTACTTGAAAGTCGTGCACTCAATGACACACAATATGAAGGTGCCGAGCTTCTTCCAAGAAAGGTACATGAGGTAAGTTCACATGTTATCAATGATTCTAAATTAGATAAGATCACCTCTATGCTTTTGAATGTGTTAGAACCCAAGAAATGAGTAGCTCTGGTCTGTTCCATATGCTCTCAAGGCCACCTTGATGGCCAATGCCCCTACACTGCAAGGGAGGAAGACAACGAACCTAAGATGGCACACATCATTAGAGGCTTCTAGAGAGGACCAAGGAACCAAGGTTACAGTTGGAGAGACCCGAACAATGTCCTGAACCCTCAGCACATGTCTACAAGCCCAAACCATGTCGAGAACCAATTCCAACGACCCACATGAAAACCAAGGCCCCCAGTCCCATTTTCTAAATATTCTCATAATCATGCACATAATCATATCTCTTCATCCTTTAATCCTTATTATGATAAAATGTTGGCTTCTCTTTCTTAACGGCAGAAAACACTAATGGCTTCAACTCAGACTCTTGTCACAATGACCAAATGTGCAAGGTCGTGGGCTTCATGGGTAAGATCCAAGCTTGTGGGGTGCTTCCACCTCAACCTACGTGTAACCCAAAAGCAAGACTTAAGGCCAAAGCTACTATCACTCAAAGTGGTAAAGTACTCAGTGACATATAACCAGATCCAGCCATTTATGAGGCTGAAAAACAAATGGTGGCACCTAAGACCACCACGGCACAACCACCAGTTCAACCTACCCACACGCAAGGTAATTACCCTGTCCCTTCAAGTTTGTTTGTTACTAATTCTTTGTTTGTGTGTGCACCATTTCCACGTAGGCTTTCAAAGTCTAAGAAGGATGAATTCGATGAGGAAATCTTGGAAATCTTCAAGAGGGTGAAAATCAACATGCCCTTGATCAAGTGAATCAAGCAAGTGCCAATGTACGCAAATTTACTTAAATAGTTATGCACTCCAAGGCTCCAAATGAGGGAGAAGGAGGTTGTAATGGTTAGTGAGGTAGTTTGTGCGGTCATTCAACGACGGCTTCCTCCAAAGTTAAAAGATCAAGGGAGGTTTTCTGTCCCCCTGCGTGATTGGTAACAAGTCTTTTGATAAAATCATGCTAGACTTAGGTGCATCCATTACCCTAGTTTTAGGTAAACTGAAATGTGATGTTGTTATCATTTAATTAGCCGATCGTTCTAACGGTATCCTAAGGGATACGTTGAAGATGTTCTTGTGCAAGTTAACCATCTCATATTCCCTGCGGGTTTTTATGTCCTAGATATATAGGATTCCCCTACGAAACATGCTCTAGTGATATTTTGGGATGACCATTTGTAACGCCCTGGAGATTCGAAAAAGGAAAATTTGGAAAATTTGAAGAAAATGACGATTTTGCCCTTGGAATTAGGCGAACGGTTGACTTTTGGTTTAAACGGTCAAATGGACTTTGACCAATGATTATAACGTAGTTCGGGACGTCACGAGTTCATAGACAGGTGGCACATCCAATTCCAAAGTTCGAGGAGAAAGTTATGATGTTCGGAAGATTAAGGGTAATTTGGTAAATTGGTTAAAAAAACCATTTGTTGACTTTTTTATCGGGACCGTGTATGGACTTTGCGTAAGTACCGTTGGATAGGTCTAGAGACGCTGAATTCGTAGACAGTTTGCATGCGTCAATCGGAGTTCGGACGTGAAGGTTATGGGTCTAGGTATATGATGGGTATTTTGGTAATTTGGTATGGTAGGGGCAAAATAGTAATTGTGCTATGATGGCTGATTCACCTATATTACTGCTGTTTTAATTAAGCAATAGACACCTGGAATTGTTGAATTGGGCATGAGATTGCCACTGAGTGACATTTGTCACTTTAATCAACTAATTAGTGGCTGAATATGCATAATTGGGCGTTGTGAAGATTTAAACTCTGCAATATAAACCAAGTCGTGCTTGTGTGTGTTTTAGGAAGAAGAAAACAAAGCAAAACCATAACTGATCTCAGTGAAAGATTAGACTCTTGGACTGGGTTTGTGAGGAATGAAATGGAATTCAGAGAGAAAAATGAAAGGACAGTAAAGGGTGAATGATAGGCTACAAACCCAATCGTACCCAGACTCAAACCCAAAAACCAAACCTTTATTACATTTCGAATTCAGGTTTGTGTGATTAATTGGAGGAAACAAATGTTTGGGTGAGCTTATTGGACCTTAGACAAGTCGAATGAGATCAAAATCGAAGAGAGTTGATCAAGAATTTATCAAGAACTGGACCCGCGACGGTTTGAAAATACCGCGGCCGAGTTAGGGTAATTGGAGGTCAAATATTTTGAAATTGAGTTCAAAAACATCTTTAAAATAAGGCTATGATGCTGTCTGACTAATTAATTGAAGGATTGAATGATGAATTAATGAGCTCAGACGATGAACAGCCTTCGAACGTTTATCTTAAGTTGGATTAGTTTAGGCTAACTATGGATATAATTGTTTCCACAGAACCTTAATTAGTATTAAAACGATGAGATTAGACGTTTGAATTGATGAAAATTATGCAGAATTGAAGAAGTTTGGAACGGGTTGCATCGCGGGTTGCAGGACCCGTTTACCAGGCAACCGGGTCGATAAGATGAACAGTGGTTGTTACTGTAGCAGGCGCGTGGCACACACGCGCAGCCACTCACAGCGGCGCGTGGGGGCGCGTGAGTGTGAGTCCCGAGGTGAGTTCAACATGACTTTTTTCCTATTTAATGTAATGAACATTTTCGCACTGGTTTCGAGGAAATCGGACACCGTTTCGATATTGTTTCGAGGGTCCGAAGGTGTATGTTACGTTTAAAATACGTATTTAAATCCCGAAAAAATTGGGGAAATTATATGAGATATATTGAAATGTTAGTGACCCTTGATAATGATTTTGGACAGGGATGGTGGCTTTCGAAATTTACGGAAAAATGTGTAGCTCGAAAAGCGAGCGATATGGACGGTGTATGAGTGGACTTTTGTTTTCTACCCTGAAAGCATGCCTATATGTTTTAAATGCTTTATGATATGATTTGAAATGCTTTGACATGATTGATATTACGATATGATGATTTTTGGATTTTGGGAATATTATATTATTTTATATGATTTTGGGCACGATTTTCGAGAAAACTATGAAATGTTGTTTTGGGCGAAGGCCCGTGATTTGAGATTTGTTTTGACTCGGATTATGAGTCGGGAAATGATTTGATGGATTTATAGTGGTTTTGACTATCTTTTAGGGATTTATGTGAAATGGGCAACTGAGGTTACGATTGCACGGATTTGCGTGAAAATGATATTTTGGGCTTGAGACCCAAGTGGATAGTGATTTTGACTCGGATTTGGAGTCACATGTGAATATAATGACATTGATGATTTTGATTTATAAAGTAAATTCTGGACACTGTTTTTATGATGAATTTGTGGAACCTACTTTAAGAAAGCTATGTTTCCAGCAGAGGCCCTATTGAAATGTTTTTTATTTGATTTGAGACATAAATGGTTTTAAATACTGGATTTGGTGACTGTTCCACATATACCATCCTCTTTGATTTGATGGTCTCCTCTAGACGACGTAGATCCTAGAGTAGTCACGATCCACTACCTGGAGATGAGTAGCTCCGAGGGAGGCTCAGTCTTAGGAGTGTGAGATTATGATGATATCCTCCAGACGTCGTAGATCCTGGAGATGATATCACCCCAGAAGTCGTAGATCCTGGGGAGGTACTCGGACATGAGACACCCGAGTTGCACGTGTTGCATTGATATCGTGACGGGTTACTTGGATATTGAGATTGGATATTGAGGATTTGTGGTATTATGATTTATTGATATTTGTGTCCAGATACTTTATATCGTGCACTGATTTGATGAACATGAATTTTATGGAAAATAGGAAAACATGTTTTGATTTTATCGGTCCACTTTTCATACTTGATTGATTTCACACTATGACTCATGTTGTATAATATGCATGCATGTTTGTGAAACTGGAGGGTAAGAATGTATTTTGATACATATATTTCTAAAACTTTCTTTTGTCCACTCACACCTTTTCTGTTTTATTGACCCTCCAGATCGTGGCGCGATGATCGAGGCTGATCGGAAGGTGGAGGCATGAGTGGACACAGATGCGGTTATCCCTTGTTTGGAAAGTACTTAGTGTAATATCGGAACTTCAGTTGACTTGTAAGACGGGAGCAGTACCAGGCACGGTTATCTATGTCCTTCGGGGATGGGTCCTGTCAAATTGGTATCAGAGTACTAGGTTGCTGATTCTGTTGCCACTTCATGCCTCCGAAACGTAAGCCTCGTGCGCGACCTGGTAGTGAGACGGGTATACGAGGGTAAATGAGACCTCGTGATAGATCTCGAAATGAGATTGACCCATGATTGAGGGTCAGATGTTAATCAGTGTACACTGTGAACTACTAACTGTTAAACACGGATTTGTGTGGGTCCCAAGAATGAATGAGCCCAAAGGCTAGAAAGTAGCATAATTTGGCAGATTGGACCCGGGATGAGATTATTCTCAGTGAATGTATGAGTCTAGAGTATGATGGGATATCCCTTAGGCCTTATAGGTCATATAAGATGTGATTTACCAGCGGAGTTTTCTCGGGGATCGTGGTATGCCAATGATGGCATGGATGATTGTTATGAGGTTGGACTCAAAAGGAGTCAAGATTGGACTCGAGAGGAGTCGAGACAGGAAAACGGGACTCAAAGTGAGTAAGGATATTGGTTAGGACTCGAGATGAGTCATGGTAATGTATCAGGGCTCGGGATGAGCCGTAAAGTTTGACATATAACTATGGTTTCTAACACGATCGACCGTTTGATTGAGATATGTTTGGCACCTGGAATGCCAAGGATTGGGATAGGGTCAGATACGAATGGATTATGAATTGATGGATTAGTATGGTTTAACCCTGTTTATTGGACTTATGGATTTGGATGGGTCGTGTCAATTTCACTTAGTGATTGAAGGTTCGAGTAGAGACCCGGAGTACACAGAAATTTGGACTTAGAAGATGGTACAGTGCAGTGGGACGCTAGTTGGGTCCACTGGGTGATAAAATGTTAAAGTTAATTATTGCTCATAATTGTGAGTCGTCTGGTCACATCATAAAGAAATGGTTATATCGACCGATAGAGTGATATGGCACTGTTGGGGTGCAATCGAGCAGGGATTGGCTCCTGTGATTATGCGTTATGTGACAGGCGAGGGAAAAGTTGGTAGGCCCGTGATGGACTGTAGGGGGCGTGGTCAGATTGGCACCACATGCCCGAGGATTACAATTTCTTGGCAAGAGGCCTGAGTACCCCTGGAGTGATGACACTACTTGTGGTCATGACGTATGTCTTTGGTAGGTCCCGGGCTATCTACTCTTCCATGTTTTGAGATTGTACATTGGACGGATATGGACATGTCCAAGATTGGTTAAGGTATGGAAGTTGGTAAGCCGACTAGAGTTATGGATGTGATAAAATTGATGATATTTATGTGGTAAGCTTGGTAAGGTAATTATATGTGGTGAAATTGATGAGCCCTAAGGGGGGTAGACCTAATGATGTGAGGTTACCCAGGATGACAGGCGGTATTCGCCTAGTGGGTGACCTAGGGGTATTCTTGGACTTGGATAATTTTGATGTAATCCTTGGGATGGATTGGTTGATGACTCAGGATACCTCTATTGCATATGTCGATTAGAGAGGGATATGTGGAGTCCAAGATTGCGAGAGGTTGTAATTCAGGGAGACTCGAGGATGTTATGATATCGAACCTCACAATTGATGGACTGTTGGTATGAGGTAATCAAAGTTCACTGGTCAGATGGGTGGCATATGTGATTAGTGTATGAGATGCCTAGTCATGGCTGCTGATGTACAGATTTTGGAATATGTTTCCTGAGATTTTTCTAGGATGAGAGATTTCCTGTATGATGGAGATCATGTTGAGTATACGAGCTATTTCTCGGACACTTTAGTATGTGGCACCTATGGAGTCGGAAGGACTAAAGGTGCAAGTACATAACTTGATCGACACTGGTTCGTTCGGTCGGGTGTTGCCGTGGGGAAACCAATGGTGTGAAAAAGGAAAAAGGGATGATGGTCCAAGCTTACATGTTGATTATAGACAACTTAATAAAGTAACGGTATGGGAAAAGTATCCCTTATCATGAGTTAATGATTTGTGGTTCTATTGGAAATATGTGATTATTGAGCCTATTGAGAGAGGCTAACATGGTCATGATTAACAGTCATGAGTAAAAGAGAAAAATATGCTACCCAGATTTGATGTGACTAAGGTTAGCAAATGGTGATGCCTTGGATGAGCAAGTGAACCCGTTGTGTTTGCGAGACGATGAGTCAGGTATTCTGACCATATTTGGATGGTGTATGGTACCATGATTGATGATTGATTGGTGTACTCACATGTACAGATGGGCAGGTGATGTACTGAACATACGTAGTGCATGCCGTTAGAGAGAAAAAATGTATGGTTGAATAAGTGTTAGGACTGGTCGACCAGAGTAGGTTTGTGGAACAGATACGAACTGTCGGGATTGGTGTGAATCCCAGGAGAAACAGATGTATTGGTCAATGAAAGAGAATTAAAGACTGTTACAGGGAACATGTGTTGTTTGAGATTGGTTGAATATCCTAGAGGATTGTAGAGGGGTTCCCTACAATGTTTTGCTAGTTATGGTGATTGACCTGGAAGGAGGTCAGAGTTATTGGAAATGAACACTGAAATAGTTGGGATTGCCAATGCTAGCTGAACTCTTAGGAGTTTTACTTTCCTTGGATGATTTGAGATCGATCATAGTGACCCATGGATCGAGTATGCATAGGTCATACCTCTGGGATGGGGTGTATGAGTACTGTATCAACCATCGGGATTAGTGATGAGGCGATGGTCAGGACACATTGAGATTATGCCCGTGTTGTCTGGTCAGGTATCATTCGCGGGGAGGCTGATACGATAACTGGCCGCGAATTGGTATGTTTGATAACGTAAGGATAGGTGAAAGGACGACTGTAATCCAACTACAGGATTATACTAGGTGTATGATGTTGATATATGATGTTGAATGGAACTGAGGTTAAGAAATGGATATGATTTGCGATATTGTATGAATGATTGTATTGAGTGCCAGGTATTGGCAGGGGTACGCATCAGTGAGGCCTATGATGATAAAACAACAAAAGCAAAAGTTAAATTCATTATGCTTAGTGACCTTGGAAAGGGGGTATGAAGTCATCGACTTGATAAGGAGAATGAGTTCTCGATTTATTGGACCCTGTGAGGTTATTGGCTTGGTGGCCTAGTGGCAAATGTGTGGTGATTTAAGCCATTGGACCATGTCATGAGTGGATGACATGTGATTGGAATAATGCTATTGATACTTGTGATTTCTGGATTGTATGTACTCGGACGTTGAGCGAGGCTTCGTATTCCGAGTGACTGGTTTGTACAGTTGAAATTGGGGACTCTGAAAGAAATCCCTAACTGGTTTCAAGCTTGGTTTCTTGTTTGGGGACCTACTGTTAACTATTTACCTCGGGAGATAGCCCCTTCTTTTTCTAATATCTTTAAAAAGGAAAACAAGGAATATCCTGAAGAAAGGAAACTATTCCTCTGGTTTTTAATCTGTTATGAACTGCCATGGATTTTAAAATGGGACTACAGCTTTGTTGAAGAAGATGATGATTTATGGTTTTTTATTCCTCAACTTGAACGAAAAATATTTATTCGTTGGTGGGATAAATTCCAAATTGATCATTTAAAACCCCAAAATTTTAAAGTCAAAAATTTATTGTTTAACAATTGGCAGTTCTTCCTCTGTTCCTTCTAAAGCTGAAAAGCTTAAGTCTCTGATACAGGCTTTCCCTGAATCAGCTTCAAAAAAGGATCTGAAAGATGAAGTCCTTAGGTTACTAGACATGGACGACGATGATATCGAAATGAAGTCCGAAGGCGCTACCTCTCAACATGATGCAGCTGATAGCTGTGACTGGTTCGATAATGAAGATGACTGCTTTGGAATTGTCCCTCCTATTAAACAAAAAACAAAATAAATAGCATGAAATGCATACAGCTGTAAAAATTGGATATGATTGCATCTGAAAGATTCGATCCTATCGTGATCCTGTACACTTTTTATCAGAATCCTATAGCAATTTATATCCTGTCGGCCACAGTTTCTGCCCGTGAGAAGAAACAGTTAAAAGTGAAGATGCCGCTCATAATTGTAGGCTACTTTTACTCCGTCCTTTCCGCTGCTGACACCTGGCCTTATCTTTTCTTTTTCTTGGCTATTTAAGACCCTTCAATGCTCAGTTGTAAAAAAGGTTGAAGTGTGCAAGAGTGTAAAATACGAGTGCAAGTGTAAAGAGTGTGATTGTAATCAGTTTAAGTGTGCTGCGCTGTTTAAGAGTACTGTTCCTGTATGAAAGGTTGCCAGTAATAATATATGTGAGTATTTCTCATGCATCTGATCTCTCTTTTAATTTCAATTTATTCTCACCCACTTCTGTATATCTGTATTGTTCAAAGTTTTGTAATTTTTCTTCTTTGCTTATATCTTTATAGTTTACCTGCTTATAAACACAAAAGGGATTAACGTCGCTTCCGAAATTGGTATCAGAGCCGAAAACCTGGTGGTAATAGGTTGTAGGCTAGAAGTAATTTAGATATTGTGTTGTTAGATCAAGTTTTTCTGCAGGATCTTCTCTAGTGTGAGGAAGAGATTGCCAGCGGGCTGAGTACGCCGTTTGTAGCCGTGTTGAGGCGTTGTTAAGGCGGAGAAAGTGGTAAGTCTGACGATACTTCACTTAGAGTCGAGCAAGTAGAGACGCTCTCTTCTAATGGCCAGTCTCTTTAGAACTTTTAGTAAACGATCTGTTGGTAGCAGTAGCGGTTCTAGTAGCAATGATAGAGTGATGCTGGTTAAGAATGTGGAAGAGGTCACAATTCTTAATGTCGAAAAGGATCTAGAAAACTGGAGTCTTCCGAAGGTCCCTACTGGTGATATCTACCAAAAGGGAGTCTTTGACTTCAAATCTGATTATTCGATCAAAACGATGGAAAAAACCGTTTCTGTCACTGATGCTAATGCAGATTTCCATTTGCTCTCTCAAAGGCAAATAGATCAGCATCTAAGTAAAGATCATAACTATTTGCACATAGGATTGATACAGGTTGCGGTGAAACCGCTAACTCGTACTGGATTAAACACATCTATCCTCCTCTGTTTACGCGATAAGCAGCACAGAAACTTTGTTAATTCTATGCTAGGATTAATAGAGTCATCATTAAGCGAGGGGCCAATTTACTTTAATTGTTACCCCAACTATTCTGTGTCCTTGACAGATCCCGGAGTGTTAAAAACGCTTACCCTCAGTATAGATACTCAAGGGTATGATATGGAACCTGGATCTCAAAACCTTGCAGTGATGTACCGGATTTCGTACAAGGTCATGAATACCATTGTACCACGTGCCAAGGTAATGGATAGTAAGGGACAGACGATTCTGTTCCAGACCAATCTAGGAAAAGCCCGCACTGTAGTACCCAAGATGATAAAATGGAATGAAGTAACACTACTTGAGAGATAGAGATTGCCGGATGCGACTCCTCCCCAGCCAATCCACAATAGGGAACCAAGTCGGATAAATCAGTATGACAATGGGGATGTAGAAATACATTTCGACAATAATCGGCTGACTAGGTTAAGCCTAGGAAGACAAAGTACTTATCTCCCTAGATCTACCAATCCAAACTTTCCAAACATCCAAAGATCTAGCTCTTTTAGAACCCAGAGTTCTTATGAACAAGATCATGAAAGACTTGTATTTGAGGAGTTAAGAAAAACCCAAGATCATGTCCATCACCCCTTCTATAAGGTCGAAAATACAGGAGCCACAACTCCCTCAAAGAAATCTCAGGAGTTACCTGCTCAGCCTGAATTTTCATGGGAAGATATTGAATCTAACATCTGTGTAATCTCCAGGTTTGAACCTGATATGGACACCATAGAAAGAAATTACTCGAGCTTAGCAAACCAAACCAGAAGAAGCTGGTTAGAAGCAACCTATAGTGAAGAGCGACGAAAGCTTTTGCGCAAACTTCACTATACCTTTATGATAGGAAAGGGATTCAATTTCCGGTTCTTTACATGGTTCGAATGGTGTGCTAACAAGTATCCGGAAAAATTCCCAGACTACTTTCAGTGTATAAATACTATAGGTAATCCTTTTAAGACCTATACAACTTGTGATGGAAAAACCGAAAGATCTGTTCACCCACCTCCTAAATCCATCAACATCAATTCCAAGGGAACCATAGCTTCGCCATATAAAGATGGCACATAAGAAGCCTCTGTCCAAGGTGGAGTTACTGCGGTCATACACCAAAATAACTACACCAATTTGTTCCTTCAATCACTTGGAGAATAAACAACACGCATTGAAAATACGTTGAAAGACGGACCCAAGAATGGAACCCCTCGAGACCCTGAAATCTCTACTTCCAACACCACTAAAAAGGGAAAAGAGAAAATCGATCAACCCATGTTTAAACCTGTTCCAGATCTTAAGGACTATAAGCTAGGCAATACTGATAGCTTTTTCGCATCTTTAGCCGATAGGTTAAACACGATTAAGATCTCAGATCCAAATGGAAAAAAGGACCCAAAGATTTTCGTAATCGGTGAAACTGCGATTACTGAATTAGAGGATCAATTTGCCAATATCAATAGTGAATCACAAGTCAATAAGATACATCACGGACCAAAGATCACAAGGAATCCCATAATGAAAAACTATTATCCTAGACCTTCTCCTGTTGATCTTCAGTATGAGGATACTGATATGGGCGAACGAGTTCAATATGATGGAAAGTCAATCGTTGAAGGGAACATTGACGGACAGACAGACTACTAAGTACTCAATACAATGAGACACATGATGATGTTCTCATCTGCAAGCATGATTCATGGCAATTCAGACCATCAGATTGCTCAAGCCATTGTTGCAGGATTCATTGGACAGCTTTGAGGATGGTGGGATAACCATCTAAGCGAAGAAGCCAAGAGAGAAATTTTGTCTGCAACAAAAATCACTGAAGTTAATGGACAATTAACAGCTCATGAAGATGCGGTGAGTACCCTAATCTTTACAATCACCCTCCATTTTGTTAGATCCACAGAATTACAACAAGATAGATCTAAAGAAATATTAATAAATTTAAGATGTCCAACCTTATCCCATTTTAGATGGTATAAGGATGTCTTTTATGCAAAAGTATTTCTTAGGTCCGATTGTTTTGCCAATTTTTGGAAAGAGAAGTTTCTTTCTGGTTTACCCCCGTTATTCGCTGAAAAGGTTCGCAGCCGCATACGAGGAAAATATGGAGGAGTCATACCTTATGATAGGTATACTTATGGAGAACTCACATCTGAAATATGTGCGGAAGGATTAGCACTCTGTACTGACATGAAATTAAAGAAACAATTAGATAAGCAGAAGATACTGCGCTCTAAAGAACTGGGTGATTTTTGCGAACAATTTGGCTTCGCACCCAAAGATCCCCTGACTAGGAGAAAACCTTCTCACAAACGGAAAGTCTCCAAAACATATGCTCGATCTTCAAAACCTCATAGGTATAAAGATCGTCGCGAACCGCGAGAGCCTTTTCAAGGATCTTCCTCCAAACCAAAACATAGGCAACCCAATAAAGGAAAAAAAAACAGGAAAAATGCCTCGAAAACGAACCATAGTTTGCTACAAATGTGGAAAAGTCGGACATACCCGACCTGAATGAAAACTGCCAGAGAAGATTAATAATCTTAATTT
The DNA here is from genome assembly GCA_032719365.1 of Prinsepia uniflora. Lineage (NCBI taxonomy): Eukaryota > Viridiplantae > Streptophyta > Magnoliopsida > Rosales > Rosaceae > Prinsepia > Prinsepia uniflora. The sequence goes on along the minus strand of CM064868.1, from coordinate 38,052,243 downwards.
AGATGAAGGATTAAAACGGAAATTGTGCCAACTTATGCTAAATTCATCGTCAGACTCCGAATCTGACACTAGTGAAACTAGTAATGATGAGGAAGCAGTTCTCGAGGAAATAGATTGGTATACATCCCCGGCTGAAGGTGATACCAAAGAAGAACGGTCATGTCTCTGTGTCATCACAAAGGAAGAAAGTCTGATTCTAGACTTGATTGATAAAATTGAGAATCCTCTTGAAAAAAGAGTTGTTCTTGAACAATATATCAATCTAGCTAAGGACCAGAAAATACCCTCTACCTCTACTCTGCAGCAGCCGGTTGAAGCTTATAGCTTTAAAACCATTACTGCTCGAATGACACAAACCACCCAAAGAGAACCCACCATTGCTGAAATCAAGCAGGAAATTAGAGAGACCAAAAATGAAGTTAAAGACTTGAAACAAAGGGTTCAGATCTTAGAACTCTATCATCCTTCAACCAAAGGCCCTGAAAATGAAACTGAAAAGGAGTTTCAATTCATGATGAACGACTTTGAAGAAGAAAAATAGCCAGACCCCGTTCTTTCTGAAAGTCTACGGGAAGGCAGCATTTCCGCACTAAAATATGTTCATAACATCAACAAGGTAATATCCCATAAATGGTATTCCATGATTACCTTTGTGATTAACTAAATTTTCAGGTACTCGGTTGAAACACTAATAGATTCAGGAGCTGATCTCAACTGCATCAATGAAGGAGTAGTGCCTGTAAAGTACTTCTCTAAGACGTCTCAAGGACTACGCAGTGCAACGGATAAACCAATGAAGATTCATTATAAGATCTCGGATGCAGCCATAATCCAAGATGAGGTTTGTTTCCAGACTTCCTTTGTTTTGGTAAAAGGATTAAGTCATGCGACGATACTAGGCACCCCTTTTTTAACCATGCTTTATCCCTTTAAAGTTTCTGATCAAGGCATCGAAGCTGAAATAGAATGAATCAAGGTAATGTTCAAATTCTCTAAACAGCCTCAAGTCCAATATGTTAATTCCATGCATAACCAGATTGTTGATAAGGAAAAATTTCTTTGTTCTCTAAAAGAGGAATTACATTTCAAAAGAACTGAAGAACAACTAACAACCAAAATTCAAAAAGATAAGATTGATGTTGTTCAAAAGGAGTTTGAGTTGCAGGTTTGTTCTGAACTGCCCAATGCTTTTTGGAATCGAAAAAAGCACATCGTTGGTCTTCCATATGAGCCGGATTTTGATGAACGAAACATCCCCACTAAGGCGAGACCCATCCAAATGAACTGCAGATTGATGGAAATCTGTAAGAAAGAAATCAATGAACTTCTTGAAAAGAAGTTGATTAGGAAAAGCTACTCTCCATGGAGCTGTTCGGCGTTCTATGTTGAAAACGCACCAGAACTCGAAAGAGGAGCACCGGGATTGGTGATCAATTACAAGCCCTTGAATAAGGCCCTTCGATGGATAAGATATCTGATCCCCAATAAGAAAAATCTGCTCGAACGCTTGCATCAAGCTGTCATCTTTTCTAAGTTTGATATGAAATCAGGATACTGGCAGATACAAATTGCTGAGAAGGATAGGTATAAAACTGCATTTAATGTCCCATTCGGTCATTACAAATGGAACGTTATGCCCTTCGGTTTAAAAAATGCCCCTTCGTAATTTCAACATATTATGAATGATATATTCAATCCTTATTCCACTTTTACGATTGTTTATATTGATCATGTTTTGGTCTTCTCTCATTCTTTAGACCAACATTTTAAGCATCTCAACATTTTCTTAAAAGTGGTTAAGACTGCAGGCTTAGTGGTGTCAGCACGGAAGATGAAACTCTTTCAAACAAAAATAAGGTTCTTGGGACATAATATCCATCACGGACTTATTCTCCCGATAGATCGTGCCATCGCTTTTGCAGACAAATTCCCGGATGAAATCCTTGAAAAGAAGCAACTGCATCGGTTTTTGTGCAGTCTGAATTATGTTGGCGATTTCTACAAAGACCTCGCCAAAGACAGCAAACTGCTTTTTGACCGACTAAAGAAGAATCCAACACCCTGGACGGAGGAGCATACAAGAGCTGTAAGACTCCTTAAACGAAAGGTTACGGAACTTCCCTGCCTAGCACTGGCAGATCCTAACGCTTTCAAGATTGTGGAGACTGATGCTTCTGATGAAGGCTATGGAGGTGTCCTCAAACAAAGAACTTCTGATAAAGAAGCTCTCGTCCGCTTCACCTCTGGAATCTGGAAGCCAGCCCAGGGAAACTATTCAACTGTTAAGAAGGAACTATTATCAATAGTTCATTCCGTCACTAAATTTGAAAGTGATCTTCTTAACAAAAAATTCCTGATACGGGTAGATTGTAAGGCAGCAAAAGATATTTTGTTAAAAGATGTGAAGAACTTAGCATCCAAACATATTTTTGCTAGATGGCAGGGGATTTTATCCCTTTCGATTTTGATATTGAGTATATTAAAGGTGAACATAATTCGTTACCTGACTTCTTAACTCGTGAATTCTTGCAGGGTTCGCAAAAGGACTTCCCAGCAGAAGCTAAAAGCAAGGTTTGAAGCAGGCGATCCTGAAGTTGGCCTTCTTGGAGAGCCATCAGGTAAATTCGACTACTACGTCCTTTATCCAAAAAATAAACCTCTGACTCAAGAAAGTTCAAAACCTTCCTGGATTGATTCTCCACCACCCATCATGCATCCTCATCAAAAGAAATCTTTAACCCTTGCTAGCAAATCCTCTTCCAGCAAAGCCTCAGCTGCCATCCAACCGAGTTCCTCTTCAACTCCATCTCCCATTTCATCAGCTCTTCCTTATACTAAACGAAGGGAAAAGGCTATTTCCAGCAACCCTTTTCGAGAGAACATGGTTATACCCATTATCCCCATTGAAGATAGTGACCTTCGATCCTCTCCCCGCGAAGTCGCTGAAAAATATCTTCCTTATCACATCCGTGGTTATCTGAAACCACGATTTTGGTATGAAAGGCTTCTGATAGAAACCGAATCGGTGGAAGTTACTCATCGATATCAAAGCGATAATAATAATATGATCGCATTTTCTAAACTAGTGGTTCTGAAAGTAATCACTATGGATGAATGGGGAGAAAGCCCCTCTAAAATACACTATTTCAAGAACACTGCAATGGGACCTAACTGTTATAATTTCTGGGATTACCAGAAGGCCTGGGATCAGGTCCTTTGCTTTCAGAATGTCCGGTATTCTCACACCTGGTTTGTACAGTTGAAATTGGGGACTCTGAAAGAAATCCCTAACTGGTTTCAAGCTTGGTTTCTTGTTTGGGGACCTACTGTTGACTATTTACCTCAGGAGATAGCCCTTTCTTTTTCTAATATCTTTAAAAAGGAAAACAAGGAATATCCTGAAGAAAGAAAACTATTCCTCTGGTTTTTAATCTGTTATGAACTGCCAGGGATTTTAAAATGGGACTGCAGCTTTGTTAAAAAAGATGATGACTTATGGTTTTTTATTCCTCAACTTGAACGAAAAATATTTATTCGTTGGTGGGATAAATTCCAAATTGATCATTTAAAACCCCAAAATTCTAAAGCCAAAAATTTATTGTCTAATAGACAAAGTTTAACAATTGGTAGTTCTTCCTCTGTTCCTTCTAAAGCTGAAAAGCTTAAGTCTCTGATAGAGGCTTTCCCTGAATCAGCTTCAAAAAAGGATCTGAAAGATCAAGTCCTTAGGTTACTAGACATGGACGACGATGATATCGAAATGAAGTCCGAAGGCGTTACCTCTCAACATGATGCAGCTGATAGCTGTGACTGGTTCGATAATGAAGATGACTGCTTTGGAATTGTCCCTCCTATTAAACAAAAAACAAAATAAATAGCACGAAATGCATACAGATGTAAAAACTGGATATGATTGCATCTGAAAGATTCGATCCTATCGTGATCCTGTACACTTTTTATTAGAATCCTGTAGCAATTTATATCCTGTCGGCCACAGTTTCTGCCTGTGACAAGAAACAGTTAAAAGTGAAGATGTCGCTCATAATTGTAGGCTGCTTTTACTCCGTCCTTTCCACTGCTGACACCTGGCCTTATCTTTTCTTTTTCTTGGCTATTTAAGAGCCTTCAGTGCTCAGTTGTAAAAAAGAGGTTGAAGTGTGCAAGAGTGTAAAATACGAGTGCAATTGTAAAGAGTGTGATTGTAATCAGTTTAAGTGTGTTGCGCTGTTTAAGAGTACTGTTCCCGTATGAAAGGTTGCCAGTAATAATATATGTGAGTATTTCTCATGCATCTGATCTCTCTTTTAATTTCAATTTATTCTCACCCACTTCTGTATATCTGTATTGTTCAAATTTTTGTAATTTTTCTTCTTTGCTTATATCTTTATAGTTACCTGCTTATAAACACAAAAGGGATTAAGCAGCAGAGCGTGTGAGATTGCTTATGTTTCTGGTTCACATACATATTCCGAGGGAGGACTACCATGATAACTACTGCTTGGAATTTCGAGGATGAAATTCTTTAAGGGGGGGTAGGTTGTAATGCCCCAGAGATTAGAAAAAGGAAATTTTGGAAAATTTGAAGAAGATGACGATTTTTCCCTTGGAATTGGGCGAACGGTTGACTTTTGGTTCGAGCAGTCAAACAGACTTTGAACAATGACTGTGACGTAGTTCGGGACGTCACGAGTTCATAGACAGGTGGCACGTCGGATTCCGACGTTCGAGGAGAAAGTTATGATGTTCGGAAGTTTAAGGGTAATTTGGTAAATTGGTTAAAAAAAGGCCATTTGTTGACTTTTTGATCGGGACCGTGTTTGGACTTTGCGTAAGTACCATTGGATAGGTCTCGAGACGTTGAATCAATAGACAGGCGGCATGCGTCAATCGGAGTTCGGACGTGAAGGTTATGGGTCCAGGTATATGAAGGGTATTTTGGTAATTTGGTATGGCAGGGGCAAAATAGTAATTGAACTATGATGGCTGATTCACCTATATTACTGCTGTTTTAATTATGCAGTAGACAACTGGAATTGTTGAATTAGGCATGAGATTGCCACTAAGTGACATTTGTCACTTTAATCAACTAATTAGTGGTTGAATGTGCATAATTGGGCGGTGTGAAGATTTAAACTCTACAATATAAACCAAGTCGTGCTTGTGTGTGTTTTAGGAAGAAGAAAACAGAGCAAAACCATAACTGATCTCAGTGAAAGATTAAACTCTTGGACTGGGTTTGTGAGGAATGAAAGGGAATTCAGAGAGAAAAATGAAAGGACAGTAAAGGGTGAATGATAGGTTGCAAACCCAATCGTACCCAGACTCAAACCCGAAAACCAAACCTTTATTACATTTCGAATTCGGGTTTGTGTGATTAATTAGTGGAAACAAATGTTTGGGTCAGCTTATTGGACCTTAGACGAGTCGAATGAGATCAAAATCGAAGAGAGTTGATCAAGAATTGATCAAGAACTGGACCCGCGACAGTTTGGAAATACCGCGGCCGAGTTCAGGTAATTGGAGGTCAAATATTTTGAAATTGAGTTCAAAAACATCTTTAAAATAAGGCTATTATGTTGTCTGACTAATTAATTGAAGGATTGAATGATGAATTGATGAACTCAGACGATGAACAGCCTTAGAACGTTTGTCTTAAGTTGGATTAGTTTAGGCCAACTATGGATATAATTGATTCCACATATCTTAATTAGTATTAAAACGATGAGATTAGACGTTTGAATTGGTAAAAATTATGCAGAATTGATGAAGTTTGGAACGGGTTGCATCGCGGGTTGCAAGACCCGTTTACTAGGCAACCGGGTCGAGAACATGAACAGTGGTTGTTACTGTAGCAAGAGGGTGGCACCCACGCGCAACCACTCACGGCGGCATGTGGGGGCACGTGAGTGGGAATCCTGAGGTGAGTTCAACATGACTTTTGCCCTATTTAATGTAATGAACATTTTGGCACTGGTTTTGAGGAAATCAGACACCGTTTCGATATTGTTTCGAGGGTTCGAAGGTGTATGTTACGTTTAAAATACGTATTTAAATCCCGGAAAAATTGGAAAAAATTATATGAGATATATTGAGATGTTAGTGACCCTTGATAATGATTTTGGACAGGGATGGTGGCTTCCGGAATTTACGGAAAAACGTGTAGCTCGAAAAGCGAGCGATATGGACGGTGTGTGAGTGGACTTTTGTTTTCTACCTTGAATGCATGTATATATGTTTTAAATGCTTTATGATATGATTTGAAATGCTTTGACATGATTGATCTTTCGATATGATGATTTCTGGATTTTGGGAATATTATATTATTATATATGATTTTGGGCACGATTTTCGAGAAAACTATGAAACTGTTATTTTGGGCGAAGGCCCGTGATTTGAGATTTGTTTTGACTCGGATTATGAGTCGGGGAATGATTTGATGAATTTATAGTGGTTTTGGCTATCTTTTATGGATTTATGTGAAATTGGCAACTGAGGTTGCGATTGCACGGATTTGCGTGAAAATGATATTTTGGGCTTGAGACCCATGTGGATAATGATTTTGACTCAAATTTGGAGTCACATGTGAATATAATGACATTGATGATTTAGATTTATAAAGTAAATTCTAGACACTGTTTTTATGATGGATTTGTGGAACCTGCTTTATGAAAGCTATGCTTCGAGCAGAGGCCCTATTGAAATGCTTTTGATTTGATTTGAGACATAAATGGTTTTAAATACTGGATTTGGTGACTGTTCCACATATACCATCCTCTGTGATTTGATGGTCTCCTCCAGACATCGTAGATCTTGGAGTAGTCACGATCCACTGCCCGGAGATGAGTAGCTCCCAGGGAGGCTCAGTCTCAGGAGTGTGAGATTATGATGATATCCTCCAGACGTCGTAGATCCTAGAGATGATATCACCCCAGACGGCGTAGATCCTGGAGAGGTACTCGGACATGAGACACCCGAGTTGCATGCGTTGCATTGATATCGTGACGGGTTACTTGGATATTGAGATTGGATATTGAGGATTTGTGGTATTATGATTTATTGATATTTGTGTCCAGATACTTTATATCGTACATTGATTTGATGAACATGAATTTTATGCACCATGGGAAAACATGTTTTGATTTTATCGGTCCACTGTTCATACTTGATTGATTTCACACTATGACTCATGTTGTATGATATGCATGCATGTTTGTGAAACTAGATGGTAAGAATGTATTTTGATAAATGTATTTCTAAAACTTTGTTTTGTCCACTCACACCTTTTTTGTTTTATTAACCCTCCAGGTCGTGGCGTGATGATTGAGGCTGGTCAGATGGTGGAGGCATGAGTGGACACAGATGCGGTTATCCCTTATTTGGAAAGTGCTTAGGGTATAATCGGAACTTCAGTTGACTTGTCAGACGGGAGCAGTACCAGCCACGGTTATCTATGTCCTTCGAGGACGGGCCCTGTCACCATTCATGCCAACTGCTAAAACGAAGATTAATGTATACAATGGCACACTAACTATGGAAGTCCTTGGGAGGAAATAGGATTCAACATTTATCACGCCATGAGGTACACTAGTTCCACTACTCAAACTATTTTTTCTATTGATGTGTGCACTTCTTTTGAAGAAAAACATCTTGAGTCAACTCGAGAAGGCGCACTCAATATGGTAAATCGAGAAGGAGTAGGTCTTACTCAACTTTGGGGTACCTTGGTTGAAGATACAGACTGCGAGCTAGAGCCTCGGACTTGGGAAGGGGTAATGGCCCTCACTATGGCCCTCATAATGGTAAATCCTTTTATACCTTTGTCACTTTCAGTTAGTACTAATGAAACTCTTCCTTCAGTGGTTCAGGCCCCTATTCTCGAGCTCAAGGTTCTACCTGACCACCTCAAGTATACCTATCTCGGCCCTAATGAGACTTTACCTGTCATAGTGTCTTCTGCACTAACTGAATCACAAGAAGAAACATTGGTACGTGACTTGACTACGTATAAGACATCCACTGGATAGACTTTTTCTTACATCAAGGGAATCAGCCCTATAACTTATGTGCATCGAATCTTGCTAGAAGATGATGCAAAACCCCTCGTGAAGCTCAACGTCGCCTTCATCCTCCGATGATGGATGTTGTGAAGAAAGGGGTAATTAAGCTCTTGGATAGTGGTGTCGTCTACCCAATTTCAGACAATAAATGGGTCGCATCAGTCCAAGTAGTTCCGAAGAAAAGTGAAACCACAATTGTTAAGAACAACGAGGGTGAGCTTGTGCCCTAAAGCACATTGATAGGATACAGAGTCTGCATAGATTATAGGCGCCTTAACAAAGCAACCAAGAAGGTTCACTTCCATTTGCCCTTTATTAATCAAATGCTTGAAAGATTAGCTAATCATTCTTATTATTGTATTCTTGATGGTTATTCTGAGTACAATCAAATCCGTATAGCTCAAAATGATCAAGACAAAACGAATTTCACTTGTCCTTTTGGTACTTTTGCCTATAAGAGAATGCCCTTTGGCTTATGCAACGCCTCAGTTGGTGCCATGCTTAAACAAAGGCGGGATAAGAAGCCCTACACCATATACTATGCATCCAGAACTTTGAATGATGCCCAAATGAACTACACCAAACCTGAGAAGGAGTTTATTGCTATTGTGTTTGCTTTAGATAAGTTTTGCTCTTATTTACTTCAAACTAAAGTCATTATTTAACCTGATCATCCAGCACTAAAGTATCTTCTAGCCAAGATGGAATCTAAACCAAGGCTAATGTGATGGATTCTTCTTCTTCAATAGTTTGACATCGAGATTAGGGACAAGACAGGTATAGAAACAAGGTAGCTGACCGCTTGAGACGCATGGTACATGAACAAGATCTGGTGGCATGTCAGGACCCGACCCTCCTCGGTCAAGACCCGACTCTAGCACGATATTGTCTACTTTGGGCCTCCTCGCCCTCACAATTTTATTTTCAGGAGCTCACGGTGAACTTCCCAGGGGGTCACCTATCATGGAATTGTACCAGCCTCAACTCACTTAACTTTGGAGTTCCAACCAAACCCAAAGACACTGAGCTTCCAAAAGGCATCGTGCTAGATAGGTGTATGCCTACAGCTTTAAGGCACACCACCAATCCCTTCCCAAACCATTCCCCTCATAGGAATGTGGGATCGTTCACCGTTCCCTCCAGGACACGGGTCTTACAATCCTCCCCTTTAGGGCCCAGCGTTCTCGCTGGCACACTTCCCAGTCGGGTTTGGCTCTGATACCATTCTATCAAGACCTGACCCTCCTCGATCAGGACCCGACTCTAGCACGATATTATCTGCTTTGGGCCTCCTCGCCCTCATGGTTTTGTTTTCGGGAGCTCACGGTGCAACTTCCCAAGGGGTCACTCATCATGGAATTACACCAGCCTCAACTCACTTAACATTGGAGTTCCAACCAAACTCAAAGCCACTAAACTCCCAAAAGGCATCGTGCTAGATAGGTGTGTGCCTACAGCTTTAAGGCACACCACCAATCCCCTCCCAGACCATTCCCCTCACAGGAATGTGGGATCTTTCATCGTTCCCTCCAGGACACGGGTTTTACAATCCTCCCCTTTAGGGCCCAGCGTCCTCGCTGGCACACTTCCTGGTCGGGGTTTGGCTCTGATACCATTCTATCAAGATCTGACCCTCCTCGATTAGGACCCGACTCTAGCACGATATTATCCGCTTTGGGCCTCTTCGCCCTCACGGTTTTTTTTTTCGAGAGCTCACGGTGCAACTGCCCAAGGGGTCACTCATCATGGAATTGCACCAGTCTCAACTCGTTTAACATTGGAGTTCCAACCGAACCCAAAGCCACTGAGTTCCCAAAAGGCCTCATGCTAGATAGGTGTGTGCCTATACCTTTAAGGCACACCACCAATCCACTCCCAGAACATTCCTCTCGCAGAAATGTGGGATCGTTCACTGTTCCCTCCAGGGCACGGAATTTACATGGCAATTCAAGAGATGTTTCCAGATGAACAACTCTTCGAAATTGAGATTTACTTAGAACTAAAATTCTTTCTAGGTTTGGGATCCCACGGGTCCTAACCAGTGATAGTGGAAGTCACTTCTGCAACAAGACCATTGAAGCCTTAATGAAACGGTATGGTATCACTCACAGAGTATCTACACCTTATCATTCTCAAACGAGTGGAATGGTCGAGGTTAGTAATAGAGAGATCAAGAAGATCTTAGAGAGAACTGTGGGCCCTAATCGTAAGGAATAGAGCCAATGTTTAGATGATGCATTTTGGGCATACAAGACGGTTTACAAAACCCCTATAGGAATGTCACCCTATAGATTGGTTTATGGCAAAGCATGCCACCTTCCGTTGGAATTGGAGCCCAAAGCATGGTGGGCCATCAAGACTTTCAATATGAAGCTGGAAGAGGCCGGGTTACATCAAAAGCTTCAGCTGAGTGAGCTTGAGGAGATCAAGAATGGTGCATTTTAGAACGCTCTGATCTATAAGGAGAAGACTAAGGCATTTCATGACAAACAAATCAAGAGTAAAATGTTTGACATTGGCCAGAAAGTTTTGTTGTTCAGTTCACGACTTAGGATCTTTCCTGGTAAGTTATGTTCTAAATGAGTAGGTCTTTTTGTTGTTAATAATGTGTTTACCCATGGAGCCATATAGATCAAACACATTGAAACTGGAAAAGAGTTCAAGGTAAATGGCCACAGATTGAAGCCTTACATTGAGGCATTTGGAGAACACAATGTGGAGTCAGAAAGAGTGCAGCGACCTCACATTGTATGAGCAAACTGAAGCACTTGGTTTAGTTGGGAGGCAACCCAATGTGTTTCCGAGTTTTGAAGGAGTCATCGACACAGATTTGCTCTCTTTCAACCCTTCACTCTCTTTTACTTTGTTTTATCTAATTTTTTGCTTGCTTTATTTTTGTAAATCCTCGTCCTTACTTGGATTCTATGTTCGATTACTTCCTGCTTGCTTACACTAAGGACAATGGAGAATTTAAGTGTGGGGGAAGGGTATACACTTTCTTTGTTTTACACTTTTTAAGACAATTTCTTTGTTTTTCATTTTTTTAAGAAAATCGGAAAACATCACAAAACAAAATTAGAGTTTTTAAAAGCTTTATTGAGTCTTTTCGTTTTAACTTAGTATTTTTACAAGTTGTAGGATACCCTTTAACCTGTCAATGATAAGAATGAAGGAAAATCGGATAAAACATGGCTAAAAGATGATCACTACAACTTGAATTCGTTTGTTAATACTTTGTGAATAAGTGTTTATGACTTGTAGTAGATAATGTATGTTAAACTGGTACAAAAACAAGCATGTTAAGATAAGTATGAATCATATGAACCTTCTGTGAGCTTTTGAGCCTTATATTTCTTTGATGAGTGATTCATAAGTTGTTTGCATAAATTGATATGCATATGCCTCATAACTGCTTGTCATAGCTTTTAATAAACTCTAGAGTGCTAGAACTTACTTCTATGTGATTTTCAAAGCTTTTAAGCCAATAAACTCTCTGATTTTGGAAATGATTAAGGCATTAGGGTTAACACCACATATTCAAACATCCATGTTCCCTATTTGTGCGCACAAGTTGCGACCCCCTTAGTTTTAACCCCTTTGAGCCCACATTAAGCCTTTCTTTCATCACCATGAATATTTAGACACTTGAGCCTAGTATAGACATCTTTTACCCTTGTTCTAAAGACTCAGTTGAAGACAAGAAGATGGTGTGAATAGAAATTGATGATGTTTTGAAGACTTGTATGTGTATTCTATGGATTAACTTGCTCAAACATTGTTGTAATATTGACACATGTTATTACCTTGTAATAAATAAAAAAAATGGGAGAAAAAAAGATGAAAACACAATGTTTTTTAGTCTCTCCCAAGGTAATAAGGTTTGATCATGTAAAATTTTGAGTTAAGTTCCTTATACTTGTAAATCCAACACAAAGAATGAATGCAAGGCCCAACATGATGAAACTTGGCCTATGTTTGAAGGGATGGATTATTGAGGTCATTGCACTAAGGATGGGAACCTATGCTACTTTTTGGGAGTCTTTTATTGAGTCTTGGAACGAATTTGAGCACCACTTATCCTATATTCCTTGCCTCTAAACTTATGCACATTACAACCTGCAATGAAGACCTTATGATCCTTAAGATGGTAAATTTTGATTAGTTGAGTTTATCACTATAGTAGGCTTATGGTTTTGGTTCATTTGTGCAAGTATGTTTAATTTTATCTTGAGGTGTTTGTTTGAGATATTTCAAAAGTACTTTTACGTGAGCATTTTTCTCACATACTTTGAATGCAAACACAAACACTTACAAAATGAGTGAAATTATGAGTGTATATCCTTGTGAATTGATTCATACTTATTTTATTCATGTTGAGATCCATTTCACCAAAATTTACTCATTAGCATACTTGTTGAAGCACTTGACATGTTTTATTAACTGTTGAATTATATATGCTTAAATGCCTTCTAGTATAAATTTTTTATGCCATATGTATATTAATGAAATTTTGAGACAAATGGTTAAGGGATTAGTTGTTTAAAATTTTTAATTTAATTTTAGTATTTGTTAGACTAGATTGGCAAAACTTAGGTGTGGGGGTATTTGATAAGTCTTTATTTGAGCATATTTTATACTATTTTATACCCTCTATGCTTATCCTTTAATGTTAAAATACCAAATAATATGAGAAAATAATATATTTTGTGAGAAATATGCAGAATTAGATAAATATTGGAATTTTGAGAATTTTGGCAAAAGAATCGTCTCAATCGGAGCTATATTGAGAAGTTATGATCGAAACATGGGAGGACACCAAATTGTGCAAGGAATTTCAATAAGGACCTACCAAATCCAGCCCAAACCACCAGCCATCCCAGCAATGCGCAAGGCCCAAAACCAAGGCCCAGGACCTAATCTTCGTGAGTCCAGCCCAGACCCTAAACGTAGACCAGAAGATGGTTTTGGTGTGCACCTACCGACTTGGCTCTGACGATTTTTGACGCACATGTACGTAAAGAAGAAGCCTATTCCGTACCTGATCCACGTAGTCCACCTACCAGCCCACGCCCACCGAACGTGCAGCCCATGCCCTGCACCAACCGCCTGACTTGATGCACCTCATCAGCAGCTGAACCACCGAATTCCATACTCTAGTTCAGCAACTCCCTGGTGAACACCAGCCACTCCATGCCTTGCACCTTCTGCATCAAACCTGCCTCATTTAGGCCGGTTTTTCAGCCCATTTCCACCGAATTTCAGCCTTTTTACCATCATTTCATCATTTAATCTTCATTGTTTTTTTTCATTTAATTTGGATTTGATTTTCTAGATTTTTAGTTGTACTATCTCTATAAATAAGGGGGTCATTCTCTTTGTTTGGTGACTTTTCTTTTAGACACATTCCTTAAGGAGAACCTAGGGGGCAAATATTTCCGATGCAATTCTAGAGTTGAAGTCCGAAATTCCCGTGTTTATTCCTCCATCTTCACAAGATTCCTACCGCTATTCGATGATCCTTTTGAAGAACAATCAATTATTTCCATCCACCCCGAAAGTGTAACATTTGTTCTCCATCTACTTAAAAAACTCTTGTTATTGTTATTGGTTTTATTTATAATTCAATATATGTGTTGGTTTTTTCTTCTATCATTTGAAAATATGAATACATTCTCCATGTGTTTTACTTTCTGAATTTTAGTTACTTCATACATTTTAGTGCTTAAACTTCAATTTAACGCTACGTGTTTATTCATTGTTCGGTGCACTTAGAATATGATTAAAGAGATTTAATATTTGACCACTGTTCGGTGCATTCAATCAACTACTTAAAATGAATTATATTGTAAGTGTTAATCCGATGTTGCATTTATAATATGAAAAATATATCAAGGTAATTGAGATGATGAAGCTAGAATTTCATGATTGGTTCAACATGTGCATATGTTAGAGTGTTGGTAAGATTTGTGTTTAAAGAAAGTTCATTGTACAAGGGTTAAAATATGATTAAAATTAATTTTATAATTGTTTATACTTGTGTTTTTACGACTACACTTGACAAGACCCATCCCGATTATCCCTCGATAGTCGTGATGAATCCTGCTCCCGTCTGACAATAACTAAAAATTACCGAAAGTAACCAAACTTATATACATACAACACACAACAAATCCCGAAAACATTGTCAGACAAGGGATAGTTAAGTTTTACAGACCAATGACGTCACAAGTTTGACTAGTCAAATACAGAGCATAGGTACTGTTACAGATAGGGGTCAAATTCCTACTCTGTAGAGTGTCTGAGTGCGTAACGGTCTATTTATTCTTTTGCCTCGCTTGCCTCGTTTTTAGCCCTCGTACCTGTACACTGGCCTGGAGGGTGCATAAAACAATAAAGGTGTGAGTGGACAAAATAAAGTTTGATAAATACATTTACCAAAACACATTTCTTACCCTCCAGTTTTCACAAACATGCATGCATATCATAAAAACACGAGTAATAATAGGAAATCAATTAAATATGTTCAGTGGATTAATCAAAACAATTTCCACAAAACCACGGGACTTATTTCCATATCTTGTTGCTTAGAGTCACGTTTATCCCTGCAACGCGTGCAAATCAATAAGCTCAAGGACCGCTCAAAACCGAGCATCCGCCGCTGTGAACACATCACCAGCCGGCAATCCAGATCTAGTGAACACATCACTTACCGATCTATGTATATCCAGCACATCTGATCTGAGTCAAGCCTCCCTCGGCTGCTCGAAAAAGACCGTGCTACGTGACCTCTTCGGGGTAAACACTTCCATCCCGAAGGCGAGCGTTATCTCCAGGGTGCACTCCGGGGAAAAACATATTTTCTCCCGAAAGCCCTAAATATCCGCAACATATTATCATCGCAAAAACCAGTGAAAAACAGTTGCATAGAAAATCAAATCACATATCGACACAGGGTCTCAGCCCCAAATTAACCAAAGTCCCGATTTACTTTATAAATCCGAAATCATCAATATCATCATATAATCACATGGAAATACAAATCCAATCAGAAGCACAATTCCACTAGGTCCCAACCCCAAAATATCAATTTCACGTAAATCCGTGCAACCGTAAACCCGAGTTGCCACGATCACGTAAATCCATAAAATCAATCATTGACTCATAATCCGAGTCCAAATATCATTTTCAATCCGGGCCTAGCCCAAAAAATCATTTGCACGTTCCTCGTAAAACGTGCCCGAAAGACTGATTAAAATAATCAGAAAATCACGAGAACACAAAAATCATCAAATTCACATGTAACTCCAAATCCGAGTCAAAATCTTTATTTACTTGGGTTCTCACGCCCACAATATCATTTTTAACCAATTTCATGATTTCTCAGAAATCGTGCCAAGATATAATAATATAATAATCATAAAACCGCGAAAATCGAGAAATCACCGAATCAAAGCATCAATCATGTCAAATCATAGAAATTCATATAAATAAGCATTTTAAACCATATATGCATGCATCACAGTTAGAAAACCAAAAGTCCACTCACACACACCGTCCCGATTGTTCAGCCTCGAGCTGTTCGTTTTCCTCCGACGTCCCGGGAATATTCCAGCCTGTCAAACAAAGTGATTTAAAGTTACTAGACTATCATATTTTCCTCATATAAGAATCCCTTAATTGTCGGAATTTTATAATATTATTTTAATATAAATTAAACGTGTCGGGTACTCGGAACTACACTGAAACCATATCCGATTGACCCGAAAGCAACGCGGATAGGTTCGTATCATCGAGAACATAAAGTTTCATGTTGAACACTTTGCCGGAATCCTTCCCATGCGCCGTCACGCACCGCTGCAAGCGGCTGCGCGTGAAAGCCACGCGCCTAGCACAGTACAGCTACAGTGCGTCGTTCTCGCCCGTTTGACTGATAAACGGGTTGAAATACCCGCGATAGGATCCGATGCAATCTCAGTCAATTCGACCTCAAATCGATCCGTTCTTTCAACTGATCTCATCTAATCCAACTTCATTTTAGTTCTGTGAATTCAATTACCTCAAGTAAGGTCCAAATCTTCACGACTCACGATCGAATTTCGATGGGTCTCTTAATCGGGTTTCACGATTCCGTGCCTGATTTTCCAATTAATTCATATGGTTAGCATCGTGAGAGTATAAGTAACAATTTTCCATGATCAATTTCAAACGAGCTTACCTCTAAGTATCTGAACTCAAGGTCGATTTTTGGCAGCCATGGCAGCGTCTGTTCTTCCTCAATTCGACACGATTTCTTCTCGTTTTTGTTGCAAAGCTGTTCGTTTTGATCCTAGCAACTTAATGAAATCCTCAATTGCTCTTCTCCTGGCTCCCAAATCCGAATTCGATTTTCCCCCAATTTTTATGAATTTTCGAAGAGAAATTCTCCCAGTTCTCTGAACCTCTCGAGTCCCTCTCTCTCAGTTCTCCTACTTAGACGTTCAATTGCATAATGACGACGAGTTTGGGGTTTATCACGGGCCAATTGAACATAATCATGATTCAAGCCTTAATTTGGGGAAAAGTTGTCAAAAGGGGATATCATTGTGTTTCCCTTAAGACCCGATTCTATGTTTTCTGAGGTGAGTATCAGACAAAAGACAAGTCTGATCAAGGCCAAAAGACCATTTTGCCCTTGGTTGGACAAATTACCATCTTGCCCCTAGCCTTCCGTGACCCGTAACGTTCGTATCCGAATTCCGTTTTCGACGTGCCGCCTGTCGTTGTACTCCGGGCATCGAGACCTACCTAACGGTCTTCGAATCGTGTGAAAATTAGTTGGCAAACAAAAAGTCAACATTTTCCCCCTTTTTGCCCAAATTACGAAAATGCCCTTGGGCTTCCGAACGTCATAACTTTTTCCCAGATTGTCGAAATTGGGCGTGCCACCTGTCTATGGACTCGTGACGTCCCGAACTACGTCACGGTCATCGGTCAACATCCGTTTGATTCACCAATCAAAAAGTCAACAGTTTGACCATACTATTCACAAGGGTAAAAACGTCATTTATTCAATATGTTACAAAATTACACTTTCTAAATTTCCGGGGCATTACAACACTAATGTTTAAAACTCCCCCGTACTATTCTTTCATTCTTTTTCACCAACCATTATTTAATGTCCCTAATTTCCCCAGTCGAGAACGGTCCCTATTTACTAATATTATATCTACACACAAAAGGATTTTAAGTTGAAAATGTACTTGAACTATGTGTTTATTTAAATGCCTAGTAAATACCTTATCATTGTGCCAGTTCAACTCGAGGAGGTGAGCTTTAAGATGTCCGCTCATTGCATGTAGCGTGTTAGGGTGCGCGTCGCGTTCCTTCAGACTGATGTGATGAACCTCGTCTCTCACGTGTCTGAGCATTGGCCTCCATGTTATGCAGAGCGTCCATGTGCTTTCTTAAGTCCACTCGGTAGGAAGTTGATTTGGCACTCTTTGAGAGGTTTCTCCCGCCCCAATAGCCCGTCTGTTTGCTAAAAAAATGTCATCCTTACACTTGATGCAGGTGGATGATCTACAACAACAGTAGATATGGGGAAGGTCTGAAAGTTGAAGTTAAGCGTCCACTCTAGTATTCCAAATGGTAAGTGAATTGATGCATGTGATGGACCACACGTGGAGTGAGAAAGCCGCTCTTCCAAGATTTAAGGAAGTAGTTCACATATGGCAATGATTGTGGTAGCACGGGTGGTAGCCTCAGAGGTTCATGTTGATCAGCGTGTTCTGGCGATGGGAAGAAATGTGAGTGGTGAGTGTTGGAAGTAGAATAAAGTTTTTCGAGGAAAAACTAGGGAGCACGCTTGAGTATTTCTCAAATCGACTCTCAATGAAAGCATCAGTTGTTGATGCAAAAATAATCTAAACTTGTAGAATTATTTCTTGATCCCTACAAACAATAACAAGTAATAAACGGGGCTAAGGTTGAAGCTCGGAGAGGGTTGTTCAACTAAGAACGTTCTGGTACCTAAGTGAGTTTAACCGAAAGAATAAACCGGCAAAGTATCAGCCTTAGTTTTGATTTCCCCTCAAGGGTGAGGCGATGTCATGTATTTATAGTGAAGTTTTGGGGTCATCGAAACATCTGATTGGTTGAAGGAGATAATGTTTAATAGGTGATTCTCCTAAGAGAAATCACTTATTATTAACTATATAAATACTAATAAATAACTCACACGAAAATTATTGATTATTAGTATTGATCTAATTAATTAATATATTCAATTGATAAATATATTAAATTAATGTGAAGATTGAGTCATGCCATCGTCATATATAACAAGGGTACCATCGACATTAAGATAGTTTTGGGCCACATGACACTATAATTTTCCAATGATTTATGCTTCCACAGTATTATTAATGTTTATGTTTTTTGAGCGTGATTTGATGAAGAATGATGAAGAATGAAACAATCGAAATATCATCTTTGTTTTTACTTTTTATTTTCACTTTTTAATTATAATTTTATTTTTACTTTGAAACAGATAATTAAAAAAATAATGATATGAATTGCTAATTAAAAAATAATGATATGAATGCTACATAGTTGGTGCACTATATATAGTGGAATAGAGACTCATTTTTAATTAAATTTTCCTAAATCGTTAGTTAAATTGAAGTTTTCTGCTCTTCAATTGTTGTGGAGAGCCAAAGATCAATCTGATCAATATAATGAAGATACCCGTTCCTCTAAACTCTCTTATCTCTTCATATTGTTGCCACCAACCACCATCACAAGCAGTGACCCCGTTGCCTATCTTGACGGACCCCATTCACACATGGTAAGGAACTAAGGATTCCTCTCACAATTTTTTTTTTTGGTAAACGAAGAAACAAACCAGCAATCAAGCTAAACAACTTCTCTGGGATGCATGATCCTAGTGACATCATCATCTAGGACTTGCAAAACCGAAGCAGCAGGAACTCAAGCAGCACCAAACCATCTTCTCAATCATAAGGAAGACTAACAATCTTATCAGCCACAAAATTACACCTCCTGTAAATGATTTCCTGTAAATATGATTAAATAGTACACATCCAAGTTTTGTCAACCAAAGCGCTACAGCCATCAATCAGGGAAGCATGTGGATGTAAAGGAGGGGCAAGGGAGCTGACCAGCAAAACGGCAGCTGCCGAATCAGACTCAAGAACCACACTATAAATTAACGAAAGATACTAATTTCAATGATAATAGCGAAAAGAAAAGGCTACGAATGTCACTGAAAATGCATTTCAGGAACGAAACCAAAAATATCAAAATATCGTTATAGTTCCGTGTATGACATCCGGTACGCAAAAAGATAATATATACATACATATATATATATACATGTACGGGTGAAATAAATCTCGCAATAGTCGATCCTGCAAAAACTCTAATAGGATGTATATATTCTACATGACTCAGTTCTTACAGCTGTACATGACAAACAATAAACGAATTATGTTTAGAACAAGAGAAGGCACAAAATAAAGCAGCAGAAAAGAAATATAGTCACTCTATTCAGAGATTTGTCAAGCTGCACTTCCTGCCTTCTCATCCGAGGACTACTCGGCGGGTACGAATTCAGGTACGGGTAAGTAAACAAACTTGTGTCCGAGCTTCCAAACATCCTCGCAAACACAAACTCTCCAACCATTCCAATGGTCGGATTGGATAAAGTTGTCATCGTCGCACCCCCAAGATAAGATGATTCCGAGTTTGTGGCATAACCTCCATACGGATGAAGTTGGTTTACGTCATAAACAGACTGTGAATGCCGTTGGAAATCATTTGGATGAAATTGCTGTCTTGGAAGTGATGTAGCAGTAGTAGAAGTAATCAAAGTACTCAACCTAGGCCGCGGCCTCTGTGGTACACCTATACCCGACTGAGTTTTCTTTCTTTCAGAATCTGAAAAGGATATGCCCCGGCCGTAGAGGGGGACCAGTGAAGCAGGGGAGATGTTGGCCTTACAGACGGGACAAGTTTTCTGCAGGAGGGCGGCCTCATCAGATGCGATTGGGACCTGAAGCCACTTGTAAATGCACGGCCAGCAGTACAGGTGACCACAAAGGGTCACCACAGGCTCATGTGCTGAATCTAAGCATATGTTGCACTCAAAGCAGCCACTGTCATTGTCTGTGACTGCAGTTGGGGCAGAAATTGATTTCCACTTCTTGGGGGAAACATCTTCATTTGATTCAAAGTGCGACTCGGTCTCAAAGAAGTTGTGTTCCATAGTGATGCGTTCTGTTATAAACAAGGTCTTTTTCATTAGTACGCATAAAAGCACATACATGCACGAACATCAAAATAACTATTGTACTTGGTCAAGGAAAGCTTATATCGAGCGAATGTGATTGGTGTGGGTGTGGGTTTGAGTGTGAGTGTTTGTGTAAGTTCGTGAGAGAAAAGACAGAGATTCCATCAATTATAAAACAAAAGGAAACGAATTTACATTTGTGCAAAAGTAGCTGTTCCTAAATATAAAAACCTCTAGAAAAACCTATTATAATCAATCTCAGCAATGCCACTGACAAGATCCTCAACCAAGATTGTAAACAGACACTAAGCATTTAGAAAAGCACAAATGAATATAAAGGGAACCTACATATTAAACGCTTATGATATTGACAAAATGACAAAAGAAGTATAGAAATATGAATTGGCGGTGGCTCCATATTATTTCATTGGAAACAAAGGGCTAATATTCTCCAACCCATTAATCAGAGATAAGAATACAAACGGCCTCTAAATATTAAGTAAGACTAATGCCAGCATCATGATTATTGTTGTCCCTGAAATTCTTTTTCTTTTCTATTTGCCACCAACAAAATCAAAGGTCACTCTGGTTGTACCGACTTTTAAACAACATAAACAGTATTCTCAATATCTTAAGTAATAAATTAATAAGGCAATAAGAAATATAGGATCCTTGTTCACATGGCCTAAGGGCTGAAACCAGGTGATCGGAAGATACTATCAAAAACTCGAAAACCAATTATATTTCTTTTGATCCTAAGAGGAAAGAACTTGTTCACTAGTCTAAAAGATAAAATGGGTCACCAAATTGAATGAATCACAGGTTACTGTATGTAAACACTATAATGCTCCATTCCAGTTACCGGACAATTCAGTCAGTAAACAAAATACAATACAATTATCAGGTAGAACTAATGATCCCAAAGTAGCCAAAAAGATTTGAGTAATCCACTTTCCCAAAACTACAGATCCAAGACTTCAAATCAACCTAAACGTATCCATGAAAAGTAATTTAGAAGAAAAGAAAAAAGGTTGCAAGAGAGGACTACACAAAACAGATCAGAAATTGACAAAACTTTAAGACACCAAAAGGCAGTATATCTGACACAAGAGAAGTTTTTATACACCCAGAGGAATTCTAGAGGACACTTTAATTGCAAGTGAACAGGCCAGTACCACGAGGATTAAACCCTTCAATCAAACTTAACCTTTGCGATGCTCAATTTTGTGATTCTGAGTTGCTAAAGCAAGCCTAGCAGACCATTTTCACATTCCTTCAAGGAAAATTCTAGTTCTTTGTAATTAAATCAAAATTTTCCACAAGATACGAGTTTTTTTTCTTACTTCCAATTCCCTAATTTATTTTAATAAGGTTATGAGTTCGACAGCCCGCTAACAGGTAAAGTTTCGCAACTGGGACATTTTCTTTATAGAATGGATACTGTTGAGAATGGAATATCACAAGTAGGAGAACTACAAAGGGTTTCTTCTACACGAACACAGACAATGAAAAATTGGCCAACATAAGAATCCCTTCCATTGCAAACAAGTTCCCAAGCTAATTGAATGCAGAAACAAAATACTCCTACCCAGATCACAATGATCAAGGAAACAGGTTTTGTTCATTATAGGAATCAATTTTACAAGAAAAACAAACCAATAAAAACCTGAAAATTGTGAACCCAACAAGAAAAACAAAGAAAAATAAGCAAACACATCATTGTTCTGAACATGATAATCAAAATTAAAGAAAACCCCATCACAGAACCTAAACAATTCAACAAATTTCACACACAAATTCAAAAAGCAAATCAAACCAATGAAAAAAAAGAGAAAAACAGGGGATGCATACCGACGAAGAGAAAAGGCTGGAAGGGATCGAGGCCGGCGATGCAATCAAAAGCGCTGTAAATCTTACAATACGAGAGAGAGAGAGAGAGAGAGAGAGAGAGAGAGAGAGAGAGACGTAAGGAAAACAGGTGGGGTTTGGTGGTTTGCGACAATGAGTGATGGTTGGGAGCGAAAGGAGGAAGGCGTGGGCTAATATAAATACAAAGAGATCTGAGAGTATTATATTCATGCATAATGGAGGTGTCGGGTCCTCTTGTAAACTGAAATATATATTACACACACCGAATTTTTATAACCGCGTCGGTTCTTCAATGAAACAATGTAAGAATGGCGTTATGGTTGTTCTCTTGTTCAATTCAACGTCTTGGACCCGCCATTTTCATTTTTTCCTTTTCTTCCCTTCCAGATTCTCTCTTGGCGAGATGGGTTTCTTGCGACGTGTGAATGTGGCAAAATGACAAGTGATATTTTATTTATTTTTTGCCAGAACAAGTATATTTTATTTCTCGCTCCTTATCGGTCCAAATTCAATTTTTTTTTCGTTATCCTTTTTGGCTAAATTCTTTTTTTTTTTCAAAAATTGTGAGAGTAGTTTCTTCTAGAAAATACAAGTCTTCCACCGATAATAAATATTTTTCTTTTGTCTAATATAAATCTTTTTCATTTAACCAACATTCCATGTAGCAATTGCACTTAAAAACATTTCAAACCCTAAAAATATTATAATAGCAATTCTTAAAAAAAAAAATTACTAAAAATATCTCTTAAATTATTATCATGAATAATTAAATGATTTTCAATTTCAATAACTTGATTTTTTTAGACAAAAAATCTGTAAATAACCATTTATAATGTTATATTTGCATTTCACATATCGAAATTAAAGATCATTTAATCATATATTTTTTGAAACATTAACGTTACCAAAATCGCTAATAAGTTCCACATGTGTAAATAAAAAATAATTTTGAATTTCATTAATATTTATTTATTTTAAAACGATCTTCAAGTTATTATTAAAAAAAATAGCGCAAATATGCCTAAATGAAAATTTTGAAATGAGAATACATATATCATCCATTTTTATCAGTTATCGGATCAAATCTAGACTGCTCTTGCCATCTCTAGTTTTACTGTGTTTAGTCATATTGAATCGCACTTATCTCTAGGTGATTTTTATTTTAAGACATAAATAATGCATTTAATTGCTACGGTTAACTTTGCAAAAATTTTACATTTTGATAGACGGATATTAAAAAGAGGATCATATAAATAGGTTTCGTTCTTATTTTTTTTTATGAAAATAGAATCCAAAATTTTTACATTTTGATAGGCGGATATTAAAAACAGGGGATCATTGACAAGTCTTATCCCAGATGATGTCTAATTTATGAAATTACAACAACTCCCCTTCTAGAACAAGTACTTGTAGCTAGCTAGTAAACCTAAACCTCATCACTCTTCTTAAAAAAGAACTAGAATTCCCCTTGGATTTTGGATTAGAACAAAACTTGATTCACGTCGTTACAAGTTAAATGTGGAACACATAAGTTCCCATTTGGTCCAACATCTGAGCAGCCTTGCAGAAGAAGCAGGAACCTTCGTAGCTACGAAAAACCACAACAGGAAGAAGCCACTAGAACCTACGACTAAATCTGTAACTGACACGTCACTTTTTTTTACCAAACATATATATTATATGTATTAGGCCAGTAATTTAATTTGTTTTTGATACTTGGGCGGCTGAGCCCACAATATTAACATTTGGATTGGTGCTACTGCTTCGTACGTCTTTCGATTGTTTTGACAACAAAATAAATAAAAGAAGAAAATAACCAAGAAAAAATGAATAGTGGTTTGTTAATTATTATTATTTTGAAAATTGGTAAGGAATTATATGCAATTACAAAATTAAAATGAAGATAGGTAGATTAAACCCTTTAAGGGAGTGGATGGAGGTTTTACTAATTTTGGTGAGAGACAGAAAAACCAATATATTTGACCATCCAGAAGAATGCGACTTACATATTTAATGCACACAAACACAGGGTTGGATCCATGTTGATGTTGGGAATTCTACCCACGACTATGTTCATGGGAGATGCAGGTACTGGGAGGGTATACTCTAATTGTCTTAATTTGAATTGTTTGGGTTTTCATTCACTTTTTTTTTAACCAATATTGGAGCTTATTTACACCCGAAAAATTCACAACAGGCTCAAGTAAGGAATTCACCTTAGAGACTCAATCCGACTAAGGCCCACATCCAGCTAATATCCACTTACTCGATTATAGGAAAGCACGAGCGTGATTGACAGTGTTGTTGCAATAAATGGACCAATTTAGACTTGACTTGTTGGACTCCTTCAGATGCTCTATTCTTGGTGGTGGCACATGCATAAAGAGAGATAATAGTAAAGGAGCAACGCTGGGGTGTCGGCCTAACAATCCCTTATACTTAAGTCAAATTAAGAGTGGAGGGTACCAGTGGCGGATCCAGAAAATAATTCCTAAAGGGTCAATATGAACATACGAATTGTTTTAAATAATTTCTTTTTTGTTAAGAAAAGGTTAAAATTGAAATGATACTATTATCCTCCATAATTCATAAAAAAAATTATAATTTACAATTATCTAAGATATTTTTTTATATGTTGATAATGTTGCCCAATAAATTTGTTATCAATGCAATAAAATCATCCAATAATTAATCAAAAGGATTATAAATTTACATCAATTTAATTTAAATCATATTAAATTTTGAATGTTGAAAGTGAATTGGGTTTTACTTGTCACTATCGTGCCCTGCCATTGATAGATGGTTGAAGCTTTACATATAATGGTCTGAGATGAGTTTGGATTGGTCTTGATTAGAGTGAAATTGAGAAACTTTTAATATTTTTCATACAATGATATTGAAAAGGGTTATATATACATAATAAGTATTGATTTTGCTCTTTATAAGAGTAGAATATTAGGCATCCCAGTATATAGTTGAACTGTAATACTAAAATAGTAGGAATATTGAAATAAAAACTAGAATTTGTTTAAAGGAGAAATACAACCCGTAAAATCAAATAAAGAATGTCAAGTGGCACCTTTGTTAAAGGGCTTCACAATTTTTGTTTACAAATGGCCTCACCAAAACGACATAGTCTGGCTAGGCTTAGGCAAAAAATAAATAAATAGAAGAAGAGAATCAGGAATATCTGAAACAAAACAGCGCAGTAAGGAAATGGGAGAACCAGAAAATGAAAGTACTATTACACCAAGGAGATAAGAACCGATCAAGCATAGCCAGATTCTTTTATTTTATAAACTGCTCAAGCATGGATTAGAGGGAAAATTTTGCCACTTATGGGGATCAATGTTAATCATTCAAAGGAAGATTAAATGCGTTAATGGGGTCAATTTATCCCCTTTGTCCCTCAATACGTCCACCCCTAGATGGTATTATAGTAATTTAGACATCATAAAGGTAATATTGTTATTACTTTTTGGAGGGAGACACCCTTGTATTTATAATAGCATTGAATGTTATTCTTGTTGGAATAGTTTGATGTGGGGATTAATGTCGTCGTTCTAGAAGCAGACACGTGTCCTCGTGCGGTTCCAATGAATATTTCTGACATAGATGGACGGACAGTGACACATAATCAAACCACATTCATTGTCATATCAATCCATCCATTGTCACAACAATCAAACCACATCCATTGTCACATCTCTCACGTCAATGACACATAATCAAACCACATTGATTGTCACATCAATCCATCCTCGACTCACAATACCCAACGTTAAACAACTTCCCCACTGGCAGGAACATTACAAGTTCACAATAAACACTCAACATCGATGCACAAGCACAAGAGCAATCATCATGTGTACCACATCAATCATCGTATCAGTCAACACATTACAAGTGCACTACCAGCAGGCAATATACTCAGGAAACCCTGCTCGCCGTCCGAGTGATGCTAACTCAGGAATTGGAGCCCTACTCGACGTCTGAGTTATCACAATAATACAAGACCAAAATATCCACATAGGACCATATCAATATCATACTCATAGTCACAAGTCTCAGGATCTGGAGCCCCCGGCTCAACGACTGAGACCCACATCCAACAAGCATTATCGAGAAACATGTGTTCGCATCACAACTTACAATCACAAGTCATCACTCATAGCATCCATACCACTAACACATACATATGTCACATCTCGATATCACAAGTCAAATCCACAATCAATATGACTATTGAGGAACCATATGTCTATATCAATAACAATTCAAGCCATAATTCCATATCTCGGGCCTCAACCAAAACCACCGTTTAATCAAACCTAGTAAACCGTGCAATAAAATATTCATAAAATCACCGAAAATCCATATAAAATCCCAATCACTCAAATATAACCATAGCCACATAGAAAACCATTTAAATCATGTAAGTATGCATGCATAAAAGTTTAGGCAAAGAAAGTCCACTCACACATACCATCACTTGCTCAAACACGAGCCGTAAGCTAATCTGAAGCTTCAGGGACGTCCGGGCCTGTCAAAATCATACCCGAAGGTCACTAACAATCCATATAAGTCCATAAAATGAACCATCAAAAACCCTGAAATCGAAAACAGGTCCCAAATATGTTTCCCAAGGAGAGAAAAACATCCAAAACACCAACTAAACGATCTCCAATCGATCTGAAACCAGCACCATTGGATTCAGAATGTCAAAACCTTTCGAACAAGAATGATTTGACCTTAAAATTTGTGCCCACATGCCCACATGCGTCGGTCAAAGTTTGGTCAATGCTGACATCAGCTTGACAACCTAACAACGTCTGACATCTGCCACGTGGCACCCCCTGATTGGTGCCATGTCACCTCTGACAGTACAGACAAGATGCCACGTGGCCTAACGTGATGACATCACCTGCCAAGTCAGCATATTTAAGCTCCTGCCAGGTCGACCCATGACCCTGCAACGGGTCATTCGACCCGAATACCAGACCTGATTCTAAAACCACCATTTCAAGTCTTTCATTAATCTGATTCCACCAATATGTTCCTATCCTACCCAAAAACAATCCTATGGCCATGAAATCAAGAAACCATACATATAAAGCCTCTAGCCATGCTTAACTTTCACGGCCAAACTTCGAGCTCATGCCTAGGCTAGCCCAGGCATTTGTTTCCTACATTTTTTTCCTTGCAGACTCACATGAGCTCAAGAAACAAGACCATGGCATCAATATCAAGTTCCAAACATTCAAACCAAAACACTAGCCCTGGGCATGGTTCGATATGGTTCGTTATGTAGGTGATACCGAAACCGTACCAAATAATTTTAATCGGTTCGTTACGGTATGGTATTTCAAAATATAAAATTGATACCGTACCATCCTAATTATATTTGGTATGGTTTCAGTTTTGAAGCCAAATTCATAATTTCATTTATTTATTACTTAATTCAATGTCTAAAAGCAACATTTTGATAAAATTGAGAAATTAGAACTCTTGTTGGGTAACAAATATTGCTCAAAATGTATAGAAAATTCATAATGTAACTACCCGTCCGGAATTACCGGGATTAATTAAGAATTAATGACAGATTAGCGAGGCTAATCGGGGATTAACCAAGATTTAACGAACGTTCAGGGCGAAATTACGATTATGCCCCTAAACGAGGGCGAAAAGTTGACTTTGGACCCGAGAGGTCCAACGGCTAAGGGCCAATGACCATGACGTAGATCGAGTCGATACGAGTCCGTAGACAAACGGCACGTCCAAATCGGACGTTCGATGGAAAAGTTACGGTTCACGGAAGTTCGAGGAAACTATTTATAGTAGCACGTTTTACGAGGTAAATGGACCTTTGTCCTCTAGTGTGGGGCCCAGATATTTCTGTGTTGGCCAAGGGATGAATGATAAGTGTCACTCATCCATTGCCCATTGTGATTGCATACATGCATTCCCCTTGCCCGTGTTCGTCCAAACCAAAGCCGAAGCCCTATTTTGTACAAACCACATTCACCACCCCCCTAAACCTAATCCAATACTTGTGGCTTATGAGGGAAATAGAGAGAGGAGATTGAAACGATGAAGATGGTGGCAGGATCGGGGGGCGCCGTGCACGGTGGCCGTGAAACCGCGAATGTATGCATTTTCCATTCAAAATTTCCATTTCGGGTCTTAGACGTTAGGGATGGCTTCTGGTGATTGGGGGAGGTCCTTTGGGTTATTAGAGGTGTCTAGGGATGGTTTTTGAAGGCGCAGAGGGGCGGTGCTGCCCAAGGTAAGGATTGAAAAATTGAACCTTGAGAGGAGGAATTTAACGGGTCAGGTTTTAATGGTTTTTCTTTGTTTTCTTCACACCAATAGATTTATAGGGATTAGATAGGAAGATTAGGATTGAAAGGGAAGAAAACAGACGAAAAATGAAGAAGGAATAGCCTTGGATCGGAGTTGCGGAGCCAAACCGGACCGGCCGATCAGCTGGAGGTTGAAGGTTACTGTGCAGGCGCGTGAAGCCCACGCACAGGGCCCTTTGGGCGGTGCGTGGCGGCGCGTAGGGAGGTTTTTGGAGATGGTTCCAATATATAATTTTATCTATTTGATGTAACGAATATTTTGGGACTGGTTTCGAGTCGATCGGACATTGTCTTGATATAGTTCGGGGTATCCGAAGGTTTAGGATCGGGTTTAAAAATTATTAAAAATTCGGAAAAATTACGAGACTTTAGTGAGGGATTATTTAAGTAGTTAGTAACCCTCTAAATTTATTTTGACAGGTTTGAGACCCCGAAGACTGTGATTGGTCCAGGAGCGGCGTATGGCACGCGTATCGAGGCGCAGCTTCAGACGGTTTGTGAGTGGACTTGTTTTATGAATTCGATGCATGTATAAATATTTTATACGCTTTAATGAACATGTTTTATGATGCCATGAGTGCATTTTTTGTGGTAGGTTAGGATTTACGTAATTGCACGTTTTTTGAGGTTTTCGGTTTATACGGCGCTTTTACGTGCTATGCTTTCTACGATGGTTTAGATGAAATGATTTTGAATTTTGGAAATATGAAATCGGGCATGAGACCCATTTGATTGGAAACTCTCGGACTTGGAGTCCATTTGATTTGATGAGAAATCGGGTCGGAAGCCCATTTGAGTTATATGATCGGCCGGGGGCCCCGTTGGTTTACGAATCTGGACTTGAGGCCCAATTGGTTGTAATATCGGGCATGAGGCCCCGTTGACTGTAGTATCAGACTTGTGGCCCTGTTGGTTGTGAAATCGAGCTTAAGGCCCCTTGATTTATGGTTTTGGGCTTGAGGCCCCGTTAGTTGTCATATCGGGCTAGAGGCCCAGTTGATTGTGAAATCGGGCTTGAATCCCAGTTGCGGTTTACGAAATAAGAATTCAGGTTTGAGACCCTATTAAAATGTGGATTTAGGTTGAGGCCGGTAAGATTGATTTTGAATTGGATTCGAGGAATCATGTTGAGATGCTCGGGTTTGAGACCCAGTTGAACTGTGATTTGAAAGAAAGTATTTTGAAAATATATATACCCTCCATATGAGTAGATTGGTCTACTCCAGACGTCGACCTGGTGAGTCACGATCCACTACCCGGAATGAGTAATCCCCATAGGGAGCACATTCCAGGAGTGGGAGTTATGATATGGTCTCGGACTGGGTCCAGAGACAGCCATCCAGACGATGTAGATCCTGGATGTTGGACAGAGCCTCCAAGATGTAGAATTCCTAGGGGTAGACTCGGAGTGAAACCCCAAGTAGTATGCATACTTATAGATATGAATCGTAACAAATATCAGGGATTTGTTCCTTAGGGGCTGTGTGCCCCGAGTTGGCATATGAGACGCCGAGGATGGGTTATATCTATGTATATGTATATGAGATTTCACAGAAAGTGGTTTGGGGTGGAGACCCCTTGTTCTATGTTTTGTTATTTCACTGAGAATGGTTTTGGGCTGAGACCCATATGACATGATTTGGGTAGAGTCCCACATGATTGGTTTTGGGGCTGAGCTCCCTCCCATGTATTGATTTACGGTTTTGGGGCAAGGCCCTAATAGTTTTGTGAATGTTTTGATAAATGGTTTTCGAATGCATGCATGTTTTTAGTGAAGGGAATAAATGTCATTTTATGAATTTTTTTTTATTAAAAATCTTTGTTTTGTCCACTCACGACTTTTGATGTTTTGAATGCCCTTCAAATTGATCGCGGATGCGGGCTGTAGCAGGAGACCGAGACATCACACTCCTCCTCCAGATCCTGGCGCTCGCTGGTAGTTTCAGTTGGACCAAGGACGAAATTATCCTTGGTCTGACACTTCGTGTTAGACGAGAGCAGGCACATCCCACGTTAATCCCGGGGGATTTGGGACGGGTCCTGTCACATAACCCAATCAATCTCAATACATCAACTAAAATTAACTCCATTAACTAAAAAACCCCTAACAAACAATTAAATCCATCAACTAAAAAACTCTTAAAATACAATTAAATCAATCAACCAAATTAATATACAATTAAATCTATAAACTAAATTAATATACAATTAAATTCATCATTAGCTATTAGATTATTAGGGGTTTTTTATTGTTGAATTTAATTTAATTTTTAATTAATTAAAAAAATTAAAATCGGTTCAGTTTCGGTATGGGAAGGTATTCCATAACATCTAAATTGATTTCGTACCAATTTAAACCGATACGGTACCGGTCATCCTTTTGGTTTTAGTATTCAGTTTTTTTCGATTTGGTATGATACGGGACGAGATGGTTTCGGTATTTCGGGACAATATGTGCACCCCTACAAAACACCATTTTCAAAGCTCACTAGTTACCTTTCTTTTCTGTGTTTCCAACCATCCTCCATGGCCTTACGTCCCACCATCATCTCTCTCAGTTCCTCATGCCCTTTCTGGGCTCCTCACCACAGAAGAAAGGAAGAAGAAGATGATGGAATGAGATGGGATGTGGGCTTCGACCGTGTATGTGTGTGTTTGAAAATGAGAAATCAAAATGGTGCAAAGGACAAGGACCAAAGGGTGGGTGACACTTGTCAACCATCATGTTGTCCCCCACTAGATATGTTTGGGCCCCTCAACTGACAAACAACAATCCACATGTCTGGTAAAACGTGCATCGTATAATCCGATTAAACCGTTCTAGACCTGTAATTTTACCGTACGACGTCTAAATTCGACGTGCCGCCTTTCTACGTAATCAAAATCCCTCGATCTACCTAATAGATCTCCATCCACACGCAAATAAACTGTAACGACCCGTCCCAAATTCCTAGATTAGATTAGTGACTAATCACGGATAGTGAGGCTAATCCGTGATTAGTTTAGCGAAATCGGACGAACGATGCAAAATGACCGTTTTGCCCCTATGCGTGGGCAAAATGTTGACTTTTCAATCGGGCGGTCAAATGGACTTTGCCGATGACCGTGACGTAGTTCGTGACATCACGAGTTCATAGACAGGTGGCACGTTCAATTCCGACGTTCGAGAAGGAAATTATGACGTTCGGAAGTTTAGGGGCATTTTAGTAATTTTGGTTAAAAGGGCAAAATAGTTGACTTTTTAACTGGGATGTCCGATGGCCAAGGGCTGAGGACTATTACGTAGATAAGGACGATACGAATCCATAGACAGGCGGCACGTCGAATTCGGACGTTCGACGGCGAAGTTACGGTTCACGGAAGTTCCAGGTTACTATTCATGGCGACACGTTTTACGAGGCGAAGAGTGCAGTTTTGTCTCTAGTGGGCCCAGATATTTGTCTTGATGCCCAATGGATGAGTGAAAAGTGTCACCCATCCAATGAACACCAATTTCATTCATGCATCAAACCCTTCCCCGTTCATCCATTTCTCCCATTTTTCCCAAACCAACCCGATCACCATTTCTCACCCAAATACCAAACCCTTGACCTGTGAGCTTAGATGAGAGGACAGAGAGATGAAGAGGACCGGCTGGATGTGGTGGCTGGCCCAGGCAGCACCGCCGTGCACGACGGGGGAGAAAAACCGATCGAGGTATCGGTTTAACCATTTTTCCATCCAATTTCCATTTTACGTGTTATGGGTCGATTTGGATGTTGGTTTTGAAGTAATTAGGATGTTAGGAGGTCAATAAGGAGGTTTTGAAAGGTTTTGGATGTTGAGGAACCCTGGGGTGAGGTTTTGGATTTTTGAACCGTGAGGTTCATTTTGGGTTCACGGGTTCTAGGCGGTTTTAAGGGTTTTGTTTAATTGGGTTAGATAGGAAATGAGAAAATAGGAATTTGGGGATTAAAATGGAAGAAAAAGGATGAGAAATGAGGATTGTAGGACCCTGGACCGGTCACGCCGGTCCAGTTGCAGAAAAAGACCGGACTGGCCGGTTCAGACCGGCTGCGCGAGGTTGAAGACGGGTACTGTAGCAGGCGCGTGAAGCCCACGCGCAGCCACTTCAGGCGGCATGTGCGGGCGCGTGCTAGGGTTTTTGGGGATGGTTCCAACATGTCAAATCATCTATTCGATGTAACAAACATTTTGGGACTGGTTTCGCGTCAACCGGACATCGTTTCCATAGTTTTCGGGGTGTCGGAAGGTTTAGGTTCAGTTTTAAAAATAGTTAAAAATACGGGAAAATTATGGGGCTTTAGTGAGAGGTTAATTAAGTAGTTAGTAACCTTCTATTACAATTTGGACAGGTTTGGGAGTCCCGGTGATGGTGATCGGCTCGGGAGAGCCTGTGGCACGCAAATCGAGGTGGCAGCTCGGACGGTCTGTGAGTGGACCTTGTTTTCTAAATTGGTGCATGCATAAGTGTTTATTATATGTTTTATTACATGTTTGATGATGCCATGGGTGCATTTGTATGTGGTTACGTATAAGCACGTATTTCGAGGTTTTGGCCTTATACGGTGCTTATACGGGTCTGTATTTCTTTATTGGTCTAAATGAAAAGGTTTTGGATTTCTAAAAGAATAAACTCGGGTATAAGACCCCTTTGGTTTGGTCTCGGGCATATGACACTATTTACGACCTTCGGGTCTAAATCGTGGTCGCGACGGGTGCTATGTGCACGGCGATCGACGATACGACGCTCGCCTCCGGATTGGGATGTGTTCCTTCCGGAGAGGTCACGATCCACGATTCGTGGTCAGGCAGCCTGAGGAGGCTCGAATTCGGAGTGCTGACGGTTCAGGATAGCGATCGGTGATGAGTGCACCATGATCTTGTGGTGGTCGCGTCGGTTGATTTGTTCACGGCGACATACCAGGATTGAGGGCGGTCCTAGATGGATGGTTGCACGCATCACTATGATCGGAGTCGTGACTGACCCTTAGATATCGGGCAGGATGCCCAGTTGAGTCATATGTTCGGGCACGAGACCCAGTTGTTTTACACTGATGATTTCGGGTCAGGGACCCCTAGATGGATTTCCAAGTTCATGACGGTTTATGGGAACCGGCATGAACTCTGGAAAGGTCATTGTGGTTCATGACGGTTTATGGGAATCGGCATGAACATTTGTCAGGTCATCGTGGTACATGACGGTTTATGGGAACCGTCATGAACCCTGGTTATGTTATTATGGATCATGACGGTTCAGGGGAACCGGGCATGAATGTTTATGTTATGTATATATATGCTCATATACCTTCCTTTACTTATTCTATCTCCTCCGGGGAGAGTCGTTGGCCTGGGTGGACCCCGGAGTAGTCACGGAGCACCGACTGAGTGGAGTCACCCCCAGTTGGGTTCCTTACTCTCAGGAAGGCTATGATTACTATTACCTCGGGTAGGGTCAGTGGTCGACGGACATTGATCTTGACTTTGAGAAGACTTGGATTGAGACCTGGGTAGCACGCGCGTAGCTTTGGAAACCGTGACAGGATTGGTTATGTG
This sequence comes from Prinsepia uniflora, assembly GCA_032719365.1. NCBI lineage: Eukaryota > Viridiplantae > Streptophyta > Magnoliopsida > Rosales > Rosaceae > Prinsepia > Prinsepia uniflora. The sequence goes on along the minus strand of CM064868.1, from coordinate 38,018,110 downwards.
AATTATATGTATATGTGATGTATGCTATATATGATATATGATGTGTGTTTACACAGGTTTTGGGCAGTGGCCCGTATGGTTAGTTTCTTATGATTTGGGTTGAGTCCCTTATGGATTTGGGCAGTGGCTCGTGTACTTGATTTCATTATGGTTTTTCTGGATAAATGGTTTTCGAATGCATGCATTCTTTTAGTGAAGGGTACAAATGTCTTCTTATTAAATGTTTTTATAAACTCTTGTTTTGTCCACTCACAGCTTTTAATGTTTTGACTGCCCTTCAGAGACCGAGATATTACATACCTCCTCCGGATCCTGGCGTACTCTGATGGCCTGAGAGGGCAAAGGTCAGAAATATCCCATGTCTGACACTTCGTGTCAGACGGGAGCAGGGTCATCCCGCACTAATCCCGGGGGGATTGGGATGGGTCCTGTCAACGTGGTATCAGAGCATACTATTGCTCGTAGGATGCTTATCAGAGCATGGTTGCTCATGTTACTCTGAATTCCAGAGCGTGTTTTGCGTACTACTCCTTACGCAGGTCGAGGATGTGATATCTCAATGGGCTACAGTTCGTGATCAACCTGATAGTTGGGGTGCCGATACGATAGTTACTAGGATTGGATCGTGGAACGTCTTGGTTCGGCATTCGATGCCGGGGTTGCCATAGTTCTGTCGTGGATGACAGTGTGGGACCCTACAAAGGAATAAACGTATTCTTATAGATTTTGATCGTGAGATGGTTAGTTGGGATCGTCTTCACGATGTCGTAGGATCGGTTCCGACGATTGGTTGGGAATTATGACCATCCGATGTTCGGATATGGTTGAGTTAGATGGATTTACTACAGTCGGCAGTTAGCAGTCGGATTCGAGGAATCCTAGTTGGATTGACGTCTTTACGATGTCAAGACCGCGGAGTCGGTCAAGTTGTTTATTTTACTACTTTCTGGAGTTGGTAGCTTGTAGTTGGGTTCATATTGACCCTAGATGTGATTGTGGAACCCTACATTAGGTTGTCTGGTTCGGAAATGTGAGTTGGAGAGTGGTGTGACTTTGACGACTATTTAGATTTGGGTTCGTTAGTCGGTCTAGTCATATCAGCTTGTGTTGGAACTGCACTTCGCAGTCGGGGTTGTACTTATCGGTTAGACTTAGTTGGTTGTCGTGCTACACGGTTGTGGTTTGGTGCAACTAAGGTCTTGGGCGACCTGGTAGACGACATTGGTTGAGTCGAGTTACGATTGGTTAGTGATTGGTTGGACAAGTTATCAGGGTTGGTACTTGTCGATGGAATCCCGGAGCGGGGATACGGAGTAGTTGGTACGGTCGATGGATTCCGTTGGATGCGGAGTCTAGATCGCTATATCTGGTGGTTAGGTCTGCACGAGTTGTGGCAGGCACTACTACTGAGAGTAGTTGTAGTTACGATTGTTGGGAATCGAGGACGTTCAGGGGACGTTTCCTTTTCTCGTATGAGTTGTCAGGATGACTGTACTCATAGTTGTTGGGTACGAAGGAGACAGAGTTTCTCCTATTCGAGCAGAGGTACGGGGTCGTCGCTCGGTGTGAGCGGAGATCCAGGGTTGTCAGTTTGCACATGGTGCGCTAGTGTTAGTACTGATGCTAGTGTGGATGCTTGTGTGTTGATGTTGACAGGTGATGATATTGGTACTAGTGCTGGTGCTAGTGCTGGTGATTGTGATGACGTTGAGTCACATCCGTCGTAATGGGCATATGTTCGGTATCTGTGGTTCAAGAGTGGATCTCAGATAGAGTTAAACTGGTTAGGGGACAAGTGGTTGATGTCTAGGTATGTTGTTTCCAATCTTGTTGGAACTTCGGAATCGCGAGAGGTTGCGATTGAGGTGACGAGAGGAATGCGGGTTTTTCGCATTAGTATTGGGTATTTCGACGTCATTTTGGGTGACTTCTCAGTTTCTACCACGGTAGATGATGGTAGATGACGGTAGAGGATGGTTGCATCACCAGTACGCTGATCGTGTATTAGTTGGTGGACCCGGGATTTGTCTTGGGTCATCAGGTGGAGTTGAGCATATCGAAGTGGGGGTGACTGAGATTTCTCATTTTTTTCTTGGTGACAGATGATGTTGGTTACGTGACGTGGTGAATGCAATGAGTTTTGGTTGCATTCACATATGATGAATTTTGGTGTCATCGTGTTGGATCGTTCTTGGTTTTCCTAGGTGGAATGACAAAGATCGATACGAGGTAATCAGTGAGAACCCACAGTCTCGACGTGTCTCGTCGTTGACTGATCTGTTTAGATGTGGGAATTGGTTTAGGACTTTGGGTATCGTTATGGATCTGGATCGTGATTTTGATGATCCAGATAGGTGGAGAGTTTGAGTGGAGCATGATGGGACTGAACTTCTTTTCGAGGTAAATCCCATATGGTATATTACGCTTGAGTAGGTGTCCGACGAGGTCGGATTTGGCCAGCCTTAGATGTGTTGATGTTGGGATTGGCTTCCCTATGAAGTCAATCGATGGTAATGTGGTAATCGGTTGAGCAGGTAACCGAGAGGTTCGGTTTTGGTACTTCTCAGTAGACGTGAACGATACTTCGAGTTTTGGAATCAGATTTCTGGATGACGATTCAGGATTTGATTTTGGAACTTGAAAGAGGATTTATGGATTTGGGTTTTGGAATCGAATTCTGGGTGACGATTCAGGATTTGATTCTAGAGCTTGACTCTGGATTTTTTTTTATTGGATTTGGGTTCGGAATGGTTATTCCAAATGCTAGCTTACGGAATAATGATTTCGGATTCGGATTTGAACATGGCTATGGATATGATTTCTGGGTTTGGATTCGGGATTTCTTACGAAATTACGGATTCAGATTCGGATTTGGAAATAGATGATGGATTGGAGTTTCGATTTGTCTAGTCCGGGATTGGCCAAATGGACTCCATAGTAGAAACATGATTGGCTACAACCTAGGTGGTTGTAGGCTGATTGATGGGTAGTTGTATGTACCTTGTACGTTGTTCGAGGTACGATACCGGGCAGACTTGTGATGCCTGGTGACGGTATGTAGGTTATACCGTGGGTATGTTAGTGAGCATATTTTTAGTCGGCTTGATTCCGATACCATTGGATTTGTCAGGGACGTGGATTGGACATTGGATACTGTGCAGTGGGTCATAGTATTTCTGGTGGGTAAAGTTACACAAAAGCTGAGTACTTTTTTGGTATACGTATACTCAGGTTGAGTGAGTTGGTGGTTATTGTAATCACGAGTGAGTATAGTGTTAGTTTTCGACTGACGACTATCAAGTGGTGACGGTTTGTCGGAAGTGTCAACGTGAATCGGTTAGTGAGGTCTGATGATTCCCGGTGGGAGGACGTCAGAATAGATTAGTGATTGAGAAGGGAACCGTCTAGTTGGTTATGCCAGTGAAACGGTAGATCTGGCAAGTGGTGTCAGTTCGGAGCGTACGACTTCTATCATTTGACGTGGTCGAATGTAGTCGATACGACGTGAGTGTTAGTGGTACGTCTGGTTGCAGACGAGTATCGTTCTGGTTAGTGTGTGTACAAGTGTACACATGTCGTGAGATCGAATTATTTCCACGGGGTGGATGTGGAATCAAGATAGTTAGAGTTTCGAGAATGAAACTAAATTAAGGAGGGAAGAACGGTTGGACTTAGGTCGATTGGAATTTCGAGGACGAAATTAATTAAGGAGGGAACGTTGTAACGACCCGTCCCAAATTCCTAGATTAGATTAGTGACTAATCATGGATAGTGAGGCTAATCCGTGATTAGTTTAGCGAAATCGGACGAACGATGCAAAATGACCGTTTTGCCCCTATGCGTGGGCAAAATGTTGACTTTTCAATCGGGCGGTCAAATGGACTTTGCCGATGACCGTGACGTAGTTCGTGACGTCACGAGTTCATAGACAGGTGGCACGTTCAATTCCGACGTTCGAGGAGGAAATTATGACGTTCGGAAGTTTAGGGGCATTTTAGTAATTTTGGTTAAAAGGGCAAAATAGTTGACTTTTTAACTGGGATGTCCGATGGCCAAGGGCTGAGGACTATTACGTAGATAAGGACGATACGAATCCATAGACAGGCGGCACGTCGAATTCGGACGTTCGACGGCGAAGTTACGGTTCACGGAAGTTCTAGGTTACTATTCATGGCGACACGTTTTACGAGGCGAAGAGTGCAGTTTTGTCTCTAGTGGGCCCAGATATTTGTCTTGATGCCCAATGGATGAGTGAAAAGTGTCACCCATCCAATGAACACCAATTTCATTCATGCATCAAACCCTTCCCCGTTCATCCATTTCTCCCATTTTTCCCAAACCAACCGATCACCATTTCTCACCCAAATACCAAACCCTTGACCTGTGAGCTTAGATGAGAGGACAGAGAGATGAAGAGGACCGGCTGGACGTGGTGGCTGGCCCAGGCAGCACCGCCGTGCACGACGAGGGAGAAAAACCGATCGAGGTATCGGTTTAACCATTTTTCCATCCAATTTCCATTTTACGTGTTATGGGTCGATTTGGATGTTGGTTTTGAAGTAATTAGGATGTTAGGAGGTCAATAGGGAGGTTTTGAAAGGTTTTGGATGTTGAGGAACCCTGGGGTGAGGTTTTGGATTTTTGAACCGTGAGGTTCATTTTGGGTTTCACCGGTTCTAGGCGGTTTTAAGGGTTTTGTTTAATTGGGTTAGATAGGAAATGAGGAAAATAGGAATTTGGGGATTAAAATGGAAGAAAAAGGATGAGAAATGAGGATTGTAGGGACCCTGGACCGGTCACGCCGGTCCAGTTGCAGAAAAAGACCGGACCGGCCGGTTCAGACCGGCTGCGCGAGGTTGAAGACGGGTACTGTAGCAGGCGCGTGAAGCCCACGCGCAGCCACTTCAGGCGGCACGTGCGGGCGCGTGCTAGGGTTTTTGGGGATGGTTCCAACATGTCAAATCATCTATTCGATGTAACAAACATTTTGGGACTGGTTTCGCGTCAATCGGACATCGTTTCGATAGTTTTCGGGGTGTCGGAAGGTTTAGGTTCAGTTTTAAAAATAGTTAAAAATACGGGAAAATTATGGGGCTTTAGTGAGAGGTTAATTAAGTAGTTAGTAACCTTCTATTACAATTTGGACAGGTTTGGGAGTCCCGGTGATGGTGATCGGCTCGGGAGAGCCTGTGGCACGCAAATCGAGGTGGCAGCTCGGACGGTCTGTGAGTGGACCTTGTTTTCTAAATTGGTGCATGCATAAATGTTTATTATATGTTTTATTACATGTTTGATGATGCCATGGGTGCATTTGTATGTGGTTACGTATAAAGCACGTATTTCGAGGTTTCGGCCTTATACGGTGCTTATACGGGTCTGTATTTCTTTATTGGTCTAAATGAAAAGGTTTTGGATTTCTAAAAGAATAAACTCGGGTATAAGACCCCTTTGGTTTGGTCTCGGGCATATGACACTATTTACGACCTTCGGGTCTAAATCGTGGTCGCGACGGGTGTTATGTGCACGGCGATCGACGATACGACGCTCGCCTCCGGATTGGGATGTGTTCCTTCCGGAGAGGTCACGATCCACGATTCGTGGTCGGGCAGCCTGAGGAGGCTCGACTTCGGAGTGCTGACGGTTCAGGATAGCGATCGGTGATGAGTGCACCATGATCTTGTGGTGGTCGCGTCGGTTGATTTGTTCACGGCGACATACCAGGATTGAGGGCGGTCCTGGATGGATGGTTGCACGCATCACTATGATCGGAGTCGTGACTGACCCTTAGATATCGGGCAGGATGCCCAGTTGAGTCATATGTTCGGGCACGAGACCCAGTTGTTTTACACTGATGATTTCGGGTCAGGGACCCTAGATGGATTTCCAAGTTCATGACGGTTTATGGGAACCGGCATGAACTCTGGAAAGGTCATTGTGGTTCATGACGGTTTATGGGAACCGGCAGATGAACATTTGTCAGGTCATCGTGGTACATGACGGTTTATGGGAACCGTCATGAACCCTGGTTATGTTATTATGGATCATGACGGTTCAGGGGAACCGGGCATGAATGTTTATGTTATGTATATATATGCTCATATACCTTCCTTTACTTATTCTATCTCCTCCGGGGAGAGTCGTTGGCCTGGGTGGACCCCGGAGTAGTCACGGAGCACCGACTGAGTGGAGTCACCCCCAGTTGGGTTCCTTACTCTCAGGAAGGCTATGATTACTATTACCTCGGGTAGGGTCAGTGGTCCGACGGACATTGATCTTGACTTTGAGAAGACTTGGATTGAGACCTGGGTAGCACGCGCGTAGCTTTGGAAACCGTGACAGGATTGGTTATGTGAATTATATGTATATGTGATGTATGCTATATATGATATATGATGTGTGTTTACACAGGTTTTGGGCAGTGGCCCGTATGGTTAGTTTCTTATGATTTGGGTTGAGTCCCTTATGGATTTGGGCAGTGGCTCGTGTACTTGATTTCATTATGGTTTTTCTGGATAAATGGTTTTCGAATGCATGCATTCTTTTTAGTGACGGGTACAAATTTCTTCTTATTAAATGTTTTTATAAACTCTTGTTTTGTCCACTCACAGCTTTTAATGTTTTGACTGCCCTTCAGAGACCGAGATATTACATACCTCCTCCGGATCCTGGCGTACTCTGATGGCCTGAGAGGGCAAAGGTCAGAAATATCCCTTGTCTGACACTTCGTGTCAGACGGGAGCAGGGTCATCCCGCACTAATCCCGGGGGGATTGGGATGGGTCCTGTCATAAACTCCCAAATCAAAGTCAACATTTTCCCTTCTTCAGGGGAAAAATCATCATTTTACCTCGATTATTCTCGCTAATCTCCTAGTAATCACGTGATTACAGGTCGGGTGGTTACAAACAGTGAGGAAGACCGACCAAATGTGGTTAACTTATGCTGTTTTGATCCCTTGCTGAGTTGCATGTCTACCCAATGAGATGGCATAACCGAGCAACACACATGCCGACTAATTGTGGTCAACCAGTGTTGTGTTGTTCATGTAGAGGCTTGGCCTTGTGTGATTTATCAAGTTGAGGGCATAGGTGGCTCTTAAGAAAGACTGCTTGGCCCAAGTTCAAGCTACCCAAATTATGCATGAACAGAAGTCCCCTAAGTCATTGACTGAGGTGGATTTCCTTGGGCAATGGCATGTTGTGTACCTGTCCATTTTTGCGAGTGTACAACATGCCAATCCCCAATCCCCCAAGCCCTTGGCTGAGTAGGGATGCTGAGGGGAATCTATGCGGCCTACTTGAATGGACCCTCAAACAATGAGGTGGTCAATCGGCCTAAGCATGGCCATGGAATGACCGAGACACAATTGAGCAAGGTGAATGTATGCCACCTTACTCAGTCTATTGGTGCAGACCCTCGCACAATGAGGTAGCTGATCGTCCTAGGCATGGCTATAGACCGATCGAGAGCCACTTGGGCGAGGTGAGTGTATTCACCTTGCTCGATCCACTTGCACGGACTCTCGTACGATGAGGTGACCGATTGACCTAGACATGGCCATGGACCGACCAAGAGCCACTTGGGCAAGGTGAGTGTATGTCACCTTGCTCGCCCCATCTGCGTAGACCCTCACATAATGAGAGTGCGGATCGGCCTACACATGGCCATGGACCAACTGAGACACATTTGAGTAAGTTAAGTGTATGTCACCTTCTTCGTCCCACATGCGTGGACCCTCGTATGATAAGGTAGCCGATAGGCCTAGACATGGCCAATGAACTTATTGAGAGTCATTTCAGTAAGGTGAGTGTATGCCATATTTCTCAGCTCAATTGTATGGACCCTCGCACGATGAGGTGACTGATCGACCTAGACATGGCCATGGATTGACCGAGACACAATTGAGCAAGGTGAATGTAATTCACCTTGCTTGGTCCACTTGCTTGGACCCCCGCACAATGAGGTCACCGATTGGCCTAAGGATGGCCATGGATCGACAGAGAGCCACTAGGCAACGCGAATATATGTCACCTTGCTCGGGTTAGGCATCGCCTGACCAACCGAGGCACACTTGTGATGTCATGTTCTAAGATAGTGCTTTTTAGGTGTCATGCATGTGTGACATGGGTAAATGTGTGACTCTTCAACTAGCCAAGTGGGTTTTCAATGGCTACTTTTTGAAAAAGTATAAAAGGGCTTTTACTTTTTCAACTTTTCACTTTTAGCAATTGAGTAATTTTGAGAGAGACTTTAGGCGATTTCTGATCACCAATATGATTTCTGATTTGTTTTTGGGGTAGTACTTACGACCTGAATTGTTGAACAAACCATTTATGTTTGGGTTTTTTCTTCATTTTCGATTAAAAATGTAGTTTTTGGGGTTAACCAAACCAGAAAACATAATATAATCAAACCAAAATACCTTTTGACCTAGGCACCAGCATGAAACATTTACCTCCAGGACATCATCCCATAATTCAATTTCAGAACCTCCGGTAAAACTTGTGTCCATTTATCCATATACAAACATATATATATATATATATATATATATATGAAAACCATCAGATTTCCAGAAATCATTTACCGTCATTAAACCAAATTATTTCAGTTCAAAACATGCCATAAGAATCATAATAATAGTTAAATATGCATGCATAAATTTATGAAAGCAAATGTCCACTCACAATCGAACCGTTAACTCAATCTTGAGCCGGGCGCTCCTCAAAAGTCCTTGGAGCGTTCTCGCCTATCAAAGCAATACTCAGGGGTTACCAAAAATCCATATAAGTTCATATGTAAACACCCCCTAAACCCCAAAATAGTATACCGAACCTGAAGATGTTTCCTGAGGAGAAAGTACCCAAAACTACCCTTAAATGAACTCTGATTGGCCTGAAATGACCACCATTGGACTTAACTCGTCAAAACCTTTCAAACAAGCCCAGCTTCACGTGGTAATGGCATCGTCTCGCTAGAGAAGATGACCGAACCACCATAGTTAGCATCGTCGGTTGGTTGGAAATAACCATTTTTGCTCAAAACATCAAACCCTCCTAAGTTCTTCAAAACTCAAGCAATTTTAATGTTCTAATAGTCAAAATTCATCTACTCAATCCCAAAAACTCAAATACAAGCCTAGCATTGCTAGAAATTTCCTGGATTTTACGATATGAAGCTCGGAAGTTTTGGATTTCCTTATTTGTTGAGTTCCTGCTGGTTTCACGTCCTTCCTCTTTCAAACTTGGATTTTTCTTGATCGTGAGGGTACATGACAGGAACCATCCCTAATTACCATGAAAATCAGACTAGTCATGCTCCTGTTTGACAGCTCTTGTCAAACAAGGGATATTACTGAGTTTGACTACGTCCATATGTAACACAATTAACCAAAACTTGATCGTTCTTGTAAGGTACTACCCACATCTGACCCACTTAACCCCAAAAATTAGAAGACTTACTAAATTAACTTTATTTGGGGTCTTATGTCCTTTAGTAACATCTGTTTTGTTTACCTAAATTAGCTGTTACTTCATTACTTTTAAAATACATATACTAGTTCATGATTCCTTATTTTTCCCAAGCTCACAATTCATAAATAAACTATCCATAATTTACATAATAACCTGAATATATACAAGTTCATTTCTAATAGAAATCATAGACCATATATATAATTATATACTTCACGTAATTTATTGGATATATGTGTAGGCACACAAATTCTATGTTAGTTCTTTTACTCCTTATGATTATCAAAAGTTTCTATTTAACGAAAGTTACATAATTATATATGTAATGACCCGTCTCAAAATTTAGTGATTATCAACATTAATCAAGGATTAAATTGAGATTAATTGGATGATTGAGGTAAAATGACGATTTTGCCCTTAGAAGGGAAAAATGTTGAATTTTGACCCGAAAGGTCAATTGTACATGGATCGAGGTCCATTACGTAGATAGAGGGATTACGATCACATAGACAGGTGGCATGTCGAATTTGAACGTCGTTCGGGAAAGTTACGGGTCTGGAACGGTTCGATCGGATTTTATGGTGACACATTTTTCAAGATAGTTGACTTTTAGTTGTTATTAAAGGGACCCAAAATATATCATCTGGACCAATGGATGTGCGACAAGTGTCACTCATCCCATTGGCCCATACTCCCATATTTCATCCACCTATCTGTTGTCTCTCCCTTCCCTTTGTTTCGAACAACCCGAAACCCTTCCCCATTTTCCTTTACATCTAGTGCTAGCCTAGGGACACAGAGAGTGGGGGTGAGGTCGAGAGAGACTGAGAGAGACGCTGGATAAGGGCGGAGCCACGGTGGTTGGCTTGAGAAACCCAGAAAAAGGTAAACATAAGAACCAGTTTATGTTTGAAATTCGAAATTTAATTTTTGGATGTTTTGGATAGTATCTGAAGCTTGGATTTTGTGCCTTGAGTTTAGGGGAGCTCACAGGAACAAAAACCAAGGAAAAAGGACGTTGGAATGGCCTTGGGAACAGGCTCGATGGTGGCCGTGAAGATTCGATCTTGGCCCAGCCGTTTAAGGTGCGTTTTTGTGATTTTAACCTTATAGAAATCTTCTTGGGTGAAAGACGAGTGTAATGGAAGAAGAATGGAGATTTTTGGTTGAGAAATGAGGGAGAACAGACTTGGTTTGAAATCTGGTCGAATGTCCCATTACAGGGTCCCAGGTTGACCCAACTAGAGGTAGGAGATGAAGACGTGGCAAGCCACGTCATCTTGTCAGGCCACGTGGCCAATCAAGTGGTGACACATGGTGAGGTTTTAGGTCGAGTCAGCATCGACGTGGCAAGTTCACGTCACCATTGTTAGACCACGTGGACTAGTCAGGTGGTGCCATATGGCAACGTGTTAAAGAGTTGTCAAATTATCAAGCTGACATGTCAAGTGACGTGGTAGTACATGTTGCACCAAGTGACATCATCGTGTTATGTGGCACCTATAAGAGGGTGACATGTGGCACCAGTCAGGGAGTGCCACGTGGCAGGTTGTCAGAAGCTGTTAGCTGTTAGGTTGTTAGTAGCCTGACGTCAGCAGGTGACGTCAGCGTTGATCAGTGTTGACCAACGTTAACCGAACTATGACTAGTGCGTGAGGGTGTGTGGTACTAATTTCAAGGTCAAACTAGTCTTGTTCAAAAGGTTTGGATGATATGAATCCAATGGTGGTGGTTTCAGGTCGATCAGAGGTCGTTTGGGTAGTGTTTTGGAAGTTTTTCTCCTCGGGAAGCTTGTTCGGGTCACGTTTACTGTACCGGGGTTTAGGGGGTGTTTACGTATGAACTTGTATAGATTTTAGTGACCCTTGGGTGTGATTTGGATATGCCCGGATGTTCCAAAGGCTTCGAATTGGCTTACGGCGTGGATTTTGAGTGCGTAGCGTGGATTCTTTGTGAGTGGACATTTGTTTATAAATATGGTACATGCATAAATGTTTTAAATATCTTTTGATCATGGTTTGAATTGCAATGATTTGATAATGATTTGAGTATGATTGTTGATCATTTTCGTGGAAAATGTTATTGTGCACGTATTTCGAGATTTATGCTTTATGTCTTAATTTGGACTTAGGCCGAGTTTTCTACGTGCTTGAGATTTCACTAAAGTTGATTTGAATAGTGATTTGAATGATGGTTTGGAAATGAAAGGATTTCATTATGCTTTGAATATTGGGATCTGAAATGGTTTTCGGATTTATGAGATTTGGTTTTGGGCTGAGACCTTGCGTGAGACACATGATTGTTTTAAAAGAAAAGTTTTTCTGAAAATGTGTTTATGAGGTTTGATAAATGTTTTCACTGAGATCATCCTCTTGATATTGATGTGACTCCGGTCGTGAATGTGTTTCCCCGGATAGGGCCTCTGGTTGAGAATGTGTTTCCCCGGAGAGGGCCTTCAGTTGTGAATGTGTTTCCTCGAAGAGGTCCCTATGATATGTTTCTCGCCTCCAAGATGCGCTGTGTTCCCCCCCCCCCCCCCCCCCCCCACCCGGAGAGGTTACGATGCACTGCCTGTTGACGAGCAGTTGTGGGAGGCTCGGCTCAAGAGTGCTTATGTATGACATCGGTCGTTAATTTGTTCACGACGATATGAATGTCAGCCGTAGATTTGTTCGAAGCTGCGTGCTTAGACGAGAGTTATCCTAGAGCTTATTTGCATGTGTTGCACGGAGGACGTGACTGATGATGATATGAGATGAGATTGATGATGGATACGAGGATTGGTCATGTTTTCGATTATTGTTTAGTGTCCAGATGTTTTCACGTATTTTTCTTTTGAAAAGAAACATAACTTATTTAAGAAAGCATTTGAGATTACATGTTTTCTAATGCATGCAAGCTTTACAAAATGGAGGGTTAGATGATGATTTCGGAAATTGGTTTTCCAAACTTTTTATTTTTGTCTACTCACACTTTTAATTTTTTTGATACCTTTCAGGTTGATCACGGATGCAGGCTGTAGTAGAGACCGAGACATCACATGAAGCTGCGTACTCTGGAAACCTCGAGTGTGTCACGGTTAAATCTCTATTCTGACACGTGGTGTCAGAAGGGAGCAGGTCATTCCACGTTAATCCTGACCTTTTAGGGATGAGACCTGTCAACTTGGTATTATAGCACTGAGCTGCTTTTGTGGTGTCGCGCACTGAGGGAGCACGATAGTTTTGCTTCGGATGTGATGTAACGACCCGTCCCAGAAATTAGGGTTAAGACAAAGACAGTGATTAAGATGGGATTAGTGAGTTAATTGGTGTTTAGTTTGTTACTTTTGGTCGGCTAGCGTAGAATGACGATTTTGCCCCTAGTTTGGGCCAATAGTTGACTTTTAGTTCGAGTGGTCAATTGGGTATTGACCGATGACTGTGACGTAGTTTGGGATGACACGAGTCCGTAGACAGGTGGTACGCCCGATTCCGACATCCGAGGAGGAAGTTATGATGTTCGGAACGTTGAGGGCATTGCCGTAATTTGGCTAAATGTATTGAAAACCGCACTTTCTCGAAAAACGCGCCATTAGATAAAACCACCATATAACCGTATGAGAAACATAAAAACATACTTAATAGTGTAAAACATAAATAAAAGTAGTTATGCATGATCGAGTTTAGAGAAAGGGTCCACTCACATATACCGGCACGTCACTCGCGCCCCGTACGTTCCTCAGCTCCCTCGGGAAATCCAGATCCTGTCAACAAGCACCAAAGTACGTTACTAACACATCTACGAAGGTCCACCTAATTTCCCCAAAACTCCCCGGGTCCTACACGTAACGAACCGGAATCCTAAACCTTCAACCTCGCAGAACTACTCCGAATCGACATTCGATTAACCCGAAACCAATTCCAATGGATTCCTGATGACATGTAGAACAAAAACTTAATTGACCATTTTCCCAAACACCGCCGCATGCGCCCCTACGCGCCGCCCAATGTGGCTGCGCGTGGCCTCACGTGCGTACACATAGGGTACTATTCACCATCGTCTACCTCGCGTGAACCGGTCTGAACCGGCGTTCCCCGTTCTCCGCCATCCCGTCTCCGTTTTCCTCACTTTCTTCGCCCTCTTCATCGTCCAATCCTAAGGAACCTATCCCCCTCACTCAAACAACACGACACCGTCCCTAACCCGTCGACTCAAGCTCGAAGCCAAAACCCAAATTGTCCCTTGTTTCACAATCCGACCACCTACGTCCTCCCCCGTCACGGTGGCAACACTAGACGCTTCCTAGGACCTCCCTGAGTCTAACCCAACTCACCAAAACCATCGACTCAACCCCGATAGCCACGACTTTTGGTTTGAAGTTCACGGCCAAAACAGAGCAAAAGAACGGGAAGAAGAAATTACTTGTCGTCGACCGCCGCCGTGCTCACCACCGCACTCTCTAGAGTCCACAGAGCTGTCCTCGCCCCCTATCGAGCCCAAACGATCATCACACGGCCACACCACCACCCAAACTCCTCTCTGTTCTCTCTGTTTTTCCCGTGAACTCTCCCCCTTCTCACACCAGTTCCCGTACACGAGCAGTCCTCCCCACTCAATCCTCACACTCTCAGCTTCCCTTAGTCACTTACACACTTACCAATTCGCACAAACACACACAGTCACTGATCAATTCTCCCAATCTCTCAGTCTCAGTTTTTCTTTGGTTCGAACACACACACGGCACACACACACCTGCATGATTTTGAAACACCCGTGCACTCACTAGAACCCTCTAGCCAAGCCCCACGTGTCACCATCCCCTCAAGCCTCACACAAAAATCTACTCTCTGCCCTGGACACTTGTTCAAATCCAGCGTTGACTTTTAGTTCGAGCGGTCAATTGGGTATTGACCGATGACTGTGACGTAGTTTGGGGCGTCACGAGTCCGTCGACAGGTGGTACACCCGATTCCGACATCCGAGGAGGAAGTTATGATTTTCAGAAGGTTGAGGGCATTACCGTAATTTGGCTAAAATAGGGGAAAAGTAGACTTTTCGTACGATCGGGTTTTGACATGTTGACCTAGGACCGTTAGGTAGATCTCGTCGTCCCGAGTTCAATGATAGGCGGCACGTGTTCATCGGAGTTGGGATGAGTGAGTTACGGGTCTGGAACGATAAGGGCAAAATTGTAATTTTGGAGTTAAAGAGGGGCAGTTTGGACTTTTGTACTTTGGGCTTGGTGCAGCCGGATTTGGACAAGTGTCTAGGGCATAGAGGAGATTTTTGTGTGAGGCTTGAGGGGATGGTGACACGTGGGGCTTGGCTAGAGGGTTCTAGTGAGTGCACGGGTGTTTCAAAATCGTGCAGGTGTGTGTGTGTCGTGTGTGTGTTCGAACCAGAGAGAAACAAAGACTGAGAGATTGGGAGAATTGATCGGTGACTGTGTGTGTTTATGCGAATTGGTGAATGTGTAAGTGACTAAGGAAAGCTGATAGTGTGAGGATTGAGTGGGGAGGACTGCTCGTGTACGAGAACTGGTGTGAGAAGGGGGAGAGTTCACGGGAAAAACAGAGAAAACAGAGAGTAGTTTGGGTGGTGGTGTGGCCGTGTGCTGATCGTTTGGGCTCGATAGGGGTCGAGGACGGCGCTGTGGACTCCAGGGAGTGCGGTGGTGAGCACGGCGGTGGTCGACGACAGGTAATTTCTTCTTCCTGTTCTTTTGCTCTGTTTTGGCCGCGAACTTCAAACCAAAAGTTGTGGCTTTTGGGGTTGAGTCGATGGTTTTATTGAGTTGGGTGAGACTCAGGGAGGTCCTAGGAAGCGTCTAGTGTTGCCACCGTGACGGGGGAGGACGTAGGTGGTCGGATTGTGAAACAGGGGACAATTTGGGTTTTGGCTTCAAGGTTGAGTCGACGGGTTAGGGACGGTGTCGTGGTGTTTGAGTGAGGGGGATAGGTTCCTTAGGATTGGAAGATGAAAAGGGCGAAGAAAGTGAGGAAAACGGAGACGGGATGGCGGAGAACGGGGAACGCCGGTTCAGACCGGTTCACTCGAGGTAGACGACGGTGAATAGTACCCTGTGTGCAGGCGCGCGAGGCCACGCACAGCCACTTTGGGCGGCGCGTAGGGGCGCGTACGGCGGTGTTTGGGAAAACGGGCAACTGAGTTTTTGTTCTACATGTCATAAGGAATCCATTGGAATTGGTTTCAGGTTAATCGGATGTCGATTCAGAGTAGTTCTGCGAGGTTGAAGGTTTAGGGTTCCGGTTCGTTACGTGTAGGACCCAGGGAATTTTGGGGAAATTAGGTGGACCTTCGTAGATGTGTTAGTAACGTACTTTGGTACTTGTTGACAGGATCGGGATTTCCCGAGGAAGCTGAGGAGCGTACGGGACGTACGGGGCGCGAGTGACGTGCCGGTATCTGTGAGTGGACCCTTTCTCTAAACTCGAGCATGCATAACTACTTTTATTTATGTTTTACACTATTAAGTATGTTTTTATGTTTCTCATACGGTTATATGGTAGTTTTATCTAATGGCACGTTTTTCGAGAAAGTTTGGTTTTCAGTACGTTTTACGATAAAAGGTTGATTTCTGATTATGATGCCATGGTTTTGGAATTTCAAACGATAAATGGTTTTCAATGATTATAAATGGATTTGAGACATGACTTGGTGAACAAGGTTTTCGGTTTTAGAATCGGATTTCGGAAAGCGAGATTTGGTTTTAAAGTTGAAAAGTGGAATTCCGGATTTGGGTTCGGAATGACGGTTCTGGACGCCGGAAGGGCTTCGGGCCAGTGGTTTCGGATTCGGGTTTGGATATGGATTTTGAAATGGTTTTCAAACAATTTTGGATTGGATTTGCTGGATCTGGTTATTGGGTTTAAAAACCCGGATTATGATTGACGGGGGACGGGCTCGGATTGGGTTTAAAGACCCCGATTGAATTTAAAGACGCGGGAGTTTAAAGACTCGGATATATTGATTTTTCCCCCGTAGGCCTGTTGAGTTTAAAGACTCAGGAGTTTAAAGACTCGGATATTATTGAGGCCTGGATTGAGTTTAAAGACTCGTGAGTTTAAAGACTTGGATAGATCCAACAGGTTTAATCGGATAATGATAGCTTGATATTTATGTTTTGTGATACGGTTTTATGATGTTTATGATATGATTTCCATAACTTTTTTAATAATGATTCAGCAAAAGTTTTATGACGATCCTTCTAGGATTTCTAACTGTTTTCAATAATTGGGTTATGCATGTGATTTCAAAACGGAGGGCTAAAACCCTGGTTTTATTATTGAAATAGTTTTCGGAAAGTATTTTATTATTTATGGTCCGCTCACACCTTTTGTTTTAAATTTCCCTCCAGGTCATGGAGCTAGCGCGGGGTTTTGGAGTCGAGGCAGCGTCGGAGGCATAGAATTTTCGAGAGTGACCCCGAAGTGCTTAAACTTTTCCGTTGTGCGTGTACCTTGTTTATCGGATTTCTTTCCTTTGTTTTTGGTACTATGCTTTGTAAAACTTGAATTCGGGATGTTTAAAGTTTCTCCTGTATCTGACTGTGTATTTTGGTGGTTTTTTGTGAGTTTATTTCGGTTTAGTATCGGGGTGTCAGACGGGAGCAGGATTTACCTCGGTTTTCGGGGTGAAACCGGGGTGGGTCCTGACATGTGATGCCTCTAGACAACAACCACATCATCAACTTCAGAGTGAGGATAAGAATAGGAAAGTTAAACTGGAAGAACCAACCCATTGGTTCGATTAGGCATTAGATTCTGAGTTTTAAGGGTTCGAGTTCCAAGTAGGATCGATTTTCGTGTGAACCCAACAGCTTGGAACCGTGGTGTTACTAGTTGATTGGATCCCACTATGGTGACTTTTCAGAGTTTTAACTGATAATCGACTAGTTTGGATGTGTTGTTCCTAGTAGCAAGAGTGTAGATAACCGTGGATCAGGAACGATGGAACGATAGTACCCAAAACGTGTACTTGTGGATCGAGTCACGAGGTGGCTGATCAGTAGATCTTACGCTTGTAGAGGATTGTACGGGCTTTGGTTTCCATCTTGAGCACATGGTTCTGCTAGTCTTGAGCGTTTGGTTCTAATATAAATGAGCTTTTTTGATAGGTCGGTACGTGCTTGGTGGCAGACATTACTATCCGTGCGTTGGATGAGACTACCGAGATTTGGGTGACGTCCAAGGAAAGTTTCTTACATCATTCTCGCCCCAGCCTTATCGAGAAACGAGGGAGGCGGAGTTCCTCCGACATGAGCAGGAGATTTGATGGTAGCTCACTACGAGCAGAGGCTTGTGACTTTGTCATGGTATTCTTATGTTTCAGTGATGACTGAGATGATGAGGATTCATCAGTGTTTTTCGGGTCTTCGGATGAGATTCGAGCGATAGTGCTGGCTGGAGGATGCACCACACTACAGACGCTAACGGATGTGGCATCTCAGGTGGAGATGAGCGTGTTGGAAACCTCATAGTAGGCTAGATGAATTGGACGGCTCTAAGGACGTCAGGAGGACTTGTGTACTTAGGGAGCTTTGAAGAGGGTTGCCTCTAGCTCTGATTCTTGAGTGGAAGACGTGCGAGTTGAAATGGTCGACGGGCGGGACAGAGAGGATCCCGAGAGGTTCGGCTGAGATTTTAGTAAAAATCCAGCTGAGTTAGGATTTCTAGAGGCACGTACTATATTTAGGGTACTAACTAGTACTTTATCGATCTTTGGTCGGGATGCACAAGTATTGATAAAGTTTGGACCCACACACCCTTTTCTTTCTAGAAGGATTACATTTTTATGTTCAGAAGCGGATCCCATTGGATTGGGACATGCAAGCTAGTACTCCAACCAGTACTATGTTGGTTGTAGTTTAGTGAACCAAGACTGTTCGGATTGGATATAAGGTTTTGACCTTAAGACATATTGGTTTTCCAAGACATATATGACTTGTTGTGATGTTCCTGATGGATTGGTGTACTACCCATTACTCCTCTATTGAGTGTTTGAGGAACCAGTTGTATTTTGTAGTCCTGATTTGTCATGTTTGGTCTTTTGGTGGGGCTAAAAGAAATTTGTAACGACCCGTCCCAAATTTTTGGGATTAATTAAGATTAAATTAAGGATTAGCGAGATTAATCGGGAATTAGTCGAGGATTGTCGGACATTCGGGGTGAAATTACGATTTTACCTCTAGATGATGGTAAAAGTTAACTTTTGACCTGGGAGGTCAAATGCTCGAAGACCGAGGTCCATTACCTAGGTCAAGTCGATACGAGTCCGTCGACAGGCGGCACGTCGAAATCAAATATCGTAAGGGAAAGTTATGGGTCACGAAAGGTACCGAGTACTATTTATGATGGCATGTTTTACGAGACAAAGTTAACCTTTGTCCTGTTGTGGGCCCCAGATATTTGTTTCGGGCCCAATGGATGAGTGACAAGTGTCACTCATCCATTGCTCACTCCTTTCACATACATGCATCTGCACCCCTCCTATTTTATTCAATCCAAAACTGAAACCCTTTCCCCATTTTAATCCATCCTCATCCCATCATCTTTTTGAGGACCCCTGAGAGACTGAGAGTGCGGTTGAGGGCGAGACGGTGAAGCTGAGAGGTTGGTTGTAGACGATGAAGCTAGGTAGTGGCCGGAAATCCGTGAAAAAGGTAAAACCTGAAACCCATGGTTTTTGAAATTTTGAATTTGGGCTGTGAACGTTTAGGATTGTTTCTGATGATCTGGGGATGTCCTCTGAGCTCACACGAGCTGGTAGGTATCGAAATCGAGGGGAAAGAACCACAGGATGGCCTTAGGTTCGAGGTTGAAGATGACTGTTACTTGTCGAGCTTGGAAAGGTAATTTCGAGACTTTTTCTCCTGATTCTGAGTCCATAGGTCGATTTCTGGGAGGTAGACGAAGCTGTAGGATGAAGAATGGCATAAAATGGTTGGGTTTTGACGGTTTTAGCACCTTGTTAAGGTCATGGGTCTGCGCGACCCAGTTGCAGAAACTCGGGTTGACCCGACTCAGTAAGGACGATGATGATGTGGCAGGATGACGTCATCATCTGTCAGATGTCAAACCACGTGGCCAATGGGAGGATGCCATGTGGAAGTTTTTAATGCACAGTCATCCTGACATATCAACGACGTGGACCAATTAGAAGGTGCCATATGTCACTGACATGTCAGACACGTGGACCCGTGTGCTGCTAACACGTGGCACTATCAGCTGATAAGTGTCAGATGTCAGACGGTCAGAGATGACGTCATGTTGACTACTGACGTCACTGTTGACTTTGTTGATGTCAACGTTGACTTTTGACCAGCCACCTTTGACCCATGCGTGGGCATGTATTTCGAGGTGGGACCAGGACCATTTTAAAAGTTTCGATGATACGAATCCAATGGTGATAGTTTCGAGTCGATCAGAGATCGTTAGGTTGGTCAACTTGAGGTTTAAAGCCTAGGGAAGCGTGTCCAGGACACGTTGACTTTCCTTGGAATGTTGGGGGTTCTTGATTAGGAATTGTCTAGGTTGGTAGTAACCTTTGAGTGTGTTTTGGATAGGTCCAGATGACCCGAAAAGGTTGGATTAGCCCAGAGAGGCTTGTGGCATGCGTTTCGATGCACAGCTTGGATAGTCTATGAGTGGAGTTGTTTTATGAATATGATGCATACATAAATGTTTTATATGTGTTTATGAACATGATTTTAGATGTCATGAATGCATGTGATTTAAATATGATTTTTTTGTCATTTTCGGAGGAAAATGTGTTATTGTACGTAGTTCGAGATTTCGGTTTTATGTGATACTTGGGCTTTGGTCAAGTTTTCTACATGAATATGATTTACATGATTTTGAGGGTTTCACGGAGAAGCATGAAGTCGAGGATTTGAGAAACAACTTTAAAGGATTTCACGGGGATGCGTGAAATCAAGATTTGGGCACGAGACCTATTTGAAAGACCTTGACTTAGCATGAAGTCAGGGATGATTTGAACGTATTTTGGAATTGAGAAATGGTTTTCGAATTTGGAAATATCTTTCGGGCATATGACCCAGTTGATTTGAGATTTGACTTAGAGTATAGCCAAACGTGAGGACTTTGAGTATATCCAAATGTGAGATGAGTCGAGTTATGATCTAGTTATAAGTTTTATGAAAGATATTTCGGGCATGAGACCCAATTGTAAATTTGCTAGAATTCGAGGAATCTTATGTTTGATACTACGGGTTTGAGTCCCGGTCGATGATGAGATTCGGGTTCGAGTCCCGGATGATATGATGTTCGCCTCTAGACTGCGGATGTGTTCCTTCCAGAGAGGTCACAAGGCACTGCTTGTTGTCGATCAGCTGTTGGAGGCAATGGCCGAAGGAGGCTCGACTGAGGAGTGTCGATGTTATTTTCTGAGATCGATCGCTGATGTGTTCATGATGATCTAGAGATGGTAGCGGCAGGTGATGTGTTCACGGCAACATGCTAGGATTGTGAGTGGTCCTGAGCTATTTGCACATGTGTTAGGATTGGAATCGTGACTGACACTGAGGTGAGGATTGGATGAGTTCCCATGTGTTCTATGATTTGGGCTGAGGCCCTATACGTGTTTTCTAGTTTGGGTTGAGACCCTGTTTGATTTGGTTTTAGGCTGAGACCCTACTGAGATACTGGCTTTGATTGAGACACATTTTTCACTGGATTTGACTTGGGAAGCAATACGTCTTGCTTCCGAGAAAGTATTTGAAATGTTGTTTTATGATGTATGCATGCTTTTACGTGAAGGGTATAAATGTATTTTTGATAAACTGTTTTTATAAACTGTTGTTTTGTCCACTCACAGCTTTTATGGCTTTTAATACCCTTCAAGTTGATCGAGGATGCAGGTTGTAGCAGAGATCGAGACATCACATGCCACCACCGATCCTGGAGTACTCTGGCTAAGCTTGAGCGGGTGACGAGTTTATCCCTGGTCTGACACATAGTGTCAGACGGGATCAGGCATATCCCACGATAATCCCGGGGGATTGGAATGGGTCCTGACAAAACTTCCTATGATCTATCCCACATTGAAAACGTGGTAGATGTTCCGAGTGAGTTACGGCTTGGAGTTCGGGAAGATATTACATAATGGTTGTTAGGGCTATTGGACACGTGTGGTGAGGTTCCTAGTTATCTCAGTGAGCTTAGAGAGATATCAGTTGTGCAAGAGTTTTAGGATGCGTTTTGGAAGGTACCGAAAGAGCTGAGAGTATTAAGAGTTCAGTTGCAGGATTCAACAGAATTGGGGTTCGTTCGAGTTAGTATGCCACTATTGGGAGCCCCAATGCTTTTTGTTGTTAGATGGGTGGAACTTTGAGAGTTGGATTTGATTATAGGCAGCTGGACAATGAGCTAGTGTCGAAGGAGTATTCCCTACCACAAAGTGCTTCGTGAACCTTCTTCATTTGTTCGTCACTTCTGGAATTCATGGATGTATAAGCTTGTAAAAGTTGAGCTGGTTTGAGGAGTGCTACAATCGTGAGAAATATAGTGGATTTCTACAGTAGCTTACAACAGATATTATTGGTTGGTGAATGAGACTTCTCATTTTTTGCTTCTTTGATAAAGACTTCTAGGTATGCTTACAACATGGTTGCAATTTCTCTTGGTTTCAAAGGTTGTTTAAGAACTTGACACCCAGGCTGTGGGCTAAATTTGAATGAGTTGAGGAGTGGAAGGTGCTTAGTGTCACTTGACCTTGATGAATGTAGTTTGGATTTTAATTCACACTCGTGTCGGATGAACTTGGATGTCATTAGTTGAGAATCAGGGACTTGGTTTTCCCTATAACCACTTTTGGACTCAGTATGGACATTTTGAGTTTTGGATCGTGCCATTTGGGTTGACTAATGCCCCAACGATAGTGTTGGACCTCGATTGGCATGGTAACCATATGATAGACGAATTAGATCTGAGATTGATATGATGTGTGGAATTGATTGTGGATACTGGTACGAGTCTGGAAGGTGCGTGTTCAGTCTCTAGACGTAGCTCGGATGTTGCGTGAGTGCAGTCCTTGAGCAGTCCTATGAATAATTCTGATGTGATTGTGTGGTGTGTATGCACCTGTGAGTAGTCCTTATTAATGGTGTAATTGTTGAGTGTTGATCATTCTGATTGATATGTTACGATTATCATATTGAATTTGAGATGGCACGGTATGGTAATCGGATTGGATCCGATGTTGACTGTTCATTGAAAACTAGGACCGGGCATCAAATATTGTGTGCTAGCGCATAGTGGCTTTAGAGGGTTCAATTATTGTGCGAGCTTGGAGCTCGGGGCCATGGTTGGTCAAAGGAATCCTAGAAAAAAGTATTTATGATTATCGCTATAGCAAGTATTCGATGGGGTCAAGATACACTCAAGATGAGTGAAATACTAGTTTGAGACTCAAGAGGAGTCAGGATCACAGCGTTGGTTGCTGGGTAAGACGAGGTACTATAAGAGGACTCTAGTGCGAGTCAGATGTGGATGAGGAACTTGAATGGGAAGAGTGGAGCCGATGAGTTATCGGCGGGTCACGATGGTGCATCGTGAGTGTGATTGACAGTGGAAGACCGTCTAGTGAGGTGGAGGACTTGGCATTGCTCAGCAGGAGCAGAATTGTCAGATTGGGTTCTGAGAACACATGCGTGGGTGACAGGTGAGATCGACGAGCGTCGATGTCTAGAGCGAGACTTGAGATTTGAGCTTTGGATGTTTCCAGTGACAGTTGGATCACTCACTTGTCGGATGTGGTCGCTGAAGATAAGGAGAGAATTAGCATTGACCGTTGGATTGTAGTTGGCATTTGGTTTTTATGCGTACTCTAGAAACCCTGGTTAAATCGCGGCGTTATCCCTTATTAGACACGTGATGTCAAACGGGAGTGGGTCATCCCACGATAATCCAAGGGGATTGGAGATGGGACTTTTCAATCTAACATCATCCATATGTACATATACTCTACATGAGTAACTTTCCATATTCTTTTTCATAAAGAATTTTGCATACACTAGTTCTTATAGTTTATGTGTGCCCAAATTAGTTTGTCATTCAATTCTCTAATACCTCACATTTACATTCCATAATAATTTTCTTATCAACCATCTTCAATTTCCACGTTTAATTACCTAATATTTATACATACATGCACCACAAAATCATATCCAAATTATTTACTACATTTCCCTTTATAACAACATTTAAACTTTAGTTAGTTAACTAATATAATCTCTTCCAAACCATAAACCTCAATACCATTGATGATCTACATATAACGTAAGTAACCTATAATAATAATCCATTTTTCATTTCTAAATTTAACAAAAAATAACACATAAAATCTTGAATAATCATTACTTCCTCAAACGATTTCCAATTAACTTAATTCGTGGACCATTACACTCACAATAACAAGCTGAACATTTTTTATGTTGATTGTTGTTCCAAACTCCGACCGATGCGCCCACACACGCTATTAGAGGCTGAGGATAGCCTCTGGACGTGGGCCTCACGTGCATGCAAAAAGGTTGTCTACAACCTCTAGGGGGTCTGCAATCTAGGTCGTTTCGACCAGCGACAAGGCCCAGCTCATTATTCTTTATTTCTCGATCATTTAAGACGATCTAAAAGTCGTCTAAAAAAAACCAGAAAATGTATGTGATGAGAAAACCACATAAACTTACCTCGATAGTACGGCTCAAATTGATAAACTTAGGCCACAGTTTCGCAACACATTTACAACATGTTCTTAATTCCAAAATCCTTCCTTGTCGTCTTAAAATGATCGTCTAATCTTCATGGTGACATGTAACACGTTATTTCTCAAGCTTTGGCCTCGAGTCCAAGAACCCAAAGTGATACGTTCGCGGTTCACTATTCCTCCGTCTCTGATCCATCGTTTCTCACGGTCTCCAACCATGTGGATCCCTCATTTCTTCCCCTCAAAGCTCCCCCTTTTCCTCCCTGATCCTTTCCATGTTCTAACTTTCTGGCTTTCTCTCAATTTTACCCACTGTTTAGTTGGTAGGATAATTTTTTCCTTTTTCGGTTCCTACCCACCAAGCACCTTAAACACATACTACATATCCATATATACATATTTAAGTCGGTGGTATACAAGGGAGGCAAGGTGTTGGACTATTCTAGACATAACAAGATTTCCCCCAAGTAAAAAGACCAAAATTCCCTTCTAAGCAAATTTACCACCTGTCTATCAATTCAAGCGATTAAGACCTTTCTAACGCCCCTTTCGAATTATCCATAAGAAGTCCCGATCAAAAATTCAATATTTTGACTATGGGTCAAAAGTAAACTCTTTAAATTTTTAGGGGTAAAATGGTCATTCTCACTCTCTGGACTAACCGGGGTGTTACAATACAAGGATCACAATCCACGCCTTGGTTTGAGCTAAAACAAGCTAGAAATGAGAGTTTGTAAAATTGAAGATTATGGATTTTGGGTTGCACGGTGAAGGAAAGACTAAGGAGAGAGAGAGAGAGAGAGAGAGAGAGAGAGAGAGAGAGAGAGAGAGAGCGAGAGCGAGAGAGAGAGAGAGAGAGAGAGAGAGAGAGAGAGAGAGAGAGAGTGTGTGTGTGTGTGTGTGTGTGTGTGTGTGTGTGTGTGTGTGTGTGTGTGTGTGTGTGTGTGTGTGTGTGGTCTAATCTGATTCAATAAGGAAGAAGATAGTGTGCCCCTAGCTGCCACATGTCAACCCTTCCCCAAAATTTTATACATTTCATTTTTCTCAATTTACCCCTTCCTTAAATAGTATGTAGGCTAAAACCCTAAGGGAAAAATCGTCTAAACCTTCCTAAACTCCAAAAAATCACCGTAAATAACAATTAAAAAAGTTCGGGTCCTTAAAAAATTCTTCCCCATGGGGCATGGGAACCG
This sequence comes from Prinsepia uniflora, assembly GCA_032719365.1. NCBI lineage: Eukaryota > Viridiplantae > Streptophyta > Magnoliopsida > Rosales > Rosaceae > Prinsepia > Prinsepia uniflora. The sequence goes on along the minus strand of CM064868.1, from coordinate 37,992,721 downwards.
TAGATTTCGATTCAGTAAATATTTCTTCACCGTGATAGATCCAATTAGTATAGTTGTGTACGATCCTGTTTCAATCCAAATGATATCGGACCTCATTCAACGAAATTCGACTGTAGTTATTACATTTACGACATGAAAAAATTATATTTCTCTTATCAATACAATATTAAGTACAAAATTAATGAAGCTATTGATCCCATCCATATATTGATCCGCAGATCTATCAAACATTTGCATACAACGTCTGTCCCTTTCACAAAAGTGTACTCAATGTAAGTAATTGAGTTAAGATTGTCACCTAAATCCCCGAAAAGTGAATATCAAAAGCCGCTCGTCTCCTTATTACTCCGGTTTTGTGGTCCTATCCCATTCGATAGTGCACATTCTGTGATGTTCAATTTGCTACGAGCCAAAGTTTCTATTAATGGAAGTTTTAGCATCATCTTCTTACGATTCCCCAAATGTCCGACATAGATATTATAAAGAAATATCTAGTACACATTCCCAGATCATTGTGGGATGCAAATAGACCTAATTTTTCCCAATCGAAACCTGACCTCATAGACACAAACTATACAACACATAGTTACACACCCCCAAACTGTCCAAATAAATAGACAATTCAAGATTCAATCAATCAACTCGATTCCCTAACTCTCAAACGGACCTAAGGTTGTTCCTTAAATTTAATTATACGAAGTTAATCAACCCGATTAACTTCTCATAAACAGTTATGAAGTATAAACACATTTCACAACATCGAAATATATGGAAAAAATATTATCAACAATTTTATATTTTCCTAATTTCCTAATATATGTTCTAACTTTCTATTTCCTTAACATATTTTCTAATTTCTTAGTTTCCTAACATATTCTCTACTTTTCTAATTTCCTATCACATTTTCTATTTCCTAATTCATAATATTTTCTATTTTTCTAATTTTCGAGTTTCCTTAACATATTTTCTAATTTTTTTTAAATTTCCTATCACATTTTATATTTTCTAATTCATAACATATTTTATATTTTCATATTTTTGTAATAAATATTTCTACACAAATAACCAAAAATTTCAACATATTTTTCAAATAAAAAAGAATTTCAAAATCTCCAAAATTATATACCAAAATTAAATTCATACCTTTGTATTAATGAGAGATGGTGTTATGAGAAGATGAATTAATAATATTGTTGGAGAATTAATGTAGTGAATATAGGATTTGAGAGAGAGAGAGAGAGAGAGAGAGAGAGAGAGAGAGAGAGAGAGAGAGAGAGAGAGAGAGAGAGAGAGAGAGAGAGAGAGAGAGAGAGGAGAGAGAGAGAGAGAGAGGAGAGAGAGAGAGAGAGAGAGAGAGTTGTGAGAGTCATGAGAAAAAATGTCGGTGGAGAGGAAGAATAGTGAATCGGCTGTGTTAAATCCTATGAAAAGTTTGCCCGACGAAGAGGTTCGTTGGACAACATTTAACAATTTGTCGGGTAACCTTAACATCTTAGTGCCAAATTTTCTCCTCGCCATAAAGTTACCCAGTGAGCCTTATATATTCGTCACGAAAATAGAATTTTAACGACGAAATTTGCCTCTTCAGGAAAAATCTTGTCGGGCACCTCAAATTTTCTTGTGGTGATAGTTATAGTAGTGTGGTCAGAAATTTTAGTCAGATAGACACTTTTATATAGATAAATGCTTAGATTTATTCAGTTAAAAAATACAATATTTTCATTTCAGTCTGAATTAAGAAGTTAGTTTTAAGAGATGCAATGTATATGAATAATGATAATGACCAAAAAAAAGGCAAATGGTTGAGAGAATTTTATGGGCACATACATTATCTATTTTCTAAAAATAATAGTGATGTGTATCATCTATTTTGAGTACCTAAAAGTAATAAATAAAAATAAAAAATCATCCAATCCCAGTTTTAGTATACTAACTTGCTGAATATGACATGTTAATAGAGAAATAGAAGAAACAAAATAAGCAAGAGGAAAAAAAAAATTAAGTATTTTAATAATATTGATGTAATTCACATATATATATATATATATATATATACATAAAAATATAATTAAAAAATCACAACAAATATCTGGGATGCCTCTGGTGGCAAGGTGGCTCCTTCTCTGCGTTGTTATGTATATACTTGTACATGATCAAACTTATTCATGAGCTTGCAATGGACTGCTTGCAATAAACTTATAACCCAAATAATTGAAAACAGTTATTTCAAATTTTCGATATTTTGTGTTCATCTCCTCGCCTCATCTCACCCGATCAAAAACTTATAAAAATGATGAAATTTAAAATTTTTTAGTGAGACAACTTGAGAGTTCATAAGTATTCGATCTCATTTGCCAAATTGCCGCTTCTTTTTGCACATAAATTATAATCAGGGAGCATTTTAAATATTAAATTAATAAAAAAATAATCAAGAATTTGAACATTTGTCGTATATTTTGTGCTTACCGAAATTAATGCCAACACACTAACTATATGACACGAACCCAACTATGAGGACCCGATCTATGTCATCTTATTATGAACTTGCTTATTACTTTAAATTTCTTGTCAACCAATAGGATGATCCACAGCTAATATATAGACAAAGATAAATATATTTTTTTAATCAATATATTTCAACAAGAAAATAAAATATGTATCGACAGTGTTAATTTACTTTTAGTTTTTTTTTTAAATAGAGTTTTTGTATAATTTCATTTGGTGATACTCCAAATTTATTGTATAAATATGATAAATAGTTTACATCGAAATAAATTATGAAAGAACAATAATTTGTATAAAAAATAGTATTCCTTAAAACTTTCGTTTGGAAACATAATTAGAACATAAATTTAAGGCAATTGAAGTTTTAAAAGAGTTGAAGCATGAAGTGTGATGATCCATCCATCCATCTAGAAGAATGGGACCGTTCGTTTTTTCCTTTCATGCGATGATTATGAGTTGATCAAATGTACTTTCTAATGATATGCTGACTAGATCCATATCCATATGTAGTCATGTGGACCCCAATGCAGTTTAATCATTATAAGGCAAGAAATCTACATGAAGCCACGTGTTGATTTCACATAACCAGAGACTTGACACTTGGCGCTACAGTCAAGCATCAGGATTTTTTATATTTTGACACTAGAAGAGTCACCGGTGTAATCTCAACATCACAAATGATAGTTTGTGCAATTGATGTTTGATATTTCTTTTTTCCCGACAGAAACGCAAGTTAAAAACATTACCAATTTTTTCTTTCCTTCGGATCTTAATATATAAATTTAGTACACTTAAAATTTGAATTTAAGAATCATCTTGATACTTACCTTCTGTATTGGGCCGAGCCGAGCAACCCCAGCCCAAATTTTTTGGATTTGGGTCAGGTCGGACTGGGCTTATTGAATAATTTTTAAAGTTTCTAGCTGGATCAGACGGATTTACTTACATATATAAGAGCCCAAACTCTTTATCGGGCATAAATTTTGTCGAATTTTTCAGGTCGGACCTAATAAGCCCACATGGGTCGGGTTCGAGTGAGCTTTTTAGAAATAAGCTATTTTTCAAATTTTAAAGTTGGCAAAAAAATTTTGATTTTGAAAGAAAAATATTAATAATGAGGGTTATTTTGTGTTTTTGAGAGGGTTGTATTGTATAATTTGTATTGGTGCGTTTGAGTTTCTACCATCTTTGAGCTGAGATGATTGAATTTGGGTTGGGGTTGGGGTTAGGGTTGTGGTTGTATTGGTCTTGGGTTGTTTTAGTTCTTTTAGGGTATTTGAGCTATTATAAATAATGGGATTAGCTGGGTTTAGTGTCTTTAGGTTATTTGAGATATATATTCAGGTTTACGAGGTGGGTTTATATGGGGTGGGCCCAGTTAGGCTTACCGGGTCCCAGCCTATCGAGTTTGAACACCTTAAGTCCAAGTTCAGTCTGCTAACTCTCGGGCTGGGCCGGTTCATAGTTCATAGCAGGCCGGGTCGGGTTTTTGTCCATCGGATCTATCGGGCTCCTATAAACTCTTGGGCTTTTGGGCCAAATGGTGAAAGCTACTTATATATATATAAAGCAATTAACTACATGGGCCAAGAATTGTGTGATTTGTATACATCTATAATGACAATGCAACATGAATCCAACCATGAACCATGCATAGAGATAGAGGCGTATACACTTTGTGGTGGGAATGGTGTTCATTTAGAGATATGGCTGAAAACTCTAATTAGATGACACACCATTGAATTAGGAATTTAGAGCAGATTTTTCGGGCCCTTTTTCGGGCCCTTGTATATTTTTCTCATTGAATTTGAAGTTGTCTTAAAAGGATAAGGTTGAAACATAAGAAAATAATCTACTTGTATATTTTTCTCATTGATTTGTATATTTTTTAGAGTCTAAAAAATGAGGTGTCCTTGCATTTTGTATGTTCATGTAAGACGTGAAGTGAACTGTGATTCCGTGAAGGAAGCTGAAAAGACTAAGCGTGGGTGACATGATACGACTCAGTTATATATATATATATATAATCCAAATTTTGGATAGGTTAAATTTACATATCAAACTTAAAAAAACTTGTCAGTACGAGTAAATTTCATTTTTAAAAATAAAAAGATATACCAAGTTGGGAACAACGTAATAAGTTTTACCCCTCAAATACATCTATATGCATAGATAAAAGTTTTATAGTAAAAAGAAAAACATATTACAATAAAAAACCATAAGTAAACATACAATACAAGTATAAATTATCACTTTCTAATTTTAAATTGTACACTTCGAGTCTTAATAGGGTCAAAATCCTATATTATGTCTTCATTAATTATAGTATAAGTGAAGTCTCTTTCAATGTAGAGGGTCATACAATCAGCAAGAACTTCATTACCTATTTTATTTTAAAGTCGATTCTTTATAATTTTAATAGATGAAAAAGCATGTTCTGTTGTTACAGTTGAAACGGGAAGAGTCAATACTAATCGAATGAGTCTATGTATCAAACAATAGTTAGCTTCCAAAGTTGTTTCCGCTAATGTTGGAAATAATTAAGAAAGAGTGGAGATGTTCTTGAACCAAGGCTGGTGATGCATATCATTCTCAAAATATTTCAACTTCGTTCTCAAACCCTTCAAATCACTTGGAAGGAAATCAATAGGATAATAACTTCTTAGCAAGTTTAGATATGTCCTCACTATTGAACGACTTTAAGGAACTACGAGGTAAGCGTTAAGAATAAAAAGTTCAACGGTATTCTGAGCAAATCTATCACCCAATTCACCCAATAGATGATCTATAACTTCATTGGAAGACATTAATCTAGTAATAGTGCTCAACTGTAATCAATGTTCTAAATGGTGGGTTAGGCGGTCGCCTAGGTGCTAGGCAGAGCTATGCTGCCCCGAATATGAGCTATGTGGCAGCTGTAGGCAGCATGGGTATTACGCGGCTCCAATGTTAATGCGGTAGCTCCTGGGCACCCTAGGGCAGGTTCGGTAGCCACATGACTGGCAGCTAAGAGGCTCCAGTCAATTTCACCTAACATGTAACGACTTGGACGTTCAACGAGAGTTAAATCGGAAAATTCGGATGAAATTGACCATTTTTCCCTTGAGAGTTAAAGGTTGACTTTTTGGTCAAATTCGAAGGGTTGACTTTTACTAAGGTCAAAATGTTGAGTTTTTTATCGGGATGTGTCAGGACCCATCCCAATCCCTCCGGGATTAACGCGGGACGACCCTGATCCTGTTTGACACGAAGTGTTAGACAAGGGGAATTCCGACTTTAGCCCTCTCGGGCTTCAGAGTACGCCAGGATCCCGAGAAGGTATGTGATATCTCGAGCTCTACTACAGCCCGCATGTCAGGACCCGTCCCAAATCCTCCGGGATTAATGTGGGACGCGGCTAATCCCGTCTGACACGAAGTGTCAGACCAGGGAAAATTCCATCTCTAGTCCTCACCAGGGCTTCCAGAGTACGCCATGATCGGAGGAGGAAGAGTGTGATGTCTCGATCTCTACTACAGCCCGCATCCGCGATCAACCTGTAGGGCATTAAAACCACGAAAGCTGTGAGTGGACAAAATAATATTTTAATAAAAACATTTTCACATAAAGACCTTTATGCCCTTCACTAAAAGCATATGCATGCATTCAAAAACCATTTATCAAAACGTTCATAAAACCATTTGAAAACAATCTCAAAACCTTTCAAGGGTTCATGCCAGGTCCCTATAAACCGTCATGACCCATCAAAACCTTTCAAGGGTTCATGCTGGTCCCCATAAACCGTCATGAACCATAAATCCATTTCTGGGTCCCCGACCCGAAATCACAAAAACCCGTAAATCCATGCATGTGGGAACTCAGTCCAAATCAACATACATGGGTCTCAGCCCAAAACCATCTTCAGTGAAATACCAAAACATACCATACGGGGTCTCCACGCCCAAACCATTTCCAAAATATCAATTACCGGGTCTCCGCCCCAAATCACTTTCTAAAACATGGAACACAGGGTCTCCGCCCCCAAATCACATTCTATAAAACCTCATACGTATCGACATACGTATAACCCATCTGCGGCACTTCCGAGAAGATACTAACTCGAGGTACACAGCCCCTAGGGAACACATGCCCGATATATGTCATGATTCATCATATCTATACTAGTGTGCACACTACTCGGGGTCTCACTCCAAGTCTTCCTCCAGGAATTCTCCATCTGGGAGGCTCAATCTCTGGATCTAGTCCGAGATCTATCTCCGGATCTAGTCCGATCATCTCTCCGAAATCTGGTCCGGGACCACATCATAACTTCCACTCCTAGAATGGGATCCCTATGGGGATACCCATTCTGGTCTGTGAATCGTGACTCTCCAGGTCGACGTCTGGAGGAGACCATATAAATCATATGGAGGGTTCATATCTTTCAAATACATTCTTTCTTTCTCAAAACACATTTCAACTGGGTCTCATACCCGACTCATCTCAATAGGATTCTTCGAATTCGATTCAAATCAATTTCACAGGCCTCGGCCTAAATCTACAATTCAATAGGGTCTCATGCCTGAAATCTCATTTCATAAACCAAACTGGGACTCAAGCCCGATGTTAAAATCAACTGGGCTTCTAGCTCGATATCACGACTAAATGGGCCCTAAGCCCGAAACCATTATCAACGGGGCCTCAAGCCCGATTTCACAACCAATAGGGCCTCAAGCCCAATACTACAGTCAATTGGGCCTCCAAAATATATGGGCCCCACATTAAAGACAAAACTTGAGCCGTCTCGTAAAACGAGCAATAGTTCCCTCGAACTTCCGTGAACCGTAACTTTCCCGTCGAACATCCAAATTCGACGTACCACCTGTTTACGAATTTGTATCGTCTTGACCTATGTAATGGTCCTCGGCCTCGGCCATCGGATCTCCCGAGTCAAAAGTCAACTATTTACTCCTATTCAACCAAATTACCAAAATGCCCCCGAACTTCCGAAAAATCATAACTTCTTGCATGAACGTCGGAATCGGGCGTGCCACCTGTCTATGAACTCGTGACGTCCCGAACTTCGTCCCAGTCATTGGCCAAAGTCCATTTGACCGCCTAAACAAAAAGTCAACGATTCGTCCATTATAGGGGCAAAATTGTCATTTCGCCCTGCTCGTCCGTTAATCCTCGTCGAATCCCTGATTAGTCTTGCTAATCCGTCATTAATTCTTAATTAATCCCGATAATTCGAGATGGGTCGTCACAATCTTCCCCCTTAAAGAATTTCGTCCTCGAAATTCAAATTGACCCGATTCCACAACCAAATTGTGGAATCCTACCTTGTCCCCCGACTCGGATCGCTGCACCCACACACGAGGGTACCCGAGTAATAGTACACATCTGACACACACACACCGTACTCGTCGGTACGCACTATCATCGGAGCCTTCAAAGTTCCAATTCATTTCTGAGAACTACATGTCAGCTCGTACGTCTCACTCGAGACAAAATGTCGACACTTGTCGATCTCGCCTGTCACCTAGGTCATTCCTACTTAGTTATCGTCCAATAGGCTTTTCAGTCTGCCACTCTAAATTGTTCCATCGGATAACCATCAGGCTGAAAAACGCATTCCCACTAAGGCTATCACATCGAAACTGACATCCTGCTCCGTATCCGATCAGACAACATTCTATAGATCCTGCCATCACAATGGTACAAATCCCATCTCACATGTCATCCTCAAACCTATGCCTACACTGATTCTCTTTAGAGTCCCATCAATCCATACCAATATGAACTCGTCGGATACCGATCAATCCATTATCACGATATGTCACGACTTTGTGACCAGCCGATAACTCCCAGCTCCACTGCGCTTCGCTGCTCTACTCTGATCTCGACTCGCTCTCAATTCCCCATATCGTATCTCACATCACTCAGCGATCTCCGCTCACATCTAGACTCACCTTGAGTCTCAACCTGTCACTATCGGATCTAATCCTATCACCACTCATGTCCTATCTAGGACTCTATCCAATCTACAACATACTCATACTCTCGGGCACTCTCAACCCGACATACCGATTGACCGTGGTCAATCCCATCGTCCAACTTGCACAACACACCAGTGCACCCACATCACATCAACATCAAGGTTTCACTCGACCTACTCAAGGACTGCACTCTGGCAACGTCCAACCACATACTACCGTCCGCACTCCAACCATGGTCCGGACCTCAACCGTCCGTCACTAGGCGAACATCAACCCATCACCTCGGACACTCACTCGTCACATCCTGTGTCGCTAAGCACCATCTACTCGTCAAGTCAAACAAATTTGACCCACAGCCTAGGTGTTCGGTTCTTACACCCTCTTTGAACTCCTTAGCTGTCATAACACTCCTCGTCGTCCCACCTAGGGAAGAGTCAAGGAGAATCCAAGATGATGACATCAAAGTTCATCCCATGTCATCCTCTGGCACTCAGCACTATCTACCAGAGAGTCACACCCAGTGACCTCGGAATATCCATTTCCAACGCGGAATCAAGCACTCCTCTCAACGTCTCAATCACAACTTCTCTTGATTCCCAAGTTCCAATCACGTTGGAACCATGCTTCATTTCCAATTTCCTGAGCTCACTCATTTCACGAGCATTCCCGCGTCCTATAGGCAAACAAGTGACATGTCCTCAACTGAGGAGGTATGGTCAACTGTGGTAAACCAAAACCAATCCGCAATGGACTCACAAGTTCTCACTCAACCGGACACCATCCACGCGTCCGTGAATACCATTTCTGTAGGTACACTCATTCCGAGTGGAATTCACACGACTCAAGGTTAAACCTTGTATACTATTTACGGCTGTGCATAAACGGCCTCCAACACTCGCATCTCGTACCTTTAATCAATCTGATCCAACTCTGACTCACAGAATTGGTCGGAATCCACTGACATTGGTCGGTAGGCTAAATAGATCACAACGTCTGTCGTGATCTGAAGCTAAATCTATGCGTACTACCATATCTGACAAACCGACCCACACGTCATATGACATCACTCATGTCATCCGTTTATACCTTTCCATCCGAGTGCCACTTAGGCATTTCAAACCTTTAACGTTAATACTCCTAGGCACACACTCGCACCCCAAGTCTACTATCATCAGGGAACTGGTCACCAAACCAAGTACTCCTAGCGCTTCGCACTAAGACACTCGGGATCCTCTCTGTCCCGCTCAGTGCCCACCGAACTCACATGCTCGCCACTCCAGGCACATCTACTATCTCGTCGGCATACTGGTTTGCACGTCCCAACTATATGGGATCAACTCCAGCACTCATACTCGTGTAATCCCTCCAAGGATATCTAGGGTACCTGTCACTCATCCAGGTATATCCTACTCGTCACAGTCAACTCACAGAGGTAACGTGGCAAGTATGCCAACACCCACGTCAGCGTCTCATTCTGCGATCACACTCAGACGTAACCGAGCCGAATCCAAAATCTATGCTCGTATTGTGCGTCACTTACGCACCCCGCATCATCGTCATGACTGACGAATCCCATCGTAATAATCATCACGGCAACCTGAGCCTATCCAACTTGATAAGACTCAATCACGTCCATAGATAGCGGCGTCTGCCACAACCTCATGCAGACCAATCTCAGATTCACTCTGCTATCGAGACTCCAAATCCATGCGGTAGACTCACCACATGTACCAACCACTCCACACGCAACATCCACTGATCGATCTACCTCAGGATCCCAAATTTCATCTCACAATGTACTCGTCGACCGGATCCCTCGCTCTCGACTCCGAAGAGTCGTCATACTCCAATATTGGTACCAAACAACCAGTAACCACACTGTGAGGATCTCATCCTCACGTAACCCTATGGTTTTCAGCCGCTGGCCTCCACAAGAACTTGGCTATACGTCGTGTCAATCCTGCACAAGCGCTACATGCGCAATCACATCTTATCATGTCACACGATAACTACTCCTGCCATCCACTACCAGTCGACATCCCTTTGGGATTTGACACACCGAAACATGGCAACACATGCCAAATAGGGTCACACATTCCAATTCCCAACAATCTCACTCGGGTCAACCATGATCTCAACTGCCCTCTGCAACACACTCTCCAATCCGACATGACACGACCGACTAACGGTCTAGACCCTCGGGTCGTCACACTATGTCCACTAATTCACTGGATCCTACTCACCAGTAACACTACGGTTCTAAGCCGTCGGATTCACAAAAATACTGATCCTACTTGGGATCAACTTCCTATATACGCGACATGTACGGCATTGGATGCCAACCGAACCTCCAACTATCGTATCGAATTTCGTTCAGCACGTGGTACTTCCTACTCTTACCCTAACTATCAAGTTGATGCCGAGCTGTTACGACTTCAGAGACATCACATCCTCGACATGCGCACTCTCCAAGAGCAAAACACGCTCTGATACCACTTGGTATCAGAATACCATGAGTACCAAATGAGCCAACCTGCCCTGATAGCACTTGGTCAGGATCCGTCCCAAATCCCCCGGGATTAACATGGGACGCGGTTGATCCCGTCTGACACGAAGTGTGAGACCATGGAAAATTCCATCTCTAGCCCTCACCGGGGCTTCTAGAGTACGCCAGGATCGTAGGAGGAGGAGTGTGATGTCTCGATCTCAGCTACAGCCTTCATCCGTGATCAACTTGAAGGGCATTAAAACCACGAAAACTGTGAGTGGACAAAATAATATTTTAATAAAAACATTTTCACTTAAAGACCTTTATGCCCTTCACTAAAAGCATATGCATGCATTCAAAAACCATTTACCAAAACGTTCATAAAACCATTTGAAAACATTCTCAAAAACCTTTCAAGGGTTCATGTCTGGTTCCCATAAATCGCCACGACCCATCAAAACCTTTCAAGGGTTCAGGCCGGTCCCCATAAACCGTCATGAACCATAAATCCATTTATGGGTCCCCGACCCGTAATCACAAAAACCCGTAAATCCATACATGTGGGAACTCAGTCCAAATCAACATACGTGGGTCTCATCCCAAAACCATCTTCAGTGAAATACCAAAACATACCATACGGGGTCACCACTCCCAAACCATTTCCAAAATATCAATTACGGGGTCTCCGCCACAAATCACTTTCTAAAACATGGAACACAGGGTCTCCGCCCCCAAATCACTTTCTGTAAAACCTCATACGTATCGACATACATATAACCCATCCGCGGCATTTCGCCAACTCGGGGCACACAACCCTTAGGGAACACATCCCCGATATATGTCACGATTCATCATATCTATACTAGTGTGCACACCATTCGGGGTCTCACTCCGATTCTTCCCACAGGAATTCTCTATGGGAGGCTCAATCTCTGGATCTAGTCCGAGCTCTATCTCCGGATCTAGTCCGATCATCTCTCCGGAATCTGGTCCTGGACCACATCATAACTTCCACTCCTGGAACGGGATCCCTATGGGGATACCCATTCTAGTCTGTGGACCGTGACTCTCCAGGTCGACGTCTGGAGGAGACTGTATAAATCATATGGAGGGTTCATATGTTTCAAATGCTTTCTTTCTTTCTCAAAACACTTTTCAACTAGGTCTCATACCCGATTCATCTCAATAGGATTCCTCGAATCCGATTCAAATCAATTTCACAAGCCTCGGCCAAAATAAACAGTTCAATAGGGTCTCATGCCCAAATTATCATTTCATAAACCGAACTGGGACTCAAGCCCGATGTTACAATCAACTGGGTTTCTAGCCCGATATCACGACTAACTGGGCCCTAAGCCCGAAACCATAATCAACGGGGCCTCAAGCCCGATTTCACAACCAATAGGGTCTCAAACCCGATACTACAGTCAATTGGGCCTCCAGTTCGATATTACAACCAAATGGTCTCAAGCCCGGATCATAAATCAACGGGGACCTTGACCCGATCGTATACTCAAATGGACCCTCGGTCTTATTCCTAGTCAAATCAAATGGACTCCAAGTCCGAGAGTTTGTAAATCAAATGGGTATCGTTCCTGATTTCATATTTCCAAATCCAAAACCAATTCATTAAACACTCATTGAAAACCTAGCACGTACAAGCATCGTATAAAACCAAAAATCTAGAAATACGTGCAAATATGTAAATCCTAGGCTACCACAAACAATTGCACTCATGGCATCACCAAACATGTATTAAAACAATTATAAAACATTTATGCATGCATTGAATTCATAAAACAAGTCCACTCATAGACCGTCCGAAACCGCACCTCGATACGCGTGCTAAAACGTCTTCCTGGGCCAATTGTCACCTCCGGGATTCCCGAACTTGTACAAATTAATTTAGAGGGTTACTAACTACTTAAATAACCCCTCACTAAAGCCCCGTAATTTTTTGGAATTTCTAACTATTTTTAAACGCGAACCTAAACCTTCGGACAGCCCGAATTATATCGAAACGATGTCTGATTGACACGAAAACAGTCCCAAAATGGTCGTTACATCGAATAGATGAAATTACATGTTGGAACCACCCCCAAAGGACTAATCACGTTTCCTCACGCGCCCCACAAAGGTCCTCCGTGTGGGCTTCACGCGCCAGGACTGTTCAGCTTCCCTGTCCTCCAACGGCCGGCCCGAACCAGCCGGTCCTGTGCAGCCAGTTCAGCCCATTTCTTCCCTCATTTTCTGTCCATTTTCTTCCTAATTAATCCTAAACTTCCTAATGTGATCCTAGGAACTTGTTTGGATGATTAAAAGAAGGAAAAACATAGAAAACCCAACAGTTTGATTTTCTTCCTCACGGTCCAAGATTTTTTAGAAATTCTCCAGGCTTCCTCAGTCATGAACCACCCTCAAAATCTTCTCATTAACCTCCTAACAACCCAAAAATTATCCTCTAATCATCCTAAGCTATCCATAACGTTAAAATCAAAATAAAATGAATTTTGGGTCTAACCGGGTACGGTTGTTTCCTCTGCTCCTCCGCCTTTCACGGCGGCCTTGTCCACGGTCAAAAACCACCACCATGTCCTCAGGTCACTTTCTGGCCCTCACAAGCATGATCAGTGGGGAAGGGTTAGATTGGTTTGAAATGGTGAGATCGGGTTCGTGTTTGGGTTTGGTATGCACAAACAAAGAATGAAGATGATATGCATGAATGAAAGTGGGTGGGCAATGGATGGATGACAAGTGTCATTCATCCATTGGCCTGCCCCAAAATATCTGGGCCCCACACTAAAGACAAAACTTAAGCCGTCTCGTAAAACGAGCAATAGTTCCCTCGAACTTCTGTGAACCGTGACTTTCCCGTCGAACGTTCGATTTCGACGTACCGCCTGTCTACGGATTTATACCATCTCGATCTACGTAACGGTCCTCGACCCTCGGCCATCGGACCTCCCGGGTCAAAAGTCAACTATTTGCTCCTATTCAACCAAATTACCAAAATGCCCCCAAACTTCCGAAAATCATAACTTCTTCCTCGAACCTCGGAATCGGACGTGCCACCTGTCTATGAACTCGTAATGTCCCGAACTACGTCTTAGTCATCGGCCAAAGTCCATTTGACCGCCTGAACAAAAAGTCAACGATTCGCCCATTCTAGGGGAAAGATCGTCATTTCGCCCTGCTCGCCCGTTAATCCTCGTCTAATCCTCGATTAGTCTCGCTAATCCGTCATTAATTCTTAATTAATCCCGCTAATTAGAGACGGTTCGTCACACTGCATCCGCTGTCAACTTGAAAGGCATTCAAAATATTTAAAAGCTGTTAGTGGACAAAACAATAATTTATCAAAACATTTTCATAAAGACATTTGTACCCTTCACTAAAAAGCATGCATGCATTCGAAAACCAACTTATCAAACTAATAGGGCCTTTTCCCAAAATCTTAAATGAAACCAACCATACGGGCCACAACCCAAATCCATGTGGGACTCAGCCCAAAACCAGTACATCATATATCAAATAACATATACATATAAATCACATAACACATCCTGTCACGGTATCTAAAGCTACGCGCGTGCTACCCTAGGTCTCAAAGCCCAATTCTCTCAAGGTCCACCCAGGTCAATGTTAGTAGATCAATAAACCTCCCTGAGGTTATAATCCATGCCTTCATGAGAGTAAGGTACCCAACGGGGGCGACTCCAATCAGTTAGTGCTCCGTGACTACAAGGGGTCCACCCAGGCCAACGACCCTCCCCGGAGGAGACATTCCAAATAAGAAAGGTATATGAATATATATATATATAATGAAAACATTCATGCCCGGTCCCCATAAACCGTCATGAAACTAGAAATTCATTTAAGGTCCTCGACCCGAAATCATAAACGTAAAGTAACTGGGCCTCAAGCCCGAACTCATGACTCAACTGGGCATCATGCCCGATATCTCAAGGTCAATCACAATTCCGAGACTAGTGATGTGTGCAACCATCCATCTAGGACCGCTCTCAATCCCGGTATGTCGCCGTGAACGTATCAACTAACGCGACCACTTCTAGATCATGGTGCACCCATCACCGGTCAATATCTTGAACCGTCAGCACTCTGAAGTCGAGCCTCCAGTGGCTGCTTGACAACGATTCATGCATCGTGACCTCTCCGGAAGGAACACTTCTCGATCCGGAGGCGAGCGTCGTATCGTTCGTCGTCTTGCACAATGCACTCACCGCGACCACGAATCAGACCCGTAGGTCGCCAATAGGGCTACATGCCCGAGTTTATCCTTTTTAAATCCAAAACTATTTCATTTAAACCATCCTAGAAATACAGACCCGTATAGGCACCGTATAAGGCCAAAACCTCAAAATACGTGCCAGTATGTAAACACACAAAAATGCACTCATTGCATCACAAAACATGTATTAAAACATATAATAAACATTTATGCATGCATCAATTTAGAAAACAAGGTCCACTCACAGACCGTCCGAGCTGCCGGCTCGATACGCATGCCATTTGGCTCTCCCAGGCCAATCACCATCACCGGGACTCCCAAAGCCTGTCCAAATCACTTTATAGGGTTACTAACTACTTAATTAACCTCTCACTAAAGCCTCGTAATTTTCCCAAATTTTTAACTATTTTTAAAGTCGATCATAAACCTTCGGACACCCCGAAACCTATCGAAACGATGTCCGATCGACACAAAACGAGTCCCAAAATGTTCGTTACATCGAAAGGACGATTTCGTGTGTTGGATGCATCCCCAAAATGTGGGCCATGTGCCCACACGCGCCAGCCAAATCCCCTGCGCATGGGAGCGATGTGCCGCTACAGTGCTTCTTCCTCCTCAGGTGAACTGGCCGGTCCACCTGGTTCGAACTGGACCGGACTGGCGCAACTGGTTCGATCGATTTCCCCCTTATTTCAGTTCGATTTAATCCCTCTTCAATCCTACTCTCTTCCTCACATCCCTAGGAATCTATCCATATAAAAAGAATGGATAAACACGCCCTAAAACACGTTGGTTCGAAGCCTTGCCCACGGTCCAATTTTCCAATTTTTCCCCAGGCCCTCCTTGGCCTTGAACCACCACCAAAACCACCTTATTAACTTCCTAGAAACCTAATAAACTCACCCTAAGCACTAGAAACGACCCATAATGTCACAAATCAAAAATAAAGGAAAATGGACCCAAACCGATTACCTTGTCGATTTTCCTCCACACCGCCGTCCAAGGCAGTTCAGGCCTCCCTACAGCCACCTCTTAGTCCTCAGCCACTCTCTGCCTCATCCTCAGGTTGAACCAAGTGAAGAGGGAAGGATTAGGGTGTGGTCATGGTCGATGGGCATTTGGTGAGATCGGGGAAAATGTATGAAATGCGGAAGTGGGGATATGCATGTATGTAACATACTGGGCAATGGATGGGTGACACTTATCACTCATCCATTGGGCCAATTTAAAATATATGGGGCCCACCTATGCCAAAAGGCATTCATCTCGTAAAATGTGCAATAATTCCTCGGAACTTCCGTGACCCATAACTTCTCTGTCGAACGTCCGAATTTCATGTGCCGCATGTCTATGAATTCGTATCGACTCGATCTACGTAAAGATCCTCAACCCTCAGCCATCGGACCTCTAGGATCAAAAGTCATCATTTTGCCCACGACTAGGGGCAAAACGGTCCTTTTGCATTGTTCGTTCGATTTCGCTCAACTAATCACCGATTAACCTCACTAATCATAATTAATCACTAATCTATTCCCAGAATTCGGGACAGGTCGTTACAGGATTTCTTTTGGAAATTCCGAGAAGCCCGTTGTGAGCGTCTCATAATCCTGAATTTGTAGACAAGCGGCATGCGAAAAGTGGAGATTGGATGAATTGATTACGGGTCTAAAAAGATGATGGGCTTTTGGTAATTTGGTGAAAAATGGCAATTTTTGTAATTTTATTTGGGAGATATTTTTGTGGCTAAATTGGACAAGGACGAGTTTCCCTTATCTGCTTGGTTTTACTGCCATCGCCCTATGTGTGTGTTGTGTGTAACAATTTTAAGTTCTATGTGTTTGTGTGTGTGATCCTTGACCAAAGAGAAAAATTAGAGAAAAAGGAAAACAGGGGAAAGGAAGAGCCCAGAGACCCAGAGTGAATCACATCGAAACAAAGAGAGAGACTAAGAGAAATAGAAAGAAAAAAAAAGAAGAAGAACCAGAGAGGACTGAACCCGAAAACCCAGAACTCGAGCCTCAATTTTCGTGAAACAGCCTTTGAGGGTTACAAAACGAAGAAAATGGTTCAATGGACAAAAGAGACAGTTTAAAATAATATAATTTAAAAACATTCATCTTTTACCCTCAGTTTTCCAAAACCACGCATGCATACAAAAACCATTTTACTTCGGTTAAAAAAAAACTCAATTTATATTTTCGAAATACACGAAAAGTATCTTCAAGTCAAAAATCACATTAAACGATTAAAACCACCGATAATTCAATGCAATCTATCATATACAACTTCACATCACGTAAATCCACCGATAGCCAACATAGCAACCACACAGAACTAAATCCATATCTTACATCATCTCAACGAAACACAACAACCATTTCATCACCAATGTACAACATCAATCATCAATACCATTGCACTACTAGCAGGCACATCACTCACTCGAGATAGAGAGCCCAACTCGACGTCTGAGTCGTAATCACACACTAGTCTCGGGATACAAAGCCCTTCTCGATGTCTGAGATTGCTTATCAGAATACTAGAACATATACACATGAATCACATCAAGCATCATAATGACACACACATCATACATCATGACTCGTCACACCAATAACACACAACCAATCCTCAAAGCATAAGCATAACCTCAATCATCACATCACAAGTGCACTACCGGTAGGCCATCACATACTTACTCGGGATTCCGAACCCCTAGATCGACGTCCAAGTGACATCTAACTCAAGATTCGAAGCCCTCAGTTTTATGTTTGAGTCGCTCACATAATACAAGTCTCAGGTTTCGGAGCCCCAAGCTCGACGTCTGAGACTCATATTTAAATCACACAATCAGCACACATCATCATATCATCACACATCAAGCATATCGAGAAACACATGTTCACATCACATTTCACCACAACATATCACATCATATATCAAAATCCAAATCTACAATCAGAATTTCAGACCTAAGCCCCAAACACGGCTTAAACACAATTTCTCGTAAAATGTGCCATTAAGGTTACTTTCATAAAAACCGTCCAGAAATCATATGAAAATCATAATTATTCCAAAATCACATTATTTCATGCCACAAACCATATTCCAGTCAAAATCCCAATCAAAATGGTATCTGAAACATATTTTACGGAAACCTAAAAAAATGTGCATTAAAATAATAATAAAATATTCATAAAATCACCAAAAATCGATATAAAATCCCAATCACTCAAATATCACCAACATCACATAGAAAACCATTTAAATCATATAAGTATGTGTAACAAACTGTCCCAGATTTTAGGGATTAATTAAGACTAATTATGGATTAGTGAGGCTAATCGGGGATTAGTCGAGGATTATAGGATGTTGAGGGTGAAGTTACAATTTTACCTAAGAACGAGGGTAAAATGTTAAATTTTGACCCGAGAGGACCATTACGTAGATCGGGTCGATACGAGTCCGTAGACAGGCGACACATCAAAATCGGACATTCGACGGGAAAGATACGGGTCACGGAAGTTTCAAAGTACTATTTATGACGACAAGTTTCCTCTTTTGTTCGATCATCCCACCAACCTGAAACCCCATCGAATAACATCCCCAATCCCTTCCCCTCACCTGGTTCGATCTAAGAAAGCGACAGAGAGTGGCTGAGGAGCTAGGACGCGATGAAAGGTGGGGTTGCAACGCCTTGGACGACAGAGGGGTCGCGGGAAATAGGTAAACCCATAACCCTTTATATTTCAAATTTTGGATTGTGAGACGTAGACAGGCAGTACGTGGAAATCAGACGCTCAACGGAGAAGTTACGGTTCACGGAAGTTTCGGGTCACTATTGCACATTTTATGAAATGGGGAGCTTTTGTACTCATGCGGGCCAGATATTTTAAGAAGGCCCAATGGATGAGTGACAAGTGTCACTCATCCATTGCTCATTGAGATTTTATTCTTGCATTTCCCATTCCTTTATTCGTGCAAACCGAACCCAAACAAACCCGATCTCACCCCTTGAAACCAAATACATATCCCTTCCCTTTTGTTTCTGTGAGAGGCCACGAGAGGAGGGAGGATGAGTTTGTGATGGCTGGTGATGATAAGGGTCGCCGTGGATGGTGGCGATGGCCCAGAACCCCAGGTAACCCAACAGCCCCATTTTGATTGTTTTAATTTGAAATTTTGGTTTAAGTTGTTATGGATGGCTTTAGGTGTTAGGACGATGTTTAATGGGGTTGTAGAAGAGTTTAGGAATGGTTTATGGTGGTGGATGGTGTCTGTTTAGCCCAAGGGGTGGCTGGGAAAAATAGAGGCCGTGAGGGAGGTTTTGAACCATGAGGATTCAATGGGTTTTTGGTTTTTTTTATTTCATATTTAGGTTCCTAGGATCAAAATAGGTAGAATGGAATCGATTAGGATGAAAAAGGACGAAGAATGAACGGTATAAGGGCCTGGACCGGTCACTCCGGCCCAGTTGGGCCAGATTTGCAGGAAAAATTGGACTGGCCGGTTCGGATCGGTCTGGCCGAGGAAGAAGAAGAACAGTGCCCAGCACGTGGGCTACACGCGTAGGGACTTCAGGCCACGCGTGTGGGCGTGTGGGCGTGTGGACCACATTTTGGGGATGCTTCCAACACACGAAATCATCTATTCGATGTAACAAACATTTTGGGACTGGTTTCGTGTCGATCGGACACCGTCTCGATATTGTTCGGGACGTCTGAAGGTTTAGGATTGGGTTTAAAAATAGTTAAAAATTTGGAAAAAATACGGGGCTTTAGTGAGAGGTTAATAAGGTAGTTAGTAACCCTCTAAAGTGATTTTGACAGGTTTGGGAGTCTCGATGACGGTGATTGGCACGGGAGAGTCGTATGGCACGCGTATCGAGGCGGCAGCTCAGACGGTCTCTGAGTGGACCTTGTTTTCTAAATTGATGCATGCATAAATGTTTATTATGTGTTTTAATACTTGTTTTTTGATGCCATGAGTGTTTTTGTGTGTGTTCACGTATTGGCAGGTATTTCGAGATTTCGTCCTTATACGGTGCTTATACGTACTATGCTTTCTACGATGGTTTAAATGAAATGATTTTGGATCTAAAAAGGAAAAACTTGGGCATGAGACCCTTTTGGTTTTGTCTCGGGCATGTAGCCCTATTGATGACCTACGGGTCTGAGTCGTGGTCGCGGCGAGTGCTATGTGCACGGCGACGGACGACACGACGCTCGCCTCTGGACTGGGATGTATTCCTTCCGGAGAGGTCACGATGCACGAACCATTTTTGGGAAGCCGATGGAGGCTCGACTTAGGAGTGCTGACGGTTCGGGATATCGATCGGTGATGGGTGCACCATGATCTAGAGGTGGTCGGAGTCGGTTGATATGTTCAAGGAGACATACCAGGATTGAGAGCGGTCCTGAATGGATGGTTGCACGCATCACTAAAATTGGAATCGTGACTGACCCTGAGATATCGGGCACGATGCCCAGTTGAGTCATGAGTTCGAGCTTGAGGCCCAATTACTTTATGTTTATGATTTCGGGTCGAGGACCTTAAATGGATTTCCAGATTCATGACGGTTTATTGGGCCCCTAGCACATGGTTTATGATATATGTATATGGTTTATGATATATGTATATGGTTTATGATATATGATATACAGGTTTTGGGCTGAGTCCCACATGGATTTGGGCAATGGCCCGTACGGTTGGTTTCATTTACGATTTTGGGCTAAGGCCTTAATGGTTTGGTAACTGCTTTTCAAATGCATGCATGCTTTTTAGTGAAGGGTACAAATGTCTTTACGAAAATGTTTTTATAAATTATTGTTTTGTCCACTCACAACTTTTAAATGTTTTGACTGCCCTTCAAGTTGATCGCGGATGCGGGCTGTAGTAGAGACCGAGACATCACACTCCTCCTCCAGTTCCTAGCGTACTCTGAAGCCTCGAGCGGGCTAAAGTCAGGAATTTCCCTTGTCTGACACTTCATGTCAGATGGGATCAGTCACCTCCCCCGTTAATCCCGGGGGGAATGGGATGGGTCTTGGCAAACATTTTGAATGGGTCCTGATGATTTGAGAACGTTTGTGGGGGTGGTACAAGCTCGTGGACAGCAAGAACATGGGCGGAGGATGGTGGAACCGCCTGGACAGGAGCTGGAAAAACAGGGTCGTGAGGTTCTTGATCAAACAGGTCATCTCCAGCCTGTTTTTTATGTTTTTGAATCGATGGATGGATAGGAAATGAAGTGACAAAAAGATTGGGATTGGAAGGGATAAAGGTAGACAAATAGGAAGATATAGGGGTTAACTGGTCACGCTGGTTCGGTTGAACCGGCTGAATAGTGAACCAGGTTCAAGCTGGTTCGACAGAGGTTGAAGATGACTATTCCTAGGCGCGTGAGGCCCATGCGCAGGGCCTTTGGGAGGCACGTGGGGATGTTTTTGGGGAAGTGTCCAACATGTGAAATCATCTATTCGATGTAACGAACATTTTGATATTGGTTTCAAGTCGATCAGACATCGTTTCGATATAGTTCGGGATGTCCGAAGGTTTAGGATCGAGTTTTAAAATAGTTAAAAATTCGAGAAAATTACTGGGCTTTAATGAGAGGTTATTAAGGTAGTTAGTAACCCTCTAATATGATTTGGACAGGTTTTGGAATCCCGGAGATGGTGATTTCCCAGGAAAGGCTAATGGCGCGCGTATCGAGGCGCAGCTTGGACGGTCTATGAGTGGACCTTACTTTCTAAAATTTGATGCATGCATAACTATTTTATATGTTTTATAAACATGATTGGAGATGCCATGAGTGCATATGTTTGTGGTATTTGTTATTTACGTATTTGCACGTATTTCGAGATTTAGAGTTTTATATGGTGCTTATACGTGCTAATATTTCTATGATGGTTTAATGGAAAGGTTTTGGAATTAGAAATATGGAATCGGGCATGAGCCCCATTTGATTGGAAACTATCGGACTTGGAGTCCATGTGATTTAATGAGAAATCGGGCTGGAGGCCCAGTTGATTATAGTATCGAGCTTGAGGCCCAATTGATTTGTGATATCGGGCTTGAGACCCCGTTGATTTATGGTATCAGGCTTGAAGTTTAGTTGGTTGTGATATCGGGCTTGAAGCCCAGTTGATTGTGAAATCGGGCTTGAGACCCCGTTGAATTGTGATATCGGGCTTGAGGCCTAGTTGATTGTGATATTGGGCTTGAGGCCCCGTTGAATCATGGTATCGGGCTTGAGTCCCAGTTATGGTTTATGAAATGAGAATTCGTGTTTAAGACCCTATTGAGATATGACTTTGGGCTTGAGTCCCTGTGAGATTTGGATTTGAATCGGATTCGAAGAATCCTGTTGAGATGTTCGGGTATGAGACCCAGTTGAATTATGAATTGAAAGAAAAGTATGCTTTCACTTATATGTATATACCCTCCTGAATGAATAGTCTCCTCACAGCTTTCAATAATTTTAAATTATTTGTTTCGTCCACTCACAGCTTTCAATAATTTTAATGTCCTTCAGGTTGATCGCGGATGCAGACGGTAGCAGAGGCCGAGACATCACATTCCTCCTCAGATCCTAGCACACTCTAGAAGCCCCGGAAGTGGGCTAAGGTTGGAATTATCCCTTGTCTGACACTTCGTGTCAGACGGGAGCAAGCAAGTCCCGCGTAAAATCCCGGGGGATTTGGGTCGGGTCCTGACAGTATGCATGCATAATAGTTTAGGGAAAGAAAGTCCACTCACACACCTCCGTTTCGCCGAATTCCACTTTGCACTTTTTTCGTAGTTTTTGGGAATATCGCTCCCTGCCAAAATTCAGATCTAAAGGTAATTAACCATCTAAAATAACTCCTATTCCAATCCCATAATTTTTTGGGATTTTTAAACATATTTAAAACGCACCCTGCACCTTTGGACAACCAAAACAACCTCGAGACGATATCCGATCGCCTCGAGAATTGTATCGTTGGACTCTTAATTGTATGTTAATTTTAATTGATAGATTCAATTGTATGTTAGGGTTTTTTAGTTGATGGATTTAATTGTATGTTAGGGTTTTTTAGTTGATGTATTGAAATTGATTGGTTACCTTATGAATTTTCTATACATTTTGAGCAATATTTGTTACCCAACAAGAGGCCTAATTTCTCAATTTCATCAAAAAGTTACTTTTAGACATTCAATCAAGTAATTCAGAAATAAAATTATGAATTTGGACTCAAAATCAAAACTGTAATGAAACCGTACTGAACATATTTAGTACGATACAATATGGTGTCATTCTCATATTTTAAAATATCGTATCATACTTAACCGATTAAAATTATTTTGTACGGTTCTAGTATCACCTACATATAGGGTCGGCCATGGCCTAGGGCGGTGAGGGCGACCGCCTTGGGCCCACGAACAAGAAGGGGCCAAAAATTCTAAATTTGTCTTTTTTTTAATGGAAAAAAAATAACAAAATATTTAAATTGGATTTGAAGAAATATTTTATTAAAAAATTGTGCTCATATTCTTGAAATGTTATAAGAGTTTTCTGATTAATATATAGTTATTTAGTTTGTCTTATAAAGTCATTAAGACTATAATTCTAAATTTTTTTTGATAAAATACCGTTTCTTAAAAATATAATATTGCAAAAAATGATCATATTTTCTATGTATGATTTACGTGCTTAAATTCTTGAATTTTTTTGGTATATTGTTAGGATGATAAAAAAAAATTAAAATTTGAAAAAATTATTAATTTTGTGTATGTAAATATATATTATAGGGACACTTTTATAATGTTCGTCATATATCTCCAATTTATTGCATTGACCTTGCCTTCATACCGAACCGTACCAAACCATGCCTAGAGCTACCTTTTTAGTTAAGCATTTTTATTTTTATTGGAATATTGTAATGAGTAATGCTATTTGTATACATCAAATTGACTACATTTAATAATACTTATGTGACATTCAATGAATGGTGAAGACTGAAGTGAGTACATTAAGTAATTTAATTTATCAAATAGCACCATTCATTAATTGAGACATCAAATATATCACTAAAAAAATTCAATTTAATGTATCAAAATAACCTTACTCTATTGTAATTTGGCACTTTTACTTTATTAAAATTTGTAAAAAAATATAAATATTATTTTCTTGGATAAAAAAACTAAAGACGCGTATGCAGTTTTGGATATGAATATCATTTTCTTAGATTAAAAAAAAAAAAAGCAAGCGTATATAGCCTGTCCAATTCACAAAGCTATCCTTAATATAAGGATGAAGATCCATGAATAAAGGTAAATGAAGCTAAACAAGAGATAAGTTAACCTACTCGGGTGCCAATGAACAGTATAAAGTACTTGAAATAGCGTATATATAATCCACTCCGGATTTTTGCGAAAATCGACAACCTCAAATTTGGACGGCCATCTGGAGAATGTAAGCAATTTCTAACCGTAGATAAATAGATGTGGACTCCACTGTGCGAACTGGGGATCACATGAATCCACGTTTAGAATCAAGATTGAATCAATCTTTGCGAAGCATTAAGAATTAAGAATAATGAAATGTTTAAATGGAAGCCAAAACCAAGGTATGTCGCTAAACAAACGATAAATCTTCATGATTGTTGCAACCAATCAATCATATCAGTTTAAACGTGCCCCAAGCATGGAAGATGACATAAATAACTAAAGGAACAATGGGACATAAGGAAAAATGTGGTACAAGGGTCCTTAGCTGGTTCATTCATCTAATGCATGATCTAGCTGCAAATCGCATGGAAACATGTAGCAACAAGAAATCCAAATCCAACGGACTCAAGAATGCAAGATGCAAAGACATCAATCTAGCCAAGAACAAAGATGCATGAATAATAATATCTGGATGCCAAAGCTTGGCCTGGTACAATGGCTAGCAATGACACCCAAATAAACCTAAGGACACTCCATCGTATGAAGTAATTAGGAAGGAAAATACTGTAGGGCTTGTTCGGTGGCAAGATAGGAATGTATCAGAAAACTCATAAAATTCAAGCTATTTTGAACTTAGAAGTGGATGGTTTTCATTTTGGGTGGAATTAAACATGAAGGAAACTTGCCTCCGCGAACCCTACCTTTTTGAGTGGATTGCATCAGATAAATATTCTTCATGTCTATTGTCTAATCCTTCTCATTGCCCAAGAATGAAACCATTAGCTTCTACCTTCAAAATAGCTTGAATATTACAAGTTCCCAGTCAAATCTAATATTGCCCACCAAACGAGTCCCAAAAAGGCAACCCCAAGAAGTATGTTTAACTTTCAGACTCTCTCTCTCTCTCAACGCTTTGATCCACTGGACGAGCCCCTCAAATTAGCTCATAAGCAATGACACTTTCGAACTTAAGTTCTAATCTTCTAACAAACATTTTAGTATTTCTACATGCATATATCCACTGCATCAGTTTCTTTCTTTGGAAAAAATAAACATAAAGAAGTATCAATATAATAATGGAAAGCATGTCAAAATAACCCACCTACAAGACTACCGTTCTAAAAAGAAACATTTATATAATAAATTACTAAGTCACTAACATTCTCTTAGCCCAAAAAGGAACAATAGTTTACAGTTTTACCCAAATAACTATACAGGAGGAGACATAAGTTTATTCTGGGAGAAAAGATCCTAGATTCCGAGACATCAGCATCTAGGAAGAGAAGAAACAGATATAAGGCACAGCTTAGGTCCAACTAAGGAATTTGTTTCTCACCACCACTACAAGTACTTCTCTATGCTGGTGGTCAACGTGGATTTTGGAACAGCACCAATAACTGCATCTTTTTTCTCACCACCCTTGAAGATGATGACAGTTGGGATGCTTCTAATCCCATATCGGCTTGCAATTGAAGCACTATCATCAGTGTTTACTTTATAGCATTTGAGCTTCCCAGTGTATTGCTTTGCCAGTTCGTCAATTATAGGGTGGATCATACGGCAAGGCCCACACCATGGGGCCCAGAATTCAACCAAAACAGGTGTCTCAGATTCAAGGACAAGCGATTGCCATTGCGCATCAGTGACAGCAGGCACTACAATTGCTTTAAACCAGAGTCAGACAATAAAAACTAACTTCTAAAAGTAAGACTTGCACAGATGGGAACAATCAGTATAATAAGCACCACCGGTAGGTCAAAACAAAACATTCAACTACTTTAATGCTTTTGATCTACAACATAATAAACTGCTTTCATTGTCATTATAATAAATTAACCTGATGGAAGTAAATTTGTGTACTTTCATATGTATAATAATAAAAAGTTAGCCCATCCCTCTAGATTTATTACACCATCCCTTCATTTATTATTTGCTTCTATCTTCAATGATCAGTCACCACACATGCTATCAAAGCTTTCCCTGAACCTTACCATTTAAATGTGGAATATTTTGGACAATCACTATGAATCAAGTCCCTCGACAATCTAACCAGTGGCTTTCCTTCAGATCCCGAAGCAGTATGTCTATTTGTTCGACCAAAAAATCATTATCTTCAAATGGCTTGGTAAATCTTTGTCATAAAAATGAAACAGAACAAAAAGTCACTGGGTAAAGCTGCCTGACTCTACAGTTTATCTTCAGATCCATTTGAAGATGTTTCCAAGCGCGCACTCGTCCTCAGTTCCTACCACCTTCAAAGATCTATATCCCCAACCTACATTTAGTCAATCCCAAGTTTTCAAATAACGTCCAAAAACCTACTTCTTCATTATTGGCAGGGAATTATTCCCAACAATTTGACGGTTGTATCTCTTCACTTTTCAACACTTGGGAAACAATTCCAGCACTCACATCAACTAATTCTACACTCAGGAATGGGTTAAACACAATCTTTCAGGTACTCTATGGAGAAAAATAGTCACTTTCTTAGCTACAAGTTCAAAAATCTCCACCTTTCTCGACAATCTAACCGGTGGCTTTCCTTCAGATCCCGAAGCAGTATGACTATTCGTTCGACCAAAATATCTTTATCTTCAAATAACTTGGTGAATCTTTGTTATAAAAATGAAATAGAACAAAAAGTCACTGGGTAAAGCTGCCTGAGACTCTACAGTTTATCTTCAGATCCATTTGAAGATGTTTCCAAACGTGCACTCGTCCTCAGTTCCTACCACCTTCAAAGATCTATATCCTCAACCTACATTTAGTCAATCCCAAGTTTTCAAATAACGTCCAAAAACCTACTTCTTCATTATTGGCCGAGAACTATTCCCAACAATTTGATGGTTGTATCTCTTCACTTTTCAACACTTGGGAAACAATTCCAGCACTCACATCAACTAATTCTACACTCAGGAATGGGTAAAACACAATCTTTCAGGTGCTGTATAAAGAAAAATAGTCACTTTCTTAGCTACAAGTTCAAAAAGCTCCACCTTTCTCGACAATCTAACCGGTGGCTTTCCTTCAGATCCCGAGGCAGTATGTCTATTCGTACCAAAAAATCTTTATCTTCAAATGACTTGGTAAATCTTTGTTATAAAAATGAAATAGAACAAAAAGTCACTGGGTAAAGCTGCCTGACTCTACAGTTTATCTTCAGATCCATTTGAAGATGTTTCCAAACGTGCACTCGTCCTCAGTTCCTACCACCTTCAAAGATCTATATCCCCAACCTACATTTAGTCAATCCCAAGTTTTCAAATAACGTCCAAAAACCTACTTCTTCATTATTGGCCTGGAACTATTCCCAACAATTTGACGGTTGTATCTCTTCACTTTTCAACACTTGGGAAACAATTCCAGCACTCACATCAACTAATTCTACACTCAGGAATGGGTTAAACACAATCTTTCAGGTACTCTATGGAGAAAAATAGTCACTTTCTTAGCTACAAGTTCAAAAAGCTCCACCATTCTCGACAATCTAACCGGTGGCTTTCCTTCAGATCCCGAGGCAGTATGTCTATTCGTTCGACCAAAAAATCTTTATCTTCAAATGACTTGGTAAATCTTTGTTATAAAAATGAAATAGAACAAAAAGTCACTGGGTAAAGCTGCCTGACTCTACAGTTTATCTTCAGATCCATTTGAAGATGTTTCCAAGCGTGCACTCGTCCTCAGTTCCTACCACCTTCAAAGATCTATATCCCCAATCTACATTTAGTCAATCCCAAGTTTTCAAATAACGTCCAAAAACCTACTTCTTCATTATTGGCCTGGAACTATTCCCAACAATTTGACGGTTGTATCTCTTCACTTTTCAACACTTGGGAAACAATTCCAGCACTCACATCAACTAATTCTACACTCAGGAATGGGTTAAACACAATCTTTCAGGTACTGTATGGAGAAAAATAGTCACTTTCTTAGCTACAAGTTCAAAAAGCTCCACCTTTCTCGACAATCTAACCGGTGGCTTTCCTTCAGATCCCGAGGCAGTATGTCTATTCGTTCGACCAAAAAATCATTATCTTCAAATGGCTTGGTAAATCTTTGTCATAAAAATGAAACAGAACAAAAAGTCACTGGGTAAAGCTGCCTGACTCTACAGTTTATCTTCAGATCCATTTGAAGATGTTTCCAAGCGTGCACTCGTCCTCAGTTCCTACCACCTTCAAAGATCTATATCCCCAACCTACATTTAGGCAATCCCAAGTTTTCAAATAACGTCCAAAAACCTACTTTTTCATTATTGGCCTGGAACTATTCCCAACAATTTGACGGTTGTATCTCTTCACTTTTCAACACTTGGGAAACAATTCCAGCACTCACATCAACTAATTCTACACTCAGGAATGGGTTAAACACAATCTTTCAGGTACTGTATGGAGAAAAATAGTCACTTTCTTAGCTACAAGTTCAAAAAGCTCCACCTTTGCAAAAAAAAAAAAACAATTCAACTTATCACCTTACAGAAATCTAACATCAACGCCTAAAGTAAATAACTAAAAAAATAAAAATAAAAATAAAAATTAATAATCTAAGTGAATAAGTCCTCTATTGGCTGCTAAGAAACTAGAGGATAATGAAATAGACAATTCCCCAGACAACCGAACACAATACAAGGGAAAAAACTTTTAAAATCATGAATAGAAGGGGGGAAATTACGAAACTGACCTTCCACAGCGGTATCCTGAGCCTCGCAGACGATGAGTCCCCCGCGGCGACGAGCGGAAGCGTAAGTCGGCGATCCGATAGAACGATTTGGAATAGCTGACTCCACCTTAAGGCCTCTGTAGCGAGGCAATCGAGCGCGGGCAGACGAGGACGGAAGCGAGGAGGCAGCTGCGATCGGAGAGAGAAGAGGCGAAGAAGGCAGAGCAGAGGAGCGAGGGACGAGGATGGAATCGAGGACTGTAGCCATGGCCGCAGAGGATCGGAGAAAGGGAGAGTTTGGACGTTGTGTAGAGCGTTTTTTAGGGTGAAGACGGAGTAGTTGTTGGGGATGGAGATGGATTCAATTCAAGCAGCAGCGAATGGATGTGGAGGAGAGAGTGGGAGCAAACGCATCGGATGAGGACCTAACATCTATTTTTACTCTTCTTGCCTTGTCATCAAACTCACCAATCCAATTCCAACACCTCATCACTACTAACTTTTACTACATTTTTGTGTTTTTTCTTTTTAAATATTTAATTTTTAACTTATTTAAATAAATTATTATTAGTATTTTTTTTATCCATGTGGCTTCTATTTTTTTTTAAGAGATGTTTTAATGAAAACATCTACGGTACAGATAGATATTTAGTCTATCAAGGATCCACTATTGAACACATAAAAAATAATAGCAAAATCTTAAGAAATTTGGAACCTGAATACGTTCACAAGGGCAAGAAAAAAAAAAAAAATTACCACTAATTAAGTGTTGTTTTAGCAAGTACAAATATCCTTATTGAAGAGTGAAGGATAAATCTTGTAATGCTGCATCTATAAAAACACCTTGTTAGGAAAAACCTGTTGGGATAAAAACCTAGTCAAAGAAAAAGAGTATAGAAAACAACAATGATGAGCAAAGAATTAGCTTGGTTTGACCGTCAAGCGCTAGCTATGATCTGCAAAGCCAAGTGATTAAAGGGTTAGTAAACAAAAATAACAGAGAGCTGTGTAGGTCAATAGCAAAGTACCAGCCTGCAGTGAAATAATTAATTCATGGGCTATATTAAACCACCTACAAAAGTGATAAATAAAGGATAACAAGCAGTTCAAAATTAAGAGAAGCAGAGGCAAGGGGAACAAGAGTAGGAGATCCCAGTTAAGAAAATTAAGAATAAAAAATAAATTAAAAATAAATTTAAAAAAACAATTAACTGTACAAATAAGAACGTTAAAAAACTTCCTGAAATTTTGGGCAAAAAAAAGTAATCAATTTTCGCTAACTGGAAACAACCGCCACAGAATCTCCCTCAACTGCCTCCACAAACACTCAATGACTGCAACTTGTGGTTGTAATAAAAAATAATCTGCCATATAAAATGGATAGGGAACGTGCTAGGGGCAGTACTGAAAAGAAGTAAGATCCTAGAACAAACATGATTCTAATGAGTAACCATCATAGAAGAATTAATGATAAAACCAGGAATGACAACAGGTGACAGGACCTATCCCAATCCCCCTAGATTATCGTGGGATGTGTCTGCTCCTGTCTGACATCGCGTGTCAGATCAGGGATAAACTCGTCACCCGCTCGGGGTTAGCTAGAGTACGCTAGGATCGGTGGTGGCATGTGATGTCTCGATCTCTGCTACAGGCCACATCCGCTATCAACCTGAAGGGTATTAAAAACCATAAAAGCTGTGAGTGGACAAAAACAAACCGATTTATAAAAACAGCTTATCGGAAAGACATTTATACCCTTCACTTAAAAGCATGCATGCATCATAAAACAGTACTTCGAATACTTCCTCAGAAGCAATACATATTGCTTCCCAAATCAAATCTCAATGAAAAAATGCTTCGCAATCGAAGCCAGTATCTCAGAAGGGTCTCAGCCCAAAACCAAATCAAACAGGGTTTCAGCCTAAACCAGAAAACAAGTACAGGGTCTCAGCCCAAATTAAAAACCATGTGGGATCTCATCCCACTATCATCCTCCTCAATGTCAGTCACGATTCCAATCCTAGAACATGTGCATATAGCTCAGGACCGCTCACAATCCTAGCATGTCGCCGTGAACAAATCACCCGCCGTGACCGTCTCTAGATCATCGTGAACACATCACCGATCGATCTCAAAGAATAACACCAGCACTCCTAAATTGAGCCTCTCTCAGCCATAGCCTCCAGCGGCTGCTCGACAATAGGCAGTGCCTCGGGACCTTTCCGGAAAGAACACATCCGTAGTCTGGAGGCTGGAGGCGAGTGTCGTAACACTCGGGACTCGAACCCGAATTTCATCATCATCGACCAAGACTCTAACCCAATTGTCCGGGACTCTAACCCGTAATATCACACATAGGGACATCTGCCCGAAATATCATCAATTGGGTCACAACTCGAAATATCACCAAATGGGTCACATCCCGAAAATCAGTGTCCAACGACACTTCATATCCTAGGATTCCTCGAATCCTATCAAATCCACAACTGGGTCTCATGCCCGAAATATAATACAGGATTCCTCAAATCCTGTCAAATCCATAACTGGGTTTCATGCCCAAAATATCTTTCATAAAACTCATAACTGGGTCGTAGCCCGACTTATCTCGTGTTTGACTATACTCTAAGTCAAATCTCAAATCAACTAGGTGGTATGCCCGAAAGATATTTCCAAATCCAAAAACTATTTTCTCATTTTCCAAAACACACTTTCAAATCATTGTTCAGCTGGAACTCGTGCCCGAATCTCGATTTTACGTATCTCCGTGAAATCCTCCAAAACCATAACTTAGTTCCTCGATTTCACGCCTCTCTGTGAAACCTTCGGAATCACATATAACTCATGCATGTAGTATACTCGACTGAAGCTCAAACATCATATAAAATAGAAATCTCAAACTACATGCAATAACGCATTTTCCTCCGAAAATGCCAAACAATTCATATTGAAATCACATGCACTCATGGCATCTAAAATCATGTTCATAAACACATATAAAATGTTTATACATGCATCATATTCATATTCATAAAACAAAGTCCACTCACAGACCGTCCAAGCTACACCTCGAAAAACGTGCCATAAGCCTCTCTAGGCTAATCCAATCTCTCCGAGTCATCCGGACTTGTCCAAAACACACTCAAAAGATACTACCAACCTAGACAAGTCCTAATCAAGAACCCCCAATATTCCCGGAAAAGTCAACGTGTCCCAGACACACTTCCCTAGGCTTTAAACAGCAATTTGACTAACCTAACGATCTCTGATCGACTCGAAACCTCCACCAATGGATTCGTATCGTCGAAACCTTTAAAATGGTCCTGGTCTTACCTTGAAATATGTGCCCATACGCCCCCATGCGAGGGTCAAAGGTACAGTCAACCCTAACGTCAACGGTCAACGAGCAAAGTCAACGTAGACGTCATCGCTGACGTCAACAGTGACGTCACCTTACAGGTTATGACAGCTTTCAGATAAGATAGTGCCACGTGTCACATATTTATTGGTCCACGTGTCTACCACGTGTCCTCTGACACCTCTGACAATCTGCCACGTGGCAGCGTCTTCTTCCGCTATCCGGGTTGACTGTAACGGGTCACGCGTGACTGTAACGGGTCACGCAGACTCGTGACCCGACCAGGCCTGAAAACGCTCCTCCGACCACCATTTTCGAAGCCATTGATTCCCACATGTTCGTCTCAACCTATCCAATCGATCTATGGGTTCAAAATTATAAAATCAGGCCTAGAATTTACCTGTTTGAATCCCACAGTCGCGTCCAAGCTTCTCATTCCCTACCTGAGTTGCTCAGCCATCCTCCTTCATCCAAAATCATCCTTGGGAGTTCGTAAGATCTCCATAAACCCAACCAAATTAATAAAATCCTCCCCAAATGTCCCAAAACGGATTTCGAATTTTTGAATTTAAAAAGGGGTTTCGGGTTACTTGTTTCCAGTGATTCCTCCGCCGTCCACGACCTCTATTTGTCGCCTCTATGTCGTCGCCTGTGATCCTCTTTCACTCTCAGTCCCTCTCAACAACAAAGGGAGGATTGATGGTGTGGAGTGGGTGGATTTTGGGTTACGGGTGTATGAAGAAAATGGGAAGGGAGAGCAGATGCATGTATGTGTGTTGGTGAGCAATGGATGAGTGACACATGTCACTTATCCATTAGGCCTGCTCAAAATATCTGGGCCCCACACTAAAAGACAAATGACTACTTTACCTCATAATTCGTGCCACTACAAATAGTACCCAGGACCTTTCGTGACCCATATATTTCTCGTCGAATGTCCGATTTCGACGTGCCGCCTGTCTACGGACTCGTATCGTGAACCTTAAAAACTCACCTTTCGGATTTCCAACCACCTTTCGTCTGGTCTCAGTTTCTCACTCTCACTTTCACTTTCACTCTAGTAGCAAAGGATGAAGTATGGTGAGGTTTGGGGTGGGTTTGGTGTTTGCGTGTTTCGGGTTAACAAAGAAGAATGAAGGAAGATGATACAATGAATCCATAATTTGGGGGCTTGGGCCAATTAGATGAGTGACACTTGTCACTTATCAATTGGTCCAATTCAAATATTTGAACCAATTAAATCCAGCAAACCGTACCGATCCTCGAAATGCATGAATACTGTTAGTTTTCTTTCGTGACCCATAACTTTCCCGTTGAAAGTCTGATTTTGACGTGCCGCCTTTCTACGTACTCATGACGTCTCGATCTACGTAATGGGCCTCAGTCAAAGTCCAAATAGTATCACAGGTCAAAAGTCAACATTTTTCCTAACCAAGGGTAAAATGATCATTTAACATTAAATTTTCGAATTTACATTTAATTGAATGTTCGAGGCATTACAATCTACCCACCTTACAAAAATTTTGTCCTTGAAATTCACTCAAATAAATGTGGGTACTGTTCCCGCATCAGAGCTTCGGGTTCCCAAGTGGCGTCTTCCACATTATGGTTCCTCCACAAACATTTACCAAGGGAATGGTCATGTTCCTCAAGACCTACTTCCAATCCAGTATCTATACTAGTTGCTCCTCGAAACTCAAATCTGTCCTCAGTTCCAACAGTTGTTCTTCTAGAACATGTGATTCCTCACACACGTACATATGAAGCATCGAAACATAAAATACATTGTGCACTCTCGCAAGATCTGGGGGTAAGGCCAATCTATATTCAACGGGTCCAATCCTCTTTATAATCTCATACGATCCAATGTAACGTGGACTTAACTTCCCACGTCTGCCAAATTAGAAAATGCCTTTCCATGGGGATAACTTCAAGAAAATCCAGGCTCCCATTGCAAATTCTAAGGCTCTAATCCAACTATCCGCATAACTCTTCTGGCTATCATGTGTTGCTTTCAGCCTTTCCTTGATGATCCTGACATTCTTTTGGGTCATGTTCATGAGATCTGGTGTCAATACAGCCCTCTTACCTACCTTGGTTCAACAGATCGGCATCCTGCACTATCGCTCATACAGTGCTTCAAACGATGCCATCCTGATACTCACCTGATAACTGTTGTTGTAGGAAAACTCAATCAATGGTAAGAGTGTCTCCGAAGTATCCTAGAACTGTAGCACGTAGGCTCTCATCATATCCTATAAAGTCTGAATGGTCATCTCAGATTGTTCATCTGCGTGAGGAAGAAAAATAGTGCTAAAATATAACCTCGTGCCAAGGGCTCTCTGTAGACTCTCCCAAAATCTCGATGTAAACCGCGAATCTCAATCTGATACTATCGATTCTGGCGTCCTATACTGTTTGATAATCTCATCAACAAACAGCTGAGCAAACCGATTGGACTTGAAAGTTTCACGCACTGCAAGAAGTGTGCCGCCTTTGTAAGTCCATCAAAACTCACCCAGACTACATCGAAACGGCTTCGTCTCTTAGGTAACTTGAACACGAAGTCCATGGTGATATGATCCCATTTCCACTCAAGGATCGGAAGTGGGTGTAATTCTCCATACGGTCTCTGTCGTTCAGCCTTTACCTGTTGACAAGTCAGACATCTGCCAACATACTCTACAATCTCTTTCTTCATGACATCCCACCAATAATACTCTTCAAGTGTACGATACATCTTTGTTCCTCCTAGATGCATCGCATATGGTGAATGGTGGGCTTCCTCTAGTATCTCAATCCTCAACGCCGCATCAGCTACCATACATAGTAGACCTTGTTTCAGTACTGCGCAGTCATCCCTGACGGTATAATCCTACAGGTCACCTGCGTCAACTTCCGTCCTTACAATGCACAAGGTAGGATCCTGAAGTTGTACCTCAATAATCTGGTCAATCAGAACGGGTCTCACATGGAAGCTAGCCAATAGAGCTCCCTCATCATCTAATCCAAGAAGAATTCCAGCCCTTCGGAGTTCCACCAACAACGGCAAATACACAATCCTCAAATGGGCTACTGAACTCGCAGACTTCCTGCTAAAAACGTCTGCCACCACATTTACCTTTCTAGGAGGATACTCGATGGTGCAATCATAATCCTTTATCAAATCCAACCATCGTCTCTGCCTTATATTCAATTCCTTCTGAGTGAACAGATGCTTCAGGCTCTTATGGTCCGTGAAAATCCTACATGTCTCCCCGTACAGATAGTGTCTCCAAATCATCAGGGCATGAACCACTGCTGCCAGCTCTAGATCATGGGTAGGGTAGTTCAACTCATGAGGCTTCAACTGTCAATAGGCATAGAAGATGATTCTCCCGTGTTGCATCAGTACGCCACCCAGTCCTTGTAATGATGCATCGCTGTATACCTCGAACTCCCCACTGTTATTTGGAAGAGCTAAAACCGGTGCAAAAGTCAACTTTCTCTTTAATTCCTAAAAACTCTATTCACAGTGCTCGTTCCAAACAAACTTAACCCTTTTCCTTTTCAAGCTGATTAACGAAGCTGTTATGGTAGAGAAACCCTCTACAAAGAGTCTGTAGTATCCAGCCAACCCCACAAAACTACGGACCTCAGTAACAGTCTTTGTTTGCTCCCAATTTGTCACGACCTCTGTCTTCTAGGGGTCCACACTAATCCCCTCAGCCGAAATCACATGTGTGATGACCTATCTTGAATTAGCGGGATTAATTAAGAATTAATGATGGATTAGCGGGCTAATCGGAGATTAGACGAGGATTAGCGGACGTTCGGGCGAAATGACGATTTTGCCCTTGGAATGGGTAAATCGTTGACTTTTCATTCAGGCAGGCAAATGGACTTTGGCCGATGATCGTGACGTAGATCGTGACGTCACGAGTTCATAGACAGGTGGCACGCTCGATTCCGACATTCGAGAAGGAAGTTATGATGTTCGAAAGTTTGAGGACATTTTGGTAATTTGGGCCAAAAGTTGACTTTTGACCCGAGATGTCCGATGGCCGAGGGCCAAAGACCGTTACGTAGATCGAGACGATACAAATCCGTAGATAGGCGGCACGTTGAATTCGGACATTCGACGGAAAAGTTACGGTTCACGGAAGTTCCGGGGGACTATCTAAGGCGACACGTTTTACGAGACAAAAAGTGAAGTTTTGTCTTTAGTGGGCCCAGCTTTTTGGATAGCCCAATGGATGAGTGACAAGTGTCACCCATCCATTGCCCAGGTAAACATATTCATGCATCTCACCTTCCATTTCTTTGTTCGTGCAACCAAACCGTCCAAACCCAATCTCACTTCCACCCAAACCAATCCAATCCAAACCCCATTTGATCAAGCCTGTGAGGACCAAAGAGTGAAGAGAGGACAAGATGAGGATGGTGGCCGGCCAGGACAGCGCCGCCGTGGACGGTGGAGCCACAAACCCAAGAACGTACCCGGTTAGGCCATTTTCATCCTTATTTCGATTTATGCTTTATGGTCGATTTTGAATGATTAGGAAATGGTTATTAGGTTGCTAGGAGGTTTCTAAGAAGGTTTTGTTAGTGGGAAGAAAATGAAAAACAAGGCCGTGAGGCCCTTTGATTATAGTTAGGATTTAGGTGTTTTTGGTTAGTATTGATGATTGGATTGGATAGGAAATGAGAAAATAGGAATTATAGGATTGAATTGGAATGAAAACGGACCAAAATGAGGGGTTTAGAGGGCCGGACCGGTCTGATTCAAGGAAGAAGATGAACAGTACCCTAGCGCGTGAGGCCCATGCGCAGGACCTGTCTTGGGCGCGTGAAGGCACGTGTCCAATCTTTTGGGGAAGTGTCCAACATGTTATTTCATCTATTCGATGTAAGGAACATTTTGGGACTGGTTTCGTGTCAATCGGACATCGTTTCGATATAGTTCCGGACGTCCGAAGGTTTAGGTTCGCATTTAAAAACAGTTAGAAAATCTGAAAAATTACGGGACTTTAGTGAGGGGTTATTTAAGTAGTTAGTAACCCTCTAAATGAATTTGGACAGGTTCGGGAATCCCGAAGGCGACGATTAGCCCAGGAGATGTTATGGCAAGCGTAACGAGGCGCGGCTTCGGACGGTCTGTGAGTGGACCTTTCTTTCGAACTTGATGCATGCATAAATGTTTTATAAGTGTTTTAATACATGTTTTGTGATTCCTTGAGTGCATTTGATTGTGGTAGCTTAGGATTGACATATTTGCACGTTTTTCGAGGTTTTCGACTTTATGTCGTACCTTAGCGTACTACGTTTTTAACGAGAGTTTCATAAATTGGTTTTGGATTTGGAATTATGAAATCGGGCACGAGACCCATTTGATTTACAAACTCTCGGACTTGGAGTCCATTTGATTTGATGAGGAATCGGACTGGGGGTCCATTTGAGTTATACGATCTGGCCGAGGGTCCTGTTGATTTATGATCCGTACTTGAGGCCCATTTGGTTGTAATATTGGGCTGGAAGCCCATTTGACTGTAGTATTGGGCTTGAGACCCTATTGAACTGTGGATTTAGGCCAAGGCCTGTGAAACTGATTTGAATCGGATTAGAGGAATCCTGTTGAAATGAACCGGGTATGAGACCCAGTTGAGAAATGTTTTGAGAAAGAAAGAAAATATTTGAAAAATGATTATTGAACCCTCCATATGATTTATATGGTCTCCTCCAGACGTCGACCTGGAGAGTCACGATCCACAGACAAGAACGGGTATCCTCATAGGGATCCCGTTCCAGGATTGGGGGTTACTATTTATGTTATGGTCCCGGACCAGATTCCGGAGAGATATGTGGACTATATCCAGAGAGAGAGCTCGGACTAGATCTAGAGATTGAGCCTCCCAGATGGAGAATTCTTGGGAGAAGACTCGGAGTGAGACCCCGAGTAGTGTGCACACTAGTATAGATTTGCCATCGTGACTATATCGGGGATGTAATCCCTAGAGGCTGTGTGCCCCGAGTTGGCATCTTCTCCGGAGGTACCTAGGATGGGTTATACATACGGGTACGTATGAGATTTGCAGAGAAATGGTTTTGGGGGCAGAGACCCCGTATGGTGTGTTTTGGTGTTTCACTGAGAACGGTTTTAGGCTGAGACCCACGTCAGGTGATTTGGGGCTGAGTCCCTATTGATTTGAGTTACATGTTTTGAGATGTGATTTCGGGTCGGGGACCCAAATGGATTTGTGGGTCATAACGGTTATGGGGCCGGGCATGAACCCTTGAAAGGTTTCGAAAATGTTTGACAAAGGTTTTATGAATGTTTTACTAAACGGTTTTTGAATACATGCATATGTATTTATGAAGGGCATAAAGGCCTTTATATGAAAATGTTTTTAAATGAAATGAATGCTTTTTTCCACTCACGACTTTTAATGTTTTAATGCCCTTCAGGTTGATCGCGATGCGGGCTGTAGTAGAGACGAGACATCACACTCCTCCTCCTACGATCCTGGCGCACTCTAGACGCCCGGTGAGGGCTAGAGATGGAATTTTCCCTGGTCTGACACTTTGTGTCAGACGGGATCAGGCGTGTCCCACGTTAATCCTAGGGGATTTGGGACCGGTCCTGACACATGGCCTAAGAAGTCTATACTGTTCAGCCATAATTCACACTTGCTCAACTTAGCATACAGCTGGTATGATCAAATGAATACAATCCATCCCAAGGATGACATGAAAATCGTGCAGATCCATATGTATCAAATTTGCCACCAAATCAACCTCTCTCATCCCCACCAAAAAATCCCTCAATACCTGGTTCACGATATATATGTCCCCAGTCGGTGTACCCACTCCCATATCATAATCAAGTGCATACGTCTCTCTATCCACTAACAATATACAACTCCGAGATATGAACGAATGTGTAGCTCCATGGTCTATCAAAGTACGTATTCATGCACTAGGATAGTGAGTGTACCTATCACTACTCACGGGGCTTCTCTAGCCTCCTGCTAACTCACTGCAAACACTCGAGCCTGTAGTCCCGACAGTCGACCACATTCTCATGATCCATGGTAGCCACCTATGGCTCCTCCATGACCTCAGCCACTAGTAGCGTCTGAAGTCATGGTTGTGCTCGGATCCTATCCTTCTGCACTCCATCCAACACCACTGCCACCCGTCAGCTATGGGCGCTTTCTCCTGAAGTGACCAGGGTCTCCACATATGTAACAGGACGATGGCCTCGGTCTGTCTGTAGACCCCACTGATGTACCACTCGTCTGAGGATGTTGCGGTGCTCTGTAGCCAAATATCTAAGTAGCGTTGTGCCTACCAAATGGTCTACTACCAGATGAAAAAGAGGCTCCACTGAAATGGCCTCCCTTCGGAGCTCTCTGGCTCGAAGGTCCAGCATACGAACACTTTTGACACCGCGTATCTCTTGAAGACTGCTTTCGAGCCAACCAACTGACCTCCACTTGTACAACTGCGTCAATCAGATCCCTGAGTGTGGCAAAAGACCCTGATGTCACCATAGAATGAATCTCTCCTCTCAGACCCATCTCAAATCGGTGACACTTGTCGGCCTTAATACTCACGAAGGTAGAAGCGAAGTGGGACAGCCTATGGAAACTCCGCCTATACTTTATCATAGTCATACTCCCATGTCGAAGCTGCAAGAACTCTGCCTCTCGGGCATCAAGGAAAGATCGGGGGTAGTACTACTCCAAGAACCGCTCTCTGAATACCTCTCATGTTGTCGTCCGGACATCCCATTGAACATCTCCAAGGCATACCACCAATCATAGGCATCACCATCCAGCAAGAAGGTGATCAACATGACTCAGTCCTCTAAAGGATAGTGCATCACCATGAAAATCCACTCAATTCGAACAATCCACCGGTGGCCATCCTCTAGTGCAGACTCACCACTGAACACAGTCGCCCCCAGACACTGGGCTCTCTCAGTGCTAGCGCCCTCTAAATCCTTAACAACCTCATCATCAGACCCTGGAGGGGGTGCCCGTCTCGGAGGCATATTTATATGTTAAGAGGTATAAATTAGTAGGACATATAAGCAAGTTAGTATACAATGTACAAAAAGCTATCCTAATGCTCTGATACCACTGTGACAGGACCCGTCCCGAATGCTCGGGAATCGTAGGGGAACATGCCCTCCTCCCGTCTGACAATCATACTCAAAATACTAAAAATACCTTTTATGGGTTCAAATATAATCAAACTGAGTATACTACCACATTGTCAGACAAGGGATATGTATCTATTACACCTGATGGAGCATATATATATATATATATATATATATATATATCAGTACAAAACAAGTACTAAAACCTACCTTGTAGGGTGTCAAGTATGCATCAGTACTATCTATGCCTCAGCCTCAGTATCCGCCCCTGTCTCTGTATCACGACCTGGAGGGTAAATAAAACAGTAAAAATGCGAGTAGACCAAAAATTAATAAGTTATAAACTCATTTTGAAAACATATACGGTTTAACCCTCCGTTTTATAAACATGCATGCATTTAAGGTAATTTGTATAAAACAGTCAAATCAAACATACATATACATACATCTGGACACACACATCAGTGAAACATAATATACTCCATTCTCAGACATCTGTGATGTCTCGACATCCCCGAGGTCTATGTCAAAACAAGTCACGATTTCCAATGCTACGCGTGCAACTCTGAGTCTCATCTCCAAGTACTTCCCCAGGACACAACTCAACGTAGTCCGAGGTGATATCAACATGGGGTGCTTTCCCCGGATCTACCGTATCCATGACGATATCATAAACTTTCACTCCTGATCCTAAGCCTCTCATCGGAGTCACTCATTACAAGTAGTGCACTGTGACTACTCTAGGACCCTCGACGTCGGGAAGAGACTAACCAACTCACCCAAGATGGTATATGTGGAACCGTAACCAAATCTTGTGAAAAATCATATTAAAATTATTTACTGCTTAAACCGGATTAAATACTATTCAATTGGGCCTATGCCCAAAAGATAATTCTCACAAATCCATTCCACAAAAACCACCGGAAAACCGTGTCCATAAATTATTTATAAATCTTGATTTATCATTATTCAAATCCAGTTGAAATTCATTCTTTCCTTTTCAATTTCCCGTTGACTCTAAATCTAAGTCAAATCATCATTCCATCAGGTCTCAAGCCCAAAACCTCATTTTCAAGAAAATCCATAAAACATTTCATAAACCGATGATTACAATCCACATCATCATTCAATAACCATATTTAAAAAATTTGAGTTAAATCATTTAATAAATCATTCAAAACAGTTATGCATGCATTCAATTCTAAAACAAACAGTCCACTCACACTCAGTCCACGCTGCGTGCCAAACCTTAGCGTTATATTTATCACCGAGCTAGTCCAAACACTCTGGGCCTATACAAATCATGTATAAGGGTCACTAATATGCTATACAAGTTCATATACTAAACCCTCACAAATCCCGATACCGAAAATGAGTCTTCGACACGCTTCCCGAGGCTAAAAACCTCTAAATGACCAACCAAACAGTCTCTGATTGACTTGAAACCACCCTCATTTGATTTAGAATGACAAAACCTTTTAAATAAGATCGGTTTAACCTAGAAATTCTTGCCCACGCTCCCCTACATACCGGTCAAACTTTTGGTCAACGCTGACGTCAACAAAGTCAACGTTGACGTCATCGGTCAACGGTAAACAACTGAGGTCTACCTAACATATAACGACCCGTTCCGGAAGTCGTGATTAGATTAGTGGTTAATGACGGATTAGTGAAGATAATCGGTGATTGGTTGGATACTTTTGGACGAACGGTGCAGAATGACGATTTTGACCCTAGAATGGGCAAAAATATTGACTTTTAGTTTGGGCTGTCAAATGGACTTTGACCGATGATCGTGACGTAGTTCGAGACATCACGAGTCCGTAGACAGGTGGCACGTCTGATTCTGACATCCGAGGAGGAAGTTATGATGTTTCGGAAGATTAAGGGTATTTTCATAAATTGGTTAAAAATGGTGAATTCGTTGACTTTTTTGCACGACAAGTTTTCTTCACACAATTCGAGGACCATTAGGTAGGTCTCGATGTCCTGAGTACAAAGACAGGTCTCGATGCCCTGGATTGAGATGTTTTGTGTTTAAATACTCGGTATATGTTTTGAGTTTAAAGACTCGGTGATTGTGTTACCCACCGAGGCATGTGATTGTGTTTTGAGTTTAAAGACTTGTTGATATCTCGGGCGCACTTGAGATCCAGTAAACTTGTATGATTGATGTTTTTCACTGGTTTTCAAATGTTTTGGGCTGTGACCCGAATAACTTGGTTCTTATGGATTTAGGGCCGAGTGCCCGAACTTTGATTTTTATTTCTGGTGTTTTCCATGCTTATTTTCACCGTGTATAGATGGTTGTTTTCAAAGACTTGGTTATGCATGCATGTTTTCAAATGAAGGGTGAACCCTGGTTTATTTCGCAACGGTTTTATAACTCTTATTTTTAGTCCACTCACGCTTTTAATGTTTTTAACACCCTCCAGGTCGTGGTGCTAGGGTCGGGGCTAACATTGAGGTAGAGGCGGAGGCATAGAGTTTTCCCGTTGCGCGTGTAGTCAGCTCTTAGTAGGAATTTTTTTGTCTTA
This sequence comes from Prinsepia uniflora, assembly GCA_032719365.1. Taxonomy (NCBI): domain Eukaryota; kingdom Viridiplantae; phylum Streptophyta; class Magnoliopsida; order Rosales; family Rosaceae; genus Prinsepia; species Prinsepia uniflora. The sequence goes on along the minus strand of CM064868.1, from coordinate 37,949,372 downwards.
CCTTGTATTGTTACTATGCTCTGTGCTACTGTTGACTAGTTGTATTATAACTTCTCCCTGGTCTGGCAATGTATATTTCGTGGTTTTTGTGGTTGTTTTGGTCTTTTTAATTGGGTTGTCAGACGAGAGCAGGGTTCGTCCCGGTTATCGAGGTGGTAATTGGGGTGGGTCCTGTCATGACAGGTTTGACACATGACACGTGTCACTATCTGATTGGTCCACGTGTCTTGCCCCGTGTCCCCTTACACCTTTAACATCCTGCCACTTGGCACCACTCGATTGGTTCACGTGGTGACACGTCAACTGCTGATTGTGTCTAACAGCTTGCCATGTGGCACCACTTGATTGGCCACGTGGACTGAGAGCTTTTGACAAATAATGACATGGATTGCCACGTCATCATCATTAAGCTTGAGTCAGGTTGACCCGTTTCTCTATAACGTGTCGGATTTACCCGTGACCCAACCCGGTCGTATCTCACTCAATTCTCAACCATTTTTCACTATTTTTGTTCCTAAATGATCGTAATGATCCTAGGAAGGGATCCATGGACTCAAAATAATCTAAAAATGTCTAGAAATTACCTTCCAAGCTTGATAATTTTCGGGCAAGTTTCCAGCTCAGTTTCTGGGCGATTCCGGCCACCTCAATCTTTCCTATTTGTTCCTCTGAGTTCGTCTAGTCCCTAGGAACATTTTTTGATCATCAAAACCATCCAACAAACCGTAAATTTCAACCTCGAACCTTAAATACTTACCTTTAGGATTTCTGGCCACTGTGCACGGTTGTCCAACCTGACACGACCCATCCAAATCCTCCCTGGATTAACGCGGGATGTGTCATGCTCTCGTCTGACTAGAGATACATCTAAACCTTCATGGGACTTCCAAAGTATGCTAGGATCTATGACGGCATGTGATGTCTCAATCTCTGCTACAGCCTGCATCTGCGATCAACCTGAAATGTACCAAAAACAGTAAAAGCTATAAGTGGACGAAAATAAACAGTTTATAAAACCATTTAAAGAAAATACAATTTGTACCCTTCACTAAAAAGCATTCATGCATCAGAAAACAAGTTATAACAACCACTTTCTTTAAATCAAATAAGATAGTTTTTCATATTAAAACTCAGTGAAAACAATTATCAATGAAAGCCATTTCCTAAGTAAGGTCTCAGCCCAAAACCAAAACACGTGAGGTCTCTGCCCAAATCAGTTAAAAATAGTATAACCAATCCTCGACATCCCAGATGTCTAATCAATAATGTCAAGGTTCTAAGACTACGCCTGTCACTTAGTCATTCCCTCGGATCCACCAGTGTTCGGGGTGACATCAAAACGATGTGCCTTCCCCAGACCTTATCCGGGGTGATATCAATATCTAGCAATCCTGATCCCAAGCCACTCCTCGGAGCGGCCCCTCTCAGGCAGTGCTCTATGACTACTCTAGGATACTATGAGATGTCTCGAGGAGACAATCCATACATAAGGATGGTATATAAAATTGTAATCAAACCAGTGAAAATCACTGTAAACCCATTTATACCTCAACAGGGTCTTAGTCTGAGTTATAATTTTCACAAACCGTTTCCACAAAATCAAGATTCCCTGATCTGATCCAATCCAAATTTTATAGGGACTTAGCCCAAAATCATCTCAATAGGGTCTCAAACTTGAAATCTCATTTCATAAACCAAATTTGGGACTCAAGCCCGATATCATAACCAACTGGGCTTTAAGCCCGATATCATAAACCAATTGGGCTCTCAAGCCCGATAGCATAAACCAATTGGACCTCAAACCTGATATCATATTTTCAGATCCGAAATCATTTCATTGTTCAAATTCTTTGAAAACACAAGCACGTATGAAAACTTGGCCTAAGCACAAGATACAACATAAAGCATAAATCTCGAAATACGTGCAACACCACATTTCCATGAAAATTCCAAAACATTGAAATCATATATAGAAACCATATGCACTCAAGGCATCTCAAATCATGTTCATAAAACATATAAAACAGTTATGCATGCATCATATTTAGAAATCAAGTGTCCACTCACAGACCATCCATGCTACGCGCTTGCAAGTTGAGCTATAAGCCACTCCGGGCTATACTGAACTCTCCGGGTCGTCTAGACCTGTCTAAAACACACTTAAAGGTCACTACCAACCTATAAAATTCCTAATAAAAGCCCTCAAAATTCCCAAAAAAGTCAAAAGTGTCACGGACACGCATCCCCAGGCTAAAAAACTCAATTTGACCTACCAAACGATCTCTGATTGACCTAAAATCACCACCATTAGATTCAAATGGTCAAAACTTTTCGAATGGGACTGGTCTCACCTTGAAATTTGTACCCACGCGCCCCCACAAGCGGGTCAAAGTTCCTTGTCAATGCTAACGTCAGCAAAAATCAACACTGACGTCACGGTCAACGGTCAATGAGTCAGGTCAACGGGTCAGGTCAATGGGTCAACCCGGTCAACGACTAACTAGAGAAGACGATCCGTGTCTTCGTGAGCCGCCGTCTCCGGCAACCGAAGAACACCATTTTTGTCTGAAACTCCAAATCTTGATATCTCACTCATTTCTCAACCAAATTTAACGTTTTACCTATATAAATACATATGCTAAACCCCAGGAATCCAAATCTAAACCCAAAAATTGAGGAAAGTACCTAGTTTTGAAGATATGGCCTCCCAAAGTTTCGGCCAAACTTCAAATCAACATTCCGGCCACTCCCGTCGTCCAAATCTATCCATTCTTGCACCTACAAGCTCGTAGGAGCTCAAAGAACATAACCCTCGACTTAGAATCGATCAAAACTAACAAAATCCAAAACCCAAAATTCAAACCCACAACTTTACCATTGTTCTTTGAGGATTCCGGCCACTCTCTCGGCAGCTCCGCCGTTCCTGGCCGTCTCTCAGTCTCTCTCTCACTTTCTCTGTCCCCCTTTGGTCTCAAGGAAGATGATGGAATGATGATGGTGGTGTGGGTATGGTTTTGGGAAGAAAAAAGTGAAAATGAAGATGAATGAAGGATGATGGTGATGATGCATGTGTATATGAAATGGGCAATAGGGTGGGTGACAAGTGCCACTCATCCTCGTGCATTTCACTCCTCGGGTCAAAAGTTAACATTTTACCCATTTTAGGGGCAAAATCGTTATTTTACTCCTACTGTCTGAAAAATCTTTGACTAATTCCTGATTAGTCACGATAATCCTTAATTAGTCCTTAATTAATTTCGTAAACTTGGGACGAGTTGTTACACAACCTGTTGCCACCGTCTTCTTCGTCTGGTCTCACTCTCATTCTCCCTTTCACTCCAGTAGCAAAGGATGAAGTATGGTGAGGTTTGTGGGGTGGGGGGGGGGGGGGGGGGGTGGTTTGATGTTTGTGTGTTTCGGGTTAACAAAGAAGAATGAACGTCCGAAAGTCTGATTTTGATGTTCCGCCTGTCTACGAACTTGTGATGTCTCGATCTACGTAACGGGAGTCGGTCAAAGTCCAAACAGTATTCCGTATCAAAAGTCAACATTTTTTCTAATTAGGGGCAAAATGGTCATTTCACATTAAATTTTAGAATTTACATTTAATTGAAAGTTCGAGGCATTACAAAGTAGGCATTTAAGGAAGATCATAAGGGGGCAGACAACTTGATAATTGGGGATCTCACCAATTTCTTTTCAAGGTCTTCTTTGGGAGGCAATCCCGAAGAGGTCACGGAGCTCAAGACAAACTTCAAGAACCTACAAATTGAATGCAGATTCGTCATGGCCGAAATTGCAACCATCAAGTCCACCCTCGATGGCACATCTTGACCCAGAAAGTACACCAGAATACTAAAATTGAGGCATGCTAACCGGCATCTAGACAGTAATGTCCAAGAGACGAAAGTCAAAAAGCCTAAAACAGTGAGCTTTAGAAAGTCATGTGAAAGCTAACTAACATTTCACTGCGACACCAACTGATGATCATAAGGTTTAGGCAATTACCTGAGTTACCCCAATTTCAGATGCGCCACATCCGAACTAGCAGTGTAAATGTTAGAGCAACAAATGAGGGCTCCTTCAAATGCTTGAAATACCACTGGGACCTGAGGGGTAAAAAAAAAAATAGAAAGTTGAATGGACCTAGCAATTATTTCACTGTAAAAAAAAATTGTGAAAACCTTAGCTCCTTAGTTTGAAAACTAGTTTATCAAACTCGCTCACTTACATGTTATAAGAGAAATAATAATAAAATAAATTACAAATTTCAATAATGTTCCGGAAGTATGAATATAGCATGTATAAATAACTAAGTAAGCTCTTAAGTAGCTCGAGTCATGCGCTCATGACAAGATGGGTATCTATGATATAAGCTTGTGTAACTCGGCCACGTGAAGACTGGGTGCAATATCACATCATGTCTCCTAGAGCTATGGGAAAAGCTAATGTTGTTACGAATATATTTCGAGTAAGAATGGGTGATCGATCACATGGAGGCTAATCAAACTTCTAGGTGGTTATCAAACTACTTTCTTAATTAAACGTTCAGAGACATCTATGAACTTTTTGAAGTCAAAATCAACCAAAACATTCTAAGGCGACAATTAATCAAACCAACTATACTTGGGAAACTATAATGTGACAGGCTATTAGCTAGTATGCTTGGGAGTTAATAGAGTAAATCATGGTCGAGCATGCATCATAATAAAAACATGTATAGAATGCGTCATAAATAAACATGTATAAACATGCAAGTAAGAAACGTAAGAGTATAAAACGGGGAATTGAGGTCCACTCACATATGATTCATTGATTCAGTATGTAGATGGGTTTAGTGTAAAAGATATAGTTGTGTTAGCATGTGTACATTTGTGTTAGTAATTGATATGATTTCATGTTGGACCAATTTTTGAAGTTATTGGTTTTCTGATTACTGCACGTAATTCGAGACTGATGTTTTATCTATAAACTTGGTGCATGCATAGTTTTATAAAGCAGAGGGAAATTAGTATGTTTTCAAACTATATTTTAAAAAATTTTATTTTTCTTCCACTCACACTTTTCTTTGGTTTTGAAACCCATCAGGGTCGTTGCACGAGAGTCGAGGATCTTTACGTTGAAGCAGCATGAGCTCATGAATATACAAGTATGCTTCGTCTGATAAGGTTTCGAGAGTACATTTGGTACTATAGATTACCTGTCAAACGGGAGCAGGACCCAAATATGTTATATATGATGTTTTCTAGGTTGGGTCCTATCAAGGATGGATATTAATCTCAAAGACTTCATTACTTTTTCAGTTTTTAAACGATTATGTAGCTTGAGTTTTATGTTGTTTGCCCAGTACTTTGGTGGGGGAGATATGAGCTGACAGGACCCACCCCGATTATCGCCTCGATAATCGGAAGGCATCCTGCTCCCGTCTGACAATCGAAACCAAAAGACCAGAAAGCTAATTAATATTACATCACACCCATTGTTAGACCAGGGAGATTAAACAGATACAACCGACTGGACGTCAAGTCCATAGTTTCACAGAGCAATATATTACAAAACAGGTTAAAGAAACAAATCCTACTCTGTGAACTAACTACTCCGCAACGGAAAACTTTATGCCTCCGCCTCTGCCTCGGCGCTTGCCCCCACGCTTGTACCACGACCTGCAGGGAATTTAAAACAACAAAGTGTGGGTGGACCGAAACATAAGTTTTACAGAAAACAGTTTTTCCGAAATCGGGTTCGCCCTCCAGTTTTGTAACACGCATGCATAACCGAATATTCAGAAATCACGTATTAAACCTCTGAAAAACTCTTTTTCCGGAAACACATGAAAAACGTTACAGAAAATCGTCATAACTCATGTAAAACCATTTAATATTACCAGATTCCAGAAACTGTCATTTTGAAACATCAATTGCACAAACCAAGTAAAAAGTGTATCAATAATCACAGTTAAGCCGTTGGATCCATCCGAGTCTTTAAACTCAATATTAGGACTTCCCGGGATATCAACGAGTCTTTAAACTCAAAACATGATTAGTAGGCCACGGGGGTATCACAATCATCGAGTCTTTAAACTCACGAGTCTTTAAACTCAATCTGGGTCCTTAAACCCAAATTTCGGGCCCGCCCCCGTCATCAACAAACCGGGTCTTTAAACCCAAAACCAGATCCAACAATCAACCGGGTCTTTAAACCCAAAACCGTTTTTAAGCACAATAAACCAGGATTCATCACAAACCATTTTCCAACATCATTCCGAAAACATATCACATCATAATAGGACTTACGTCCGAATTCACATGTAAAATTCCAACACATGCATTTTCTGAAGATTACTTCACAATATGATCAAACATCATAAATCCGTAACATGCATAATCATATCCAGATACTTCATCAAAATCATCACGCATGCATAAGCGAAAATCGTAACCTCGAAATGCGTGAAATACGATAAATATCTCGAAAAGCGTGAAAACACGTAAAATCGATATATCATATCACCATCGTAAAATCATATGTAAAACCATAAGATAAACAAGAAAGATAGTCATGCATGCCCAATTTAGAAATCAAAAAGTCCACTCACAGTCTTAGGACGCGTCAATCGCGTCCCACGCGCTCCTCCGTAGCTTCGGAAGTGTCCGGGTCTGTAAAAACGTACAAGAAGGGTTACAAACATCCCAAAATAACTCGTAGGATTTTTCCTAATTTTCCCGGATTTTTCGGCGAAATTAAACTTAGAGACTTAACCTTCCGGACTCCCGAAATGAACCCGAATGACTCCCGAACAACTCGAATCCTAAAGGTAAAATGTTAATGGGACTGAAAGGAACAATTTCCATGTTGACCGTGATCGGAGATGACATCGCACGCGCCGTCACGCGCCGCCCAAAGTGACTGCGCGTGAAGGCCACGCGCCAAGCTACAGTGTCATCGTTCTTACCCGGATAGACTGATAAACGGGTCTATTACCCGCGACTCAACCCGACCAGTTCAAGCTCAATTCTCAATCAATTCCTCTCGTTTTTGATCCTATCACCTTCTCTAATCCATTAATTTTAGCTCTGTAATGATGATTAACCTCGACTGTCCCTAAATCGATTCGACCCAGACCTGATCAGACGAACGGGTCGTAGTCCAGAACTCCCCCAAACCAGCTCCATTTCCAAATTAGTTTCACCAGTAGCATAAGGAAACTTAGACGAACACAATGGCACTAACAATTTAACTCGCCGTTACCTGGAAGTCGTCGTCCTCAGCACTGGTTTTCCTCTGAAACTGAGACTCAGGTTCCCGGCCAACCTGTCCTCCTCCTCCTTCGATTCCTGCACGGTTGTGCTCGTAGTGGCCCCAGAAGTCTAACACGGCCCTTGGTTTCGATCAACAGGCTCCAGAAATTGAATGGGATTTTTCCCTCCAACTGGTTCCTCCCTGAACAGCACTCGGGTTCTAGGGCCAACAGTGGTCGTCCTCACTCAAATCTTGCACCAACGTGATTCTTTCACTCCCAGAAGTCCCTCAGTGTCCTTAGTTTGGTCCCAAAACCCGTAGGAATTGAACCCTGAAATTTCCCCCCAAAAACCTGAAAATGTTTTCTCACGGTTCCTCTCACAGTTCCTCACCACTCAGCTCCCAAACTGAACCAAAATGACCCAACTGCGTCCTCTCCTCACTCCCTTACTCTGTCGATCAATTCAAACGGCCAGCAACCCGTGGGAGACCAACTGAGGTTTTCTGAAAATGTCTCCCACACACACAGAAACCATGGTCAATTCATGCTCTCCTGTGCCCTGAACACTGTCCAACCGTGCACCTGAGCCACTCCACCCTGCTTCCACTACCTCAAACAACTTAAACAATGCCCTGAACCTTCCACTAGGCCTTAAACAATTGAACGAACAAGACACCACGGCCGTTGCTCTGTTTTCCATGGTGGTGAACAGTACCCCGTGCGAAAATTACCAAAATGCCCCCAGGGCAAAAATTACCAAAATGCCCTCCAGCTTCCGTGACCCGTAACTCGGTCATTCGATGTCCGTTTCAAGCGTGCCGCCTGTCGTTGTACTCAGGGCGTCGAGACGAACATAACGGTCTTCGAGTCAAATGAATATCAATTGTCAAACAAAAAGTCAACTTTTTCCCTTTATAACGTCCAATTACGATAATGCCCATGAACTTCCGAACATCATAACTTTCACCATGTTCGTCCGAATCGAACGTGCCACCTGTCTATGAACTCGTGACGTCCCGAATTACGTCACGGTCATCGCTCAATGTCCGTTCGACCTCCCAATCAAAAATTCAACAAATTGACCACATAAATCATAGGGGTAAAAACGTCATTTTATTCAATATTTTATAATATTACATTTCCAGAACGTCCCGGGCCACACAAATCACGAAATTTCAAGGAAACAAGTAGGGGAACTGTTCTCACATCTGTGCCTCGGGTTCCCATGTGGGTTCCTCCACATTCTGGTTCCTCCAGAGAACCTTTACTAGAGGAACGGTCTTCCGACGTAGTACTTTATCCTTTCGATCCAAAATCTGCACCGGCTGTTCCTCGAAGCTCAAGTCTTCACGGAGTTCAATGGGTTGTTCCTCCAGTACATGAAATGCGTCAAACACATATTTCCGCAACATCGACATTTGAAAAACATCGTGGACCTTCGAGAGCTCTGGCGGTAGTGCCAGCCTGTAGGCCACCGGGCCAATCCTCTCGGTGATCTCATAAGGTCCGATGTAACGAGGGCTCAACTTCCCTCGCCTGCCAAATCTCACTTCACCATTCCAAGGGGATAATTTCAGGAATACCCGATCTCCGACCGCAAACTCAAGATCCCGAATCCGATGGTCCACATAGCTCTTTTGTCTGTCCTGGGCTGCCTTGAGCCGATCCCTGATGAGTTTGACCTTCTCGGTTGTCAGTTCCACCAATTCGGATTTAGTCAGCTTCCTTTCACCCACATTCGTCCAACACAACGGGGTTCTGCACTGCCGTCCGTACAAGGCTTCGTACGGAGCCATCCCTATGCTCGCCTGATAGCTGTTGTTGTAGGCAAATTCCATTAAGGCTAGATGTGACTCCCAAGTGTCCTGAAATTGCAAAACACAAGCCCGCATCATATCCTCCAGTGTCTGGATGGTTCGCTCAGACTGGCCGTCAGTCTGAGGATGAAATGCAGTACTGAAACGAAGTTTCGTCCCAAAAGCTTCCTGTAGACTTTGCCAAAACCGAGAAGTAAACCTCGGGTCCCTGTCAGATACTATTGATTCCAGAGTACCGTGTAGACGGACGATCTCGTCAATAAACAACTGGGCCAACTGTGTCATCCTGAAGTTCTCTCGCACCGGCAAGAAATGAGCTGATTTCGTAAGCCTGTCCGCAATCACCCAAACTCCATCGTGACCTCTGGGTGTCCTAGGAAGTCCAAACACGAAATCCATCGTTAAGTGATCCTATTTTCATTCCGGGATAGGTAGGGGTTGCAAGGCTCCATAAGGTCGTTGTCTCTCAACCTTCACTTGCAGGCAAATCAGACACCTGCTGACAAACTCGGCAATCTCCCGTTTCATACCCGGCCACCAGTAGTGCTCTCGCAAGGTTCGATACATCTTGGTCCCACCAGGATGCATCGCGTAGGCCGAACTATGGGCTTCGTCCAAGATCTCCTTCTTCAGTGCCTCAACGTCGGGCACACACAACCGTCCTTCCTTTAGCAAAGCTCCATCCTCCCTGACTGTAAAATCTAACCGCTCACCGGCCTCCACTTCAATCCGAAGTACACATGAGATAGGATCTTGAGATTGAACCTCAACGATCCGATCGACCAGAAGTGGTCTCACATGAAAATTAGCCAGCAAGACACCTTGGCCATCCAAACCCAAATCAATGCTATTCTTACGGAGTTCAACCAAAAGTGATAAATGAACCGTTCGTAGATGTGCTACAGAATGCGTTGACTTCTGGCTTAGAGCATCAGCCACCACATTGGCTTTTCCCGGGTGGTACTCAATCGTGCAATCATAATCCTTAATTAGCTCTAGCCACCGTCGTTGCCTCACATTTAACTCCTTCTAAGTGAACAAGTACTTCAGGCTTTTGTGATCCGTGAAAATTCTGCAAGTCACACCATACAGGTGATGTCTCCAGATTTTTAACGCATGCACGACGGCAGCTAACTCCAAGTCATGCGTCGGATAATTGCGCTCATGCGATTTCAACTGGCGCGAAGCATAGGCAATCACTTTCCCATGCTGCATTAGCACACATGCCAAACCCGGTAAGGATGCATCACTGTACACCTCGAATTCCCCACTGTCGTCTGGAAGGGTCAGTATAGGAGCAGATGTCAGCCTTTCTTTTAGCTCCCGAAAACTACGCTCACAATCGTCATCCCACTCAAACTTGACTCCCTTCCGCGTCAGTCGCGTCAACGGGGCAGCAATGGTAGAGAAACTCTCTACAAACCTCCTGTAGTAACCAGCCAAACCCAAGAAACTTCTGACTTCAGTGACGGTCCTTGGTTGTTCCCACTTCGCCACTGCCTCAATTTTCTGAGAATCCACACTGATCCCGTCAGTTGAGATCACATGCCCCAAGAAACTCACGCTCGTCAACCAAAACTGACACTTGCTGAGCTTCGCATACAACTGGTTTTCCCTCAAGGTACCCAGCACCATCCTTAAGTGCTCCTCGTACGCTTCTGCACTCCTCGAGTAGACTAGGATATCGTCAATAAACACGATGACAAAATGGTCCAAGTAAGGCTGCAACACTCGGTTCATCAAATCCATAAACGCTGCGGGTGTGTTGGTCAAACCAAACGGCATCACAAGGAACTCATAATGACCATAATGGGTCCTAAAGGCTGTCTTGGGTACATCCTCATCCTTAACCCGCAATTTATGATACCCGGAACGTAGATCAATTTTGGAGAAGTACTGCGCTCCTCGCAGTTGATCAAACAAATCATCGATCCGAGGCAACGGGTATTTGTTCCTGACCGTTACTTTATTCAGTTGCCTGTAATTGATGCAGAGTCTCAAACTCCCATCCTTTTTCTTCACAAATAACACCGGGGCTCCCCAGGGGGACACACTTGGTCGAATAAACCCCATCTCAAGTAATTCTTGTAACTGCGCCTTCAGTTCTTTCAACTCAGCTGGCGCCATACGATACGGAGTCTGAGAGATAGGTTGCGTACCTGGAACCAGATCAATAGTGAACTCGACATCTCGATGCGGTGGCAATCCCGGTAGATCCTCCGGAAAGACATCCGGGAACTCCCGTACTATCGGTATATCCTCTACCCTCAATGGTGCAGCTCGTGAATCCATCACTTGAGCTAAGTATCCCTGGCACCCTTTCCTCAACAACTTACTTGCCTTCAGGGCTGAAATCACTCCGACAGGAGTGGCTCGCTGAATTCCCTGAAAAGTGGTTTCCGGTAATCCCGGGCTCCGAAAAGTAACCTTCTTATCGACACATTCGATAGAAGCATGATGGAGTGTCAACCAGTCCATTCCCAAAATGACATCAAAGTCGTGCAAATCCAAAAGTATCAAATCTGCCATCAGACCAACATCACCCACCATTACGGGACATTCCTGCAACACTTGATTTACCACAAATACATCTCCCGTGGGTGTGCTCACACCCAAATCACAGTCCAAGGCGGACACCTCTCTACCCGCCAACAACTCACAGTCCCGTGAAATAAATGAATGAGTAGCTCCGGGGTCAATTAAAGCACAAACATCATGTCCAAAGATCGTGAGTGTACCTGTCACAACACCAGGCGCTGCCCTGGCCTCCTGCTGCGTAACAGCAAAAACTCGGGCATGTGGTCCAGCTGCTCGCCCACGGCCCCGGCCCCTCTGTCCATTAGCCGCTCCAGTACCACCTCCTCGAGTACTCCCAGTCCCAGAAACTGCAGCTGTGCTCCGTCCCTGCTCTGCTCCACCCCGACCTGCGCCACCACCCTGTGGCAAAGATGGACACTCCCTCCGATAGTGGCCCCGCTCGCCACAGAAGAAACAGATAACACTGGAAGCATCTCGAACAAAACCACCACCCTGCCGTCCCGTGGAAGCAACAGAAGTTGTGCTCGCCTGCGGAGCAGTCTGCGCCCTAGGCGCTCGGAATCCGGAACTCTGATAGTTACCAGGCCTGCCATAACGATCATTGCCTGCAGATGAGGCTCCATTATAACGTCCCTTCTTCGAGGCTCTCTGACCATACGATCCAGGATATGAACGCTCGCGACGTTGTCCACCACCAGAATATTGTGGACGTGTCGGGAGACTAGCCTCAACCCGCACCGCGGCATCAGACAACTCCCTGAGAGTAGCAAAAGCTCCGGCCGTCACAATGGCCCGTATCTCACCCCGTAGGCCAAGCTCAAACCTACGACATTTCTCAGCCTCAGTAGATACAAAGGTAGGGGCAAAACGAGCTAGCATCTGAAATTTCTGCTCATACTCAGCTACGGACATGCTTCCCTGCTAGAGCTGCAGAAACTCGGTCTCCCGAGCATCACGGAATGAACGGGGATAATACTGATCCAGAAACCGTTCACGAAAGGTCTCCCAAGTCACTGTACGGGCATCCCAGCCCGACAACTCCAGAGTATACCATGTAACAACCCGTACCTTCGGGAAGGGTAAAAATGTAATTTTATAAAGTTTTGTATATAAAGGACAATTTTGCCCTTGTGAATAGGAGATGAAAAGTTGACTTTTTGAATTACAGTTTGGATGAGTGTTAACCCTTGACCGTGACGTAGTTAGGACGTCACGAGTCCGTAGACAGGTGGCAGGTTCGATTCGGACAACCGGAGGAAAAGTTATGACGTTCGGAAGATTGGGGGCGTTACCGTAATTTTGAGTAAACGAGGAAAATGTTGACTTTTTAGAGGACATGTGATTTTCACGTAGACCGGGGACCGTTGGATAGGTCTCGACGTCCTGAGTACAACGACAGGCGGCATGCTGTCATCGGACGTCGGATGAAATAGTTACGGGTCTAGAACGTTCGAGGGCAAAACGGTAATTATTTATACAAGGGGTATTTTGGTCATTTTCTCTCAGCCAATTGGATGAGGACAAGTGGCTGAGTGGGGTAGATATTTGTGCTGTTGTCCATAGGATTGTGGACACGTGGGGGCACTGGATTGTTCTAAAGGGTTCTAAAGTGTGCACGGCCACACCTTGCTCAAATTGAACCGTGCAATCCTTCGACAAACACAGAGAAACAGAGGGTGAGAAATTGAAGGAGATGGATCGATTTTGGTGCAAGGGTGAGTGAAGGGTGAATGGTGTGAGTGACAGGGAGTAGTGTTTGTACTGGTGATCGAGTTTTGGTGGTGAAATCGTGCACGACGGCACGGTGGTGGTGCGGCGAAGGTTTGAGGAAACAGGGTGGCTGTGAGTTCGTGGTGGTGACTACGCCATGTGGTGGCTCAAACCAAGGTAGTGGGAGCCGTAGGAGGTTGCAGGGAGACCAACAAGCACCGTGGTACGCGGCGGCGCTTGCGGCGGAGACAGAATCGAAGGGTAAGCCTCTTTACTCTGTTTTCCCGTGATTTTTCAATTCAAAAGTCGTGAGGGTAGGATGAGAATCGAGGGGATTGGTGAGTGCAGTGTTGTTCAGGGAGGTTCTAGGAGTGGTGTAGGACAGTCGCCGTGACGGGGGCGTACACGGCGGAGCTCAGTCGACGGTGAGTATTCTGTACTCTGTTTGGCCGTGAATTTCAAACGGGAAATCGTGGATTTAGAGAGTGAGTCGAGGATTCCTGTGAGTTGTGTGTGACTCAGTGAGGTTGTGGGAGGAGTTTAGAATCGCCACCGTGAGGGGGGAAGCATAGGACGGCCGGGAAGGAAAACAGGGGCCGTCTGTGTTTTTTTTCGAGCTTCAGTCGTGAAGCTGAGGGGTGAATCGAACCAGGAGAGTGAGGGGGATGGATTCCTGGTCTCTGGACGAAGCTGCAGGAGAAGAGAGGAGTGAAATGGTGGCCGGACGGCAGAGAATGGCTCTCGCCGGTCTTGGTTGCAGCCTGGTGTGAACCGGGTTCAAGCGAGGAAGGAGAAGCACTATAGCAGGCGCGTGAGGCCCACGCGCAGCCACTTTGGGCGGCGCGTGGAGGCGCGTGGAGAAGAATCCGGCCAAGCTTCCAACATGAGTTTGGTTCTAATTGTTCTAAGGAATCCAATGGTATAGTTTTCGGGTTAATCGGACGGTGTTACGGAGTTGTTCGGGAATCCAGACGGTGAGGGTTTAGGATTAAAATATTATTTAATTCCCGAAAAATTGAGGAAATTAGGATTAGGATCCTTGATGTATTTGTAACCCTAATTGGTGCATTTTGACAGGACGGGAGGCACCCGAGACAGTCGAGGAGCGCACGGAGCGCGAGTGACTCGTTCTGGATTTGTGAGTGGACTCTTTCTTTCTTTCGAGCATGCCTAACTGTTTTATTGAAGTTTTATAATCTTAAATATGTTTTTATGCCTTTGAATGATGATTATATGTGATTGATGAGTTTGCACGTTTTTTGAGATATTTCCGAGATTTTGCACGTTTTTCGAGAAAAGCTGGTTTTCGGATTTTGATGCCATAATTACGATTTCAACCTATAATTGTTTTCTGATGATGATACATGGGTTATGAAATATAATTTGTGATTATGTGTGACTTCTGGGTATAAGAATGGATTTCCGGATTTGGGTTCGGAATGTCGGTTCGGAACGCCGGACGGGCTTCGAACCGGGAATTTCGAATTCGAGTTTGGCGATAGACTTCGAATTGGTTGTACACTGGATATGGATTGGATTTGCTGGATCTAGATATTAGGTTTAAAGACCCGGATTGATATTGACGGGGGACGGGCCCGGATTGAGTTTAAAGACTCGGGAGTTTAAAGACTCAGATATGTTGATATTACCCCCATAGGCCTATTGAGTTTAAAGACTCGGGAGTTTAAAGACTTGGATTTCATTTAAGGCCTGATTGAGTTTAAAGACTCGGATAGGTCCAGCAAGTTTGATCGGAAATGATGATTTGATGCTGAAGCTATGATTTCTATATCCGTTTTATAGTGTTTCTGTTTCTTATGGTATTTTATAGTGTATCTATTTCTTATGAGATTTTCTAGTGTTTCTGTTTCTTATGATGTTTCATAATATGATTTCCTAGTACTTCATTGGGCATGCCTGTTTTAAAAACGGAGGGAACACTGATTCTTATTTTTCCTTCACCTTGAATTAGCGAGAAACTGATTTTAAAACTTTTGGTTATTCTAGTCCACTCACACTTTTGGTTTTTAAATTTTCCCTCCAGGTCGTGGTGATAGCGCTGGGGTGAACGTTGAGGCAGATATCGAGGCATAGAGCTTCCGACGTTCTTCCGTTACGAGACTAGCATTGTAGGACTTTGTGCCCATTTTGTAGAACTATGCTCTGACTGACTGTTGTGTATATTTTACTCCTTCATCTGATAGTTATGCTTATAGTTGTATGACGGTTGTTTGTTTTGTGTGATACTGTAAGTGTGATTGTCAGACGGGAGCAGGGTTCGTCCTGGATATAGAGGCCATATTTGGGACGGGTCCTGACAATGGTATCAGAGCCGGACCCTGACCGGAAGTGTGCCAGCGAGAACGCTGGGCCCCAAGGGGGTGGATTGTAAGACCCGGTCTTGGAAGCAAGAACGGTGAGCAAGACCCGTGAGCTTGAGAAGCAAGAACGGTGAGCAAGACCCGTGAGCTTGGAAAGGTAAGATCGGTGAACGATCCCACATCGCTCGGGGAGGGAAAGGTGAAGTGCCTTATATGTGTGGGCACGTATTTATCTAACACAAGGCCTTTTGGGAGCTCTGTGGCTTTGGGGGGATTGGAACCCCAAAGTTAAGCGAGTTGAGGCTGGTGCAATCCCATGATGGGTGACCTACTGGGAAGTTGCACATGAGCTCCCGAAAACAAAACCGTGAGGGCGAGGCCCAAAGCAGACAATATTGTGTTAGATGAGCCGGGTCGTGACATACCACCACCCATAAGCAGATCCATCAAGTAAAAATGTGGCCAACACCACACGCTCCTCAGGAGGACAGTGCATCACAGTAAAAATCCACTCAATCCGAGAAATCCAACGGTGAGCATCCTCGGGATCCGCTCCACCACTAAACACCGTAGCTCCAAGACGCTGGGCTCGCTCGATCGAAGCACTCTCGGCATCGCCATCAGGTCGTGGAGGGGGTTCGCGTCGCGGAGGCATGGCCGGTCGTCCTTCTCTGAAAGAGGCATAAGTTAGTACAATAATCAAGGCACACCCGAGTGCCGGACATGAATCGTAAACCTAGGCTCTGATACAAATTGACAGGACCCACCCCGATTATCGCCTCGATAATCGGAAGGCATCCTGCTCCCGTCTGACAATCGAAACCAAAAGACCGGAAAGCTAATTAATATTACATCACACCCATTGTCAGACCAGGGAGATTAAACATATACAACCGACTCGACGTCAAGTCCATATTTTCACAGAGCAATATATTACAAAATAGGTTAAAAAAACAAATCCTACTCTGTGAACTAACTACTCCGCAACGGAAAACATTATGCCTCCGCCTCTGCCTCGGCGCTTGCCCCCGCGCTTGTACCACGACCTGGAGGGAATTTAAAACAACAAAGTGTGAGTGGACCGAAACATAAGTTTTACAGAAAACAGTTTTTCCGAAATCGGGTTCGCCCTCCAGTTTTGTAACACGCATGCATAACCGAATATTCAGAAATCACGTATTAAACCTCTGAAAAACTCTTTTTCCGGAAACACATGAAAAACGTTACAGAAAATCGTCATAACTCATGTAAAACCATTTAATATTACCAGATTCCAGAAACTGTCATTTTGAAACATCAATTGCACAAACCAAGTAAAAAGTGTATCAATAATCACAGTTAAGCCGTTGGATCCATCCGAGTCTTTAAACTCAATATTAGGCCTTCCCGGGATATCAACGATTCTTTAAACTCAAAACATGATTAGTAGGCCTCGGGGGTATCACAATCATCGAGTCTTTAAACTCAATCTGGGTCCTTAAACCCAATTTTCGGGCCCGCCTTCGTCATCAACAAACCGGGTCTTTAAACCCAAAACCAGATCCAACAATCAACCGGGTCTTTAAACCCAAAACCGTTTTTAAGTACAATAAACCAGGATTCATCACAAACCATTTTCCAACATCATTCCGAAAACATATCACATCATAATAGGACTTACGTCCGAATTCACATGCAAAATTCCAACACATGCATTTTCCGAAGATTACTTCACAATATGATCAAACATCATAAATCCGTAACATGCATAATCATATCCAGATACTTCATCAAAATCATCACGCATGCATAAGCGAAAACCGTAACCTCGAAATGCGTGAAATACGATAAATATCTCGAAAAGCGTGAAAACACGTAAAACCGATATATCATATCACCATCGTAAAATCATATGTAAAACCATAAGATAAACAAGAAAGATAGTCATGCATGCCCAATTTAGAAATCAAAAAGTCCACTCACAATCTTAGGACGCGTCAATCGCGTCCCACGCGCTCCTCCGTAGCTTCGGAAGTGTCCGGGCGTGTAAAAACGTACAAGAAGGGTTACAAACATCCCAAAATAACTCGTAGGATTTTTCCTAATTTTTCCGGATTTTTCGGCGAAATTAAACTTAGAGACTTAACCTTCCGGACTCCCGAAATTATCCCGAATGACTCCCGAACAACTCGAATCCTAAAGGTAAAATGTTAATGGGACTGAAAGGAACAATTTCCATGTTGACCGTGATCGGAGATGACATCGCACGCGCCGTCACGCGCCGCCCAAAGTGGCTGCGCGTGAAGGCCACGCGCCAAGCTACAGTGTCATCGTTCTTACCCGGATAGACTGATAATCGGGTCTATTACCCGCGACTCAACCCGACTAGTTCAAGCTCAATTCTCAATCAATTCCTCTCGTTTATGATCCTATCACCTTCTCTAATCCATTAATTTTAGGTCTGTAATGATGATTAACCTCGACTGTCCCTAAATCGATTCGACCCAGACCTGATCAGACGAACGGGTCGTCGTCCAGAACTCCCCCAAACCAGCTCCATTTCCAAATTAGTTTCACCAGTAGCATAAGGAAACTTAGACGAACACAATGGCACTAACAATTTAACTCGCCGTTACCTGGAAGTCGTCGTTCTCTGCACTGGTTTTCCTCTGAAACTGAGACTCAGGTTCCCGGCCAACCTGTCCTCCTCCTCCTTCGATTCCTGCACGGTTGTGCTCGTAGTGGCCCCAGAAGTCTAACACGGCCCTTGGTTTCGATCAACAGGCTCCAGAAATTGAATGGGATTTTTCCCTCCAACTGGTTCCTCCCTGAACAGCACTCGGGTTCTAGGGCCAACAGTGGTCGTCCTCACTCAAATCTTGCACCAACGTGATTCTTTCACTCCCAGAAGTCCCTCAGTATCCTTAGTTTGGTCCCAAAACCCGTAGGAATTGAACCCTGAAATTTCCCCCCAAAAACCCGAAAATGTTTTCTCACGGTTCCTCTCACAGTTCCTCACCACTCAGCTCCCAAACTGAACCAAAATGACCCAACTGCATCCTCTCCTCACTCCCTTACTCTGTCGATCAATTCAAACGGCCAGCAACCCGTGGGAGACCAACTGAGGTTTTCTGAAAATGTCTCCCACGCACACAGAAACCATGGCCAATTCATGCTTTCCCGTGCCCTGAACTCTGTCCAACCGTGCACCTGAGCCACTCCACCCTGCTTCCACTACCTCAAACAACTTAAACAATGCCCTGAACCTTCCACTAGGCCTTAAACAATTGAACGCACAAGACACCACGGCCGCTGCTCTGTTTTCCACGGTGGTGAACAGTACCCTGTGCGAAAATTACCAAAATGCCCCTAGGGCAAAAATTACCAAAATGCCCTCCAGCTTCCGTGACCCGTAACTCGGTCATCCGATGTCCGTTTCAAGCGTGCCGCCTGTCATTGTACTCAGGGCGTCGAGACGAACATAACGGTCTTCGAGTCAAATGAATATCAATTGTCAAACAAAAAGTCAACTTTTCCCTTTATAACGTCCAATTACGATAATGCCCCTGAACTTCCGAACATCATAACTTTCACCCTGTTGGTCCGAATCGAACGTGCCACCTGTCTATGAACTCGTGACGTCCCGAACTACATCACGGTCATCGCTCAACGTCCGTTCCACCTCCCAATCAAAAAGTCAACAAATTGACCATACAAATCACAGGGGTAAAAACGTCGTTTTATTCAATATTTTATAATATTACATTTCCAGAACGTCCAGGGCGTTACATGAGCACATAAATGATGATTTCCTCGTGTTTTTTTTAAGTGTATGACTGAAGTTTATTTCTGAGAATAAACGAACCAAATTCTCCTCATGGTGTCGTTGATGTATTTATGTGTCCTTGTGTTTACTGTTCACGGCCAAAACACTAGTGCCAATGACCAATTTTCGTTTGTTTGCAGCCTCGAAGGGAAGATATTTAGCCGGTTTTGTTGATTTTTAGATATTTTTATCATTTTATTATTTTTATTTTGTGTACTATATATTAACATCATTGGATTATAAATATGCTCATCCAACTGTCAAATTGGCACTACACTTAATCCAACCCTATGTGGTAGAAATTTCGATAATTTTGATGCGAATTCAATGTGCACTAATTTAAACTAAAAAGCCTATACAAAAATAATAATAATTCAATTAGTCCTCACCATTTGGCCCAAAAGCCCATGGGCTTATGGGGGCCCGATAAGCCCGATGGACAAAAGCCCGGCCCGACCCGCTATGGGTCGTGGGCCAGCCCGGCCCGAGAGTTAGCGGGCTGGGCTTGGGCTTATGGTGTTCAAACCCGATAGGTCCGACCCCGATAAGCCCAACCCGACCCGCCCGTAATAAACCCGGCCCATAAGCCCGAAAATATAAAATATTTATTATTTAAAAATTAATACTCAACCCATTCTTAATACTAATATTTCAACCAAAACCCAAATCTCAGCCCCAAGTCCACCTAATTTATTTTAAAAAGCCCAATATCCAATACTCAATACCCAATACCCAATACAAACCCTAACCACACCTCCACCTACTTAATAAGCCCAACGTTTTTGGACCTTTGAGTATTTTATTTTAATGATGCCACATTTTTGCACCCTTGTGTATTTTTTTTCATTATTAATATTTTTTTGTAATTTTAAAATTTGAGACATAATTTATTGCAAAAGCCCACGTAAGCCCAATCCAAGTGGGCTTAATAGGCCCAACCCGAAAAGCCCGATATAAACTCGGCCTGATAAAAACCCGCGGGCTATTTTTTATGTCATTAAGTCCGCCGGACCCGGCCCACAAATTTAAAAATTATTTAATAAACCCCACTCGGCCCGGCCCAATGCCGAAGCCTAATTCAATATATGGTGAACTGAATACGTGAAAAGAGAACACGTGGGAGTAGTTTAATCAAGTCCCTAGCTTTCTATTTTGTTTTTGTCATTGATAAGATCTTGTGCTACTCTTATTTCTCATTCCTCCTAATAATAAAGTGAGTCAAAATTCAAACCCCCACCAACCCCTTACCACTGTTCTCTCTTGTCAATTTTCTCAAACTCATCAAAAAAAGTCTCAATCAAATTAAACCTCCATTTCTGGTTTCGGACATTCTTACTTGAATTATTACAAGACATGGAAAACCCTCCGAAAAAAAAAGAGCCCATGCAAATATTGGCTCACCCTCAGAAGCGGCATAGCTCTAAGTCTTCACCGCCAGAGGACCAGGTCAACTTAGCTGCCACTGCGATCACCCTCAATGTACGGTTGAGATCATCTGACATGCCTTCCCACATGCAACACCGTGCCCTCCGCCACACCAGATCACTCCTTGACTCAGTACCATCGCCTCCCGCCAGTACTTCCCCCAACCCTTCTCACCTAGCTCGAGCTCTCAAAAAGGTACATATATAATATACGTGCATGTACAATCTGTATTGTTTTTTTCTAAACCTTGTTTCCTCAATTTCCCTTTTAAATTTCTTTTCCACTTTCTGTCAATTTCTCTCTGAATTTTTAATTCCTCTAATTATTTATTCCTTCTAAAATATTCATTTTTCCTTTATATGATTATTTTCTAACGTAAAAGTTGATGATAGGCGAGTGTTCATATTTTCTTTTAAGATCATATAATAATAAATGAAATTAGCTGAATAAAAATGAAAAAAATGAGCAGAAATGAAAGTTGATAAAAAAAAAAATGTATAAATTTAGGAGCAAGGGACACATTACTTGTGAATGAATTAATTGAATTGAAATGATAATAATGAATTATATTTAGGATTTTGACTCGGTGTATGGACCGGCGTGGCACTGTGTGGTGGGACGGAGTTTTGGATCGTTCGTGACTCACTCACCTGGTGGGTTTGTGTATTTCTCAATCGACGACTCGGTGTCGGTGCTTCTCTTCAAAACTGAAGTCCAGTTGGTGACGGAACCACCACAAGCCACCAACAACGCACCCTAATTAGTAATTATGACCAAGGACATTTTCCTCTTTCTCTTTGACTAGCGGGCCAGCATGTCAAATATATATATATATATATATATATATATATATATATGTATATGTTGGCTTCTTCTCTTCTTTTTTATATGCATGTGATTTTCAGGGCTTGAGCAACATATATATATATATATATATATTGAATTCAAAGTACATAAAATGTGGTTAATTGATGGACTCTCGTTTTTTCGTTTCTCCAAATTTGTTTCTTTTTGGAGTTGTTTCTTGATTATTCAATTCTAAAGTCATCCCCGGTAGCTGATCGGAAAATTTGAGTTTGACATATTTGGCCTGAAAATTGAAGTGAAATGGATTGGTTAATTCTTATTTGTGAGAGTAATATTACGAGTTTTATTCCTATTGTGACGGGTCATATTATTTAATAGAGAAAAAAAAAACAATAATAAGAATGTAATGAGGAAGGGAGGCATAATGCATGAACTTTATTGATGTTGTGAAAACAAAATTCAAATGTTTGAACAATTAATTAAGGCGGTTAAAAACATTGAAAGGTGAAAGGGAGGCATAATATTTGTTGTGAAATGACTTTTGCTAGGGTTGGCAAATGGCGATTACAGTGCATTGTTGTTGATTGAGATGCCAAATCAGAGGACTGTCTAAAACACTAGAATTATATTTGTATGATGCGTCTGCATAATGATAATGTATAACACTGACTACACGCAAAACCAAAATGAATGAAAGCGCACCACGCTATTCCCAAATTGATATCTTTTATGATTGTCTGTGTTCATGACAGTAATTACGTAAATTCAAATTTATGTACTAACTATTCCCAAATTTATGACATTAATTACGTAACCTCAAATTTATGTACTAACTGGTAAAAATGTTCCCAGAACAAAAACAGTTTGCAAATTATCAATCATGCTGCCTCTCCCCAATTTTTTTACCAGACAGTAACAAAAATGTCAACAAGTGATCTTTATTTTATGAAACAAAAGAACATACAAATTCACATGACCAACAACAAGGGCAAAAGACAATTAGAAATACAAGCAAGTAAAAAACGTAGAACTCTGACGTAGGAAAAGATACCTACAAAAAATGAACGACTGAAAACTAATAAATCACTCATAATATTTACAGGGCAGGTAAAGAACTCAATGTCAATATTATACTGGTCCATTTCCTTTCTCTTTCTCTTCAACTAGGCGACAGCTATACACAAAGTAACATGGGATCGAATCTCACATAGGCTTAGTGAGAGTCTTCCGAAGTGAAGTCTTACCCCTTTTCTCATGCTCTGATATACCATCGTGAAAGACCAATTTCTAAGACAAATTCCTCTCCTGCATTATAGATTCTATCTTCTCAACGTCTTCTGGGGTGTCAACTCCGTGAGCCTCATGGTCAACCTTAATCACCTGCAAACTTACATGTTAAAACCACCAGAAAAGAGCAAACAACCTTGCAATGCCAAAATGACTTTGCACGAAGCAGGAAATAAGAATAAGTCTAGCCGATAAAAATCTTATCGTATTTTTACCTTCATCCTATACCCATTTTCAAGGACCTTAAGCTGCTCCAGATCCTCTTCTAGTTGCAGAGGAGTAGGCTGAAGCTCTGGATATATCTTTAGAAACTTTGTATCATAGCTCTGGAAATGAATGTAATGGAAATCCCTAAACTCACAAACCTTCTAAGTTTAAATCATTATACGTTGGATAACATAATTTAAGACTGCTGACCTTACTGCAACACACAGTGTATTACAAAGTGAAATGCCAATTTAATACCTGAATTCCTAGGTGAAGCATATATGGAAACTGCGGATTGGCCTTGCCTGACCTGTATCAACCGTAGACAATCTGTCAAGTCTTGCTAAGCAGCCGATAACATACTTTCATTCACCACACATACTTTACTTCATGAAAAGGCAATATTAACATTATGCTGATAACTGTATAAATGCAAATAAAACACGAGAGATAGAAATCAGTAAGCATAAACTCACTTGTTAAATGGAATCAGCCCCCTTGAAAAATAGATGGCATAACCAGAATTATCCACCACACATTTCACTCGGTTTGGATCAAATGCATCTTCAAGTTTTAATGAAGCGACTGCAGTGCTGAACACTGCATCTGGGGCATCCTGGTAAGTCATCACAACTTCCTCACATGATAGAACTAATAATTAACTAGGTACGCAGATGCAATTTGAAATGAAAAAATTAACTTAATATGTAAGCATAATTTTGATGCTACACAAATCTGCACCTGGGATTGCTTCACCTACTTCAAAAAAGGAAAATAATTGCTGAAAATCTAAATTGATAAAATACCAATTTATGGCTCCTGTGCTGGCACTCACATTCAAGGAGCACAATCGTGTCAAAGGAATAAAATTTACCTGCAAAGCTTTAACAATTCCATCTATTGTGTCAGGGTCAAGAAGAGGTTCATCTCCCTGAATATTGACAACTATATCATACTTCTTCTCAAGTTTCTCGACTGCTTCAGAGCAACGTTCGGTACCTTTTAAGTTCAGCGAGAATTACATAAACTACCATAAAATGAGATTATATATGTAATCTTTAAAAAAGATGGAAAGGAAAGGTCCCTACCATTACTACAGTATTCTGAGGTCATTATGACATCAGCTCCAAAACTGCGACAACATTCCCGAATTTTCTCATCGTCTGTCGCCACAACTACACAATAAAAAATGCAATAATATAGTTGTGCACAAGTTCATAACCAACACTTCTAATACTAGGCGGATCTATTTCACTTCATTAACTGCAGTAAGGCTTTTTTATTGTCACATTTTGAATTAAGCAAAACTTAAAAATGGTCAATTGCGTTTGGATGAGGCACCTAAAAAAAATATGGGCATTTTAAGTAGATGGTTGAGCACTGGGAAACAAAAATATGGACGTTGTAAGGAAGTAGATGAACCACATGAGCATAACAAACCACTAAATAAGGGATTTCCAAAGTAACACCTCCATAGGTGGAACTCACACATTTCATCTATATGCCTTGTATCGTATCA
The DNA here is from genome assembly GCA_032719365.1 of Prinsepia uniflora. Classification (NCBI taxonomy): domain Eukaryota; kingdom Viridiplantae; phylum Streptophyta; class Magnoliopsida; order Rosales; family Rosaceae; genus Prinsepia; species Prinsepia uniflora. Next base: position 37,924,696 of record CM064868.1, on the reverse strand, counting down.
TTTAGATAAGGGATTTTCCAAAGTAACCCCTCCATAGGTGGAACTCACACATTTCATCTATATGCCTTGTATCGTATCATTTTGCCTAAATTCCACGGAACTTTGGAATTCCTCATCCAAATGCACCCTAAGAGAATCGAAGACTGAACCAACAGTAGATCACATCTGGCCTATTATCAATCAATATAAATCTCTGTCCACCAAAGTCAGCCAATTTATTTATAATGGAGATGGGAAGTGAACCATTTCGAAATGAATCAGATTGGTCTAGCATAGGTTCAGATTGGTTGCTAAAGTATGCCGATAACCATATCTAAATGAGGACTCATAATTTTGGATTCCCACCAAACTTGACAGATCTAATGAGTTTCTTATTCCTTCCCTAAATATTACTAGTCAATGGCAGAATCCGACAGTTTACTCCACAAGTTTTCTTCCCCAACATTCTAGCATAAATCTGAAACGAAATTGCATGGATTTCAAGTGATTTTACATACCTATATGATCCAATGTAGTTGCCAGTTTTGCCCTTTCCCATGTTCTCTGAAGAGACCAACTCAAATTTGTTAGTGAAGTGTTTTGCAATTACAATATCACAGGCTCTAATCTTACACCAAATATACACAGGCTTAAAAAAAAAAAAAACAAGGGTGCTTTAGAACCTTCCTAAAAGAACGAAATTGGGCAATTAGACCAAATAAATTTGAGGACTGAAATGAAGGAGAATGGAAGTGAAATGAGAGACCTGGATCATGGGCTTTCCGAGGATCTTAACGAGAGGCTTGCCCTGAAAGCGTGAAGAAGCGAAGCGGGCGGGTATAATGCCGACGACGCGACTGCGGAACTTCTTAGTCGGACCCAAGTAGACCCGCGCTCCAATTGCCACCGCAACTGCAACTCCGGCGACGATTCCGTGAACGGTCCATGCGTTGGCGATGTTCCAAGACCCGGACGATGATGAAGATGATAAGCAAATCGACTTGGAGTTCATGTGGATTTCACTGCACACAGAAGCAGAGTCGTGGGTAGGTTTTGGTTAATTAATCCTACTGTGTATTGCTTGACTTTTGAGGGCTTCGGTTATTTGTAACTTTCGTCCGTTTTTCAACTTCAGAGCTGCGAGACTGGAGACTGATAGTGGATATATTCATAATGCTTATATCCTATATTAGCTGTGTGTTTTCATATCGTCCTCTCAATTTATCAACCTATATTTTAATATTATATATATATATATATATTAGATTATCTTCCTAAAAAACCGTTTAGTCATTCATATATACCAATTAAATGGAGAGTTTGTATTTCGAATTTTAATTCTTATTAAAATGGTTGATTTTTTTTTATTTTTATATATTACATATAAATGCTTAGACGGAATCCAATCTTATTGATTTTCGAAGGAAATGATATTGACATTATGATTTAGAAAATAAGCAGTTCAGATTATGATATATACAAAAAAATACAATTCGATTATAAGAAGGTACCACTAGAGCGGGATGCAAGTATTTTGTTTTTTTTTTTTTTTTCTCTTTTTGGTCATTTTTTAGGACAATACTTGCACATCATCCTGATGGTTACTCCTCACGTTACTATTTTGATCTCTCGAATAGTCTTTGTACATATATCATATCATAATCGGATCTGTTGAACCTCTAAATCATTTCACCCTAATGGTACTTTCTCATACCACATTTTCAATTTATTGAATTATTTTTTTACGTATATCATAATAAAAAAACATTCATATAATCATCTAGTTGAAAAATGAAAAAGATTGAAGATTGGTTTGTCATTTGTATGTATCAAATACCAAATCAACGATTTTGAATACAATTAAGATCCTCATAATAAACAGTCCATTTAATTGATATATATATATATATATGAGATTAAAATGATCTCCAATTTAATTTATTTTTATATAAATAATCTTGAAATAAATATTTAGAAATTTAATGGTTTCGACTATGACATATACATAACTATAACTTTTTAAATCAAAAGGATGGTATAATGAGGTATTATCATGGTAAAATGCATGTAGATCGTTGTTGAAATCAAGCATGAGACATAATTGCATGTGTACTTGCAATGAATGAAGTTACGACTCAAAGAAATCATCAATATACTCTGTAATCCATTTTCTTCTTCATTGTCAGGTATGCCGTCTCTAGTATTCATGTGTCAGTAAAGAGTAGTAACTGCCATTGGTGTACAAGCTCTAAATAAAAAATGATGTGGTGGATCCGTGGAAGATAATTTGTTGGACCAATTTTTATATATGATGAGTGAAAAATAGTGACCTCGAATTTAATATAAAAATTTGAAATCTCTGTCATTTTCCTTAAAATTTAGTTGTTCTTAAAAAAATTCAAATCGTTATGTGGCTGGATCATAAATATTATATTATATTTGTTCGATTATCCTCTTTGCCATGGTAGACGTGTATGTGTTCACTTGCTCTCTCGGAAGGGAAGAGGTGTTCACTTTCTCACTCGATCGGGAGGGAAGAGGTGTTCACTTTCTCCCTCGGTAGGAATGAGTGGTCAATAAGACAAAAGTAAGATGTTAGACCTAATAAGTTGTTTCCAGAGAATTATATGGTAACTTCACCACCTGAGAGCTGGGTGGTAAAGTTGCCTTTTAGAGTTTTAGAGGAGGTTAAACTCTTATATTTATACTGGAAGTGGAGAAAACTCTCAATATCTTGGATGTATCAATTTCTGTCATCTTTGAGCTTCCCTCGATGTCTCCCTTCTTTCCCTTAGCCCGCGCCTGAAAAATCATGAGTAACCATAAAGCCCCTAAACGCAAATTACCAATTACCCCAAACCCCTTGCCGTTGCTAGCCCTCCTTCTGCTACCTCGGTAGCTTTGAATTCCACCACCACTAGTTAACCTTACCTATGATGTCGTTGATATTTCGGTCGACATATCGGAAAATGGAAGAGTCGGCATCTAAAGAGGGGGAATAATTTTTTCCCCAATTTCGCGAAATATCGGTAGATATCTACGAAATCCACCGATATTTGATGATATCCACCGGAAATTTCGACGTTGTTGGTGATAATCTGTCGAAAAACTAATGATTTTAAATGGCGACGATCGGGCCTCCCCATCCTGACGCAGACCCTTCTTCGGCTTTGGCACCCACTTAGCCATCGCCTGGCTTTCTTGCTCAACGAGCTGTAGCTGATGCTTCGCGTGGATGTTGGATCGGCATCCACCTTTCTTGCGCCAGGTGGTCTGTAACAACCCGGACCTTCAAAAAGGGCAAAAATGTAAAGTTGGAAAAGATTTGTATAAAATGACGATTTTACCCTTGTGAATAGTGTGGGCAACTGTTGACTTTTTTATTGGTAGGTCGAATGGACGATGGCCAATGACAGTGACGTAGTTCGGGACGTCACGAGTCCGTAGACAGGTGGCACATTCGATTCGGATAATCGGGGAAAAAGTTATGGTGTTCCGAAGGTCGAGGGCATTATCATAATTTGGTTAAAAAGAGAGAAATTGTTGACTTTTGTTTGACCATTAGTTTTCACGCAAACCGAGGACCGTTAGATAGGTCTCGACGTCCTGAGTACAACGACAAGCGGCACGCCGTCATCGGACGTCGGATGAATAAGTTATGGTTCTAAAAAGGTGAGGGGTAAAATGGTAATTTGGTCTGCAAGGGCATTTTGGTCTTTTAAACACTTGGGGAATTGTGCCAATCAGATAAGGCCACCTGGGGAGTTGGGATTGGATATTTTGGACTGTGTCCACAGGGAGTGTGAGACCTGGTGAGATCCTAGAGGCTTCTGCCTAATTCTATACACGGTTCTAATTTTAAATTAGATTGTAATCGTTCAAAGAGGGAAAACAGAGACTGAGGCCGTGGGATAAAAATCGATCAGTTTTTAGTGTGTGAGTGCGTTGGCTTTGAGTGAGTGATCTTAGGTGTTCGAGTGAGTTGTTTGATCGTGTTTGAGAGGAACTTAAGGCTTGTTTGTGTGTGTGAGAAGGTGAGAAAACAATGAAACAGAGAGGAAGTCGTGGACAACGGTGAACCTTCAATTGATCAAATTGATCCGTTTTGGTTTGAGGGATTGTTAGGAAGGCTGAGGACCGCCTATTGAGCCCAGAGGAATTCGGCGGCGATCACGGCGGAGGTCAAAACACAGGTTAGTTCCCGGGTTTCCCTGTTTTTCGATTTTGGTTCAAATGGAAAGTCGTGGATTTTGGGGCATAGTTGAGCCGTTCTTTTGGTCCTAATAGCTATAGGAAGTGCTTAGTGAGCTGAGGAAGCCAACCAGTGCCCTGAGAAGACGACGTGTGGCCGAAATCCGAAGGACGATTTTCAGAGATTTAGTTCGAGTTTTGGACGGTAAGGTTTCGTGTTATATTTCGTGTTTTAGTTCAGCAAATCGATCATAAAAGCAAGGACGAAACTAATGGGATAGAAAGGACTGAGATTGGACTGAAAATGAGTGAAAAATGGCCTCGTCGGCTCGGTTTGACCGGACCGGTCTGAACCGGGTTGGCTGGAGGTTGAAGATGAACAGTGACTAGGTGCATGAGGGCGCGTGGAGCATATTCTGGGGAAGTGTCCAACATGGGTTTCACTCTAATCGATGTAACGAACATTTTGGGACAAGTTTCGAGTGGATCGGACACCGGATCAGGGTAGTTTTGAGTGTCTGAAGGTTTAGGGGTTAGTTTAATTACGTTTAAAAATCCCGAAAAATTGGAGAAATTAGGGTGAGCCTTAATGAAGTGTTTGTGACCCGGTATTGTGGTTTTTGACAGGTCGGGATACTCCTGAGACAGTCGAGGAGCCTGCGGAGCGCGATTGACACATTCGGACCTAGTGAGTGGACTTTTCTTTTCCAACCGAGCATGCATAACTGTTTTTATCTACTTGTTTTATGTTTTTAAGTATGATTTCATGTAATTGATTATCTTATACTTGTTTTACGTATTTACACTTTTTATGAGAGATGATTTGATTATGCTTCTGATGCTATGCTTTTGGGATTTAAATATATAACTGATTTTCAATGACTATAAATGGGTTTGAAACATGATTTGATAATCACGGTTTTCGGTTTTAGAATCGGATTTGCTAGATCTGGTTATTGGGTTTAAAAGCCTGAATTATGATATGACGGGGGCGGGCCCGGATTGGGTTTAAAGACCCAGATTGAGTTTAAAGACTCGGGAGTTTAAAGACTCGGATATTATGATTTTCCCATGTAGGCCTGTTGAGTTTAAAGACTCGGGAGTTTAAAGACTCGGATTATATTGATGTCTGGATTGAGTTTAAAGACTCGGGAGTTTAAAGACTCGGATAGATCCAGCAGGTTTGATCGGATGATGATATTTGGTATTTCATGTTTTTATGATATTGTTTCCATACAGTTTATATAGTTGTTTTCAGATACTGAGTTATGCATGCATGTTTTAAAACGGAGGGAAAAATCCTGGTTGTTTATTAAACTGTTTTTGAAACTTTTATTTATTTTTAGTCCACTCACACTTTTATGGTTTTAAATTACCCTCCAGGTCGTGGTGCAAGCGTCGGGGTTAAACTTCGAGGCAGAGGCAGAGGCATAGAGTTTTCCGTTGCGTGTTTAGTCAGCTCACAGTAGGACTTTTGTTCTTATCCTGTATTGTTATTATGCTCTGTATTACTGTTGACTCGTGGTATTATAACTTCTAACTGGTCTGACAATGTATGCTTGTGGTTTCTTTGAGGTTATTTTGGTACTTTGAGTGTGATTGTCAGACGGGAGCAGGGTTCGTCCCAGTTATCGAGGTGATAATCGAGGTGGGTCCTGTCATGGTCGGACTCTACTGGGACCGAAGTTTGAAGAGGAAAAGGGGAAGGAATATGATAAGTTTGAGGAGGAAGATGATAAGTGCAAAAATGAGGTTTATAAAGTAGAAAATGGAGGGCGAGTGGCACGACCCATCCTAATCCCCTCAGGATTAACGTGGGATGCGTCATGCTCCCGTCTGACACAAAATGTCAGACAAGGGATAATACGTACCTCAACCCATACAGGGCTCCCAGAGCGCGCCAGGATCGGTGGAGGAGTGCAATGTCTTGGTCTCTGCTACAACCCGCATCCGTGATCAACTTGAAGGGCAATAAAACCATTAAGAACTGTGAGTTGACGAAAACCAATAAGTTCATAAAAACGCATTTCATAAAGATATTTATGCCCTTCACTAAAAATTATGCTTGCATCGAAAATCAGTAATCAAAACATTTACTCAAATGAATCATTAGGGCCTTAGCCCAAAAACGGTAATCAAAACCAAGTTTGGGAACTCAACCCAAAATTGTAGAATACTAAAATTCATAAATCCAAAATCAAGTGGGCCACTTCCCAAATCCACAACCACAAATCCACAAATACCGAAATATCATTTCATGAATCCAATAATCCATATTTACCACATAACCATCATCGGCATCCCAGATGCCTAGCGTCCCAGACGTCATATCTCACGTTAATAAGCAACGCGTGCTACCCGGGGTCTCTTCGGGTCAATATCTCTGACATCCCAGATGTCTGACGTCCCAGACGTTTAATCATAGAAATCCTGCTCCTGAGTCACTATATGGTCCAATAGCTCTGTATAATGACCACTCGCAGGCAATGCACCGTGACTTCCCTAGTGTCCCAGACACCTGGAGGAGACCATCACTGTAACGACCCATCCCGGAAGTCAGGATTAGATTAGTGGTTAATGACGGATTAACGAAGATAATCGGTGATTAGTTGGGTACTTTGGGACGGTTGGTGCAGAATGACGATTTTGCCCATAGAATGGGCAAAATGTTGACTTTTAGTTCGAGTGGTTAAATGGACATTGACCGATGACCGTGTCGTATTTTGGGACGTCACGAGTCCGTAGACAGGTGGCACGCTCGATTCCGACATCCGAGGAGGAAGTTATGATGTTCGGAAGGTTGAGGGCACTTTCGAAATTTGGTTAAAAATGAGGAATTTGTTGACTTTTTGCACGACAAGTTTTCTTCATGCAAACCAAGGACCGTTAGATAGATCTCAACATCCTGAGTACAATGACAGGCGGCACGCCTTCATAGGACATCGGACGGACAAACTATGGGTCTAGAAAGTGAGGGGCAAAATGGTAATTTGGACTTACAGGGGCATTTTGGTCCTTTTTACGCCTTGGGCTTTGTGCAATCAGATAAGGCCACTTGGATAGAGTTAATTGGATATTTTGGAGTGTGGACCACATGGTGTTGGACACATGGCCACTGTCTAGTGGCTTCTAACCACTTTCACGGTTACAATTTAATTGTTGTGTTTGGGTTTAAATCGGTCAATGAGAGAAACAGAGACCCTGAGACAGTGAGGAACAATCGATCGGTTTCAGAGTGTGTGAGTCTTGGTGATGAAGTGTGAGTGTTCAGAGAGAAGCTGAGAGTGTAGTGAGTGTATTAGGGTGCTTGGAGTGAGTGGGAGACTCAGAGGCAATGAACAATCTTAGAAAAACAGAGAGGAAGCCGTGGGCCGTGGTGCAACCTTAATCAATCAAACCAATCGAGTCCGGGTTTGTGGTGGTGTTTAGAGGACGGAGGAGTGATTGGGGGACACTTAGGGACACGGCGGAGCACACAGCGGTGAGCAGAGGAACTAGTAAGGCTCTGGTCCCCTGTTTTTCTCGTTTTGTTCAAAATCAAAGTCGTGAGGTTTTAGGCTTGGTTGGGTGTTTTTGTTGACACTAATAGCTGAAGGAAGCTTCTATCGAGCTCAGGGACACGAACCCGTGACTAGAAGGACGACGGGTGGCCGGAATCCTAAACTGATTTTTCTGGGTTTAAGTTCGAAGTTTGACAGGTACGATTTAGGACTTTATTCCACGATTTTGTTAAGTAAATCAATCCCAAATTCAAGGATGAAACTGAGGGAATATATAGGTTTGAAAACGGACTGGAAATGAGTGAAAACCAGCCTCGTCGGCTCGGTTGGACCGGACCGGTCTAAATCGGGTTAGCTGAAGGTAGGAGACGATGAACAGTAAAGAGCGTGGCTCCCACGCGCAGCCCCTTTGGGCTGTGCGTGAAGGCGGGTGGGGCTACTTTTGGGGAAACGTCCAACACGGTTTTCACTCTAATTGATGTAATGAACATTTTAGGACAAGTTTCGTGTCGATCAGACACCGTATCGAGGTAGTTTTGGGTATTCGAAGGTTTAGGGGTTCGTTTAAATTACGTTTAAAAATCCGAAAAAATTGGGGAAATTAGGGTAAGCTTAAATGAAGTGTTTGTGACCCGAATTGCTGACTTTAACAGGTCGGGAAATACCTGGGACAGCTGAGGAGCGTACATGACGAGTGACGTGTTCGGAATAGTAAGTGGACTGTTTGTTTTCTAACCGAGCATGCATAACTGTTTTTACTTATTTAATTATGTTTCGATTATGCTTTTATGCTTTCGATATATAATTTCATGAATTATGATTTCTATATTCTTGCTTTACTCGATTGCACGTTTTTCAATATAAGTTTATCGAATTTGCACGTACTTCGAGAATATGATTTCTATGATGCTTTTGAGTATGGTTTCGAATGAATGATTATGTTTAAAAACATTCTATTGTATTAAATATGTTTGGATTTGATTTGAGGTTGGATGTGAAATTCAGGAGGAAGTCCCCTTTTAATCAAATGTGATTTCGGTTTTCGAAGATTTTCGGTTTGGCTTTGGTTTTCGTATTTTGATGAATTTTTCTTATACTTGAAAAATGGTTTTGAGTTTAAAGACTCGGAAAACCCACTGGATCTAGTTTTGAGTTTAAAGACTCGGATTGATTGACGCGGGGGGAGAGGGGGGGGGGGCGCCCTGGATTGATCTGTCTTGAGTTTAAAAACTCGGTATGGTTTTGAGTTTAAAGACTCGGTGATTGTGATACCCCCCGAGGCCTGTGATTGTGCTTTGAGTTAAAAGACTCGTTGATATCCCAGGAAGGCCTGGTTAACTGCGCATTGTGTTTTGAGTTTAAAGACTCAAGCGCACTTGAGATCCAGTAAACTTGTATGATCGATGTTTTTCACTTGTTTTTTTTTTAAATTTTTTGGGCTATGACCCGAATAACTTGGTTTTTATGGATTTAGGGCCGAGTGCCTGAACTTGGTTTTGATTTCTGATGATTTCCACGTTTATTTTCATATAATTTATATGGTGGTTTTAAGTTACTTGGTTATGCATGCATGTTTTCAAACGGAGGGTGAATCCGGTTTTATTTTGTAAACGGTTTTATAACTCTTATTTACTTTTAGGCCACTCACGTTTTTAATGTTTTTAACACCCTCCAGGTCATGGTGCGAGCGTTGGGGCTACTGTTGAGGCAGAGTCCGAGGCATAAAGTCATCCGTTGCGCGCTTAGCTTACAGTAGGGCTTGTATATATTTTCGTACTGTTACTATGCTTTGTAAACTGTATGACTTTTCTCCCTGGTCTGACAATGTGGGTTTTGTTGTATATAAGGTTATTTTGGTCTTTTAAGTGTGTTTGTCAGACGGGAGCAGGGTTCGCCTCGGTTATCGAGGTGATAATCGGGGTGGGTCCTGTCAATTGGTATCAGAGCATAGGTTGATGGGTTGTGTCGGGAATGTGGTTGTGCCTAGGTCATTCATACTGACCTTATGCCTCTTTCAGCGTACGATCGACCATGCCTCCGAGACGCGAGCCCTCTCCACGACCTGCTGAAGACGTTACGAGAGATGCGGAAAGTGCTACGATTGAGCGAGCCCAGCGTCTTGGGGCTACGACGTTCAGTGGTGAGGCAGACCGTGAGGAAGCCCACAGGTGGATTACTAGACTTGAGCGGATTTTCGCAGTGATGCGATGCCCACCAGAGGATCGAGTGTTACTGGCTACCTTTTTATTGGACAGTGCGGCATATGAGTGGTGGTACACCCTCAAGTTGTCAGGTTGGGATGCTCACACAGTGACTTGGGAGACTTTCTATGAGCGGTTCCTCGATCAGTATTACCCTCGTTCATTCCGCGATGCCAAGGAGGCTGAGTTTCTGCAGCTCCAATAGGGGAGCATGACTGTGGTTGAGTATGAGCAAAAGTTTCAGATGTTGTCCTGCTTTGCTCCTGCGTTTGTGGCTACGGAAGCCGAGAAGTGCCGCAGGTTTAAGTTGGGCCTGCGAGGTGAGATTCGAGCCATATTAACAGCTGGATCATTTCCAACCCTCAGAGAGTTGTCGGATGCTGCAGGGAGGGTAGAGGCTAGCTTGCCGGTACGACGCCGAGAGCTTCCTTTTTCTGGACCTTCGAGCCAGAGGACCCCGAAGAGGGGCAATTACGGTGGAGCTTCATCCGCGGGTGATGACCGTTTTGGAAGACCTGGTAGTTTCCAGAGTTCAGGGTTCCGTGGACACCGAGCACAGCCGACCCCACAAGCCAGTGCAACATCTGTTGCGTCCATAGGGACACCGAGTGGCGGACCCATTCAGGATGTTTCTAGTGTCATCTGCTTCTATTGTGGTGAGCGAGGCCACTACCGAAGGGAATGTCCGTCCTTACCACCGGGTGGAGGTGCAGGCCGAGGAACGCCGGAGCCAGGACGGAGCATGGCTTCATTTTCAGGGACAGCAGGCACCAGAGGAGGTGGTGGTGCCACTAGTGGTTTGAGGGGACGCGGCCGATCTTCAGGACATCAGACCCGAGTTTTTGCGATGACTCAGCAGGAGGCTCAATCAGCACCCGACGTAGTGACATGTACACTTACTATCCTTGGTCGTGTTGTACACTACTTTGCTTGATTCTGGGGTTACTCATAGCAAAGAGTCTAGGATTTCCTTTTAGTCGTAGAAAATGTGACGTTTAGACAAGTAGTATGGAGATTGGGGGATTGGCATACCTAAGGAAAAAGTATTATGCTTGGAATCTCAGAGTTAGAAGTTGTTGTGGTTTGGGCGATGAGACGAGGTGTTGTTTATGAGATGAGGTAGATGGCGAGTGTCAGGAGAGGACGGTAAGTTGGATTACAGTAGAATGACTCGGAGTGACAAGGTTGAGGACCACGGTGTGTTCCGTTGAAGGATAACGGAAGAGATGGGAAGAGTGACTATAACTGATAGAGATAAGGTTATTGAAGAGAACCCACAATCTAGGTGTGCCTTTAGACGTGCTGAGGACTTTATCGATTTGATTCGACGGGGTGGTCTGAGCAATTATGGGGAACAAAGTAGTGAGTCGGTAGGTAGGACGAGTTGGGTATTTTACCTTGTTGGACGTATTTGATCTGTGGTTACATATGTAAGGATTTCAAACCTAGAACTGGTTTTGGGTCTACTTTGGACTCGTAGTTGAGTTACTTGAGGATTCCTACCAACCAGGAGACCGGGAGATTGAGAAGGACTTGAGTTGGACTTTCCCGAAAGGTGTTTATGTGGAAGCACGTGAAGATATACTCTACGAGCTATGTTTGAGGTATTCTAAAATACCTTTGTTTCTTTTAAGTTTGTAGGGTTGTCCTTGCGTGTGCAATATAGTTCTAGTTGGTGGTACTTGGTGAAGGAACGTGGAAGATACGTACTGGTTCTATAGTGTTCGGAACCAGGCCGATGTAAGTGGACGTGCAGTTCTGGTAGTCGTGTTGGTGATCAGCTTAGTGCCAAGGTAGTCGGACGATTGGTGTCGTTCCCACAAGTTGGATGTTGTTGGATGGAACATGTGGACCGGATCAGGGTGATCTCGAGTGACTGTTTGATTGGTAGGTTGTAGTTCCGAACTGAGTAGTTGGTGGGACCCTGACTTGAGAGGTGTGTTCTTGGTCAAACAGGAAGATTTTAGGATCCGGTGGTAAAAAAGACAGTATAGGACGTGGTTGGTGTGCCCATAGGTTGACTGTGTTAGTGATTAGTGGAACCACTAGAAGGTAATTGGTTAATTTAGGGGTGTTGCGGCGTACTTAGGATTGATCTCAGGTGATTTGGTTCGTTTGAGCAAGTTGGGATGATAGGTTGGGAACTGTGAGGAGAAGTTGGATTGACAGAAAATGGACACCGGGTAGGGGACCCAGGTGTAAGAACCGTTGGATTTCTCCCCGCTAGTTATAGAGGTACGAGATATGCAATTTCAGGGGCGAAATTTCATTTAACGAGGGTAGATTGCAACGACCCGTCCCGGAAGTCGGGATTAGATTAGTGGTTAATGACGGATTAATGAAGGTAATCGGTGATTAGTTGGGTATTTTGGACGGTTGATGCAGAATGACGATTTTGCCCCTAGAATGGGCAAAATCTTGACTTTTAGTTCAGGCGGTCAAATGGACATTGACCGATGACCGTGGCGTAGTTTGGGACGTCACGAGTTCGTAGACAGGTGGTACGCCCGATTCCGACATCCGAGGAGGAAGTTATGATGTTCGGAAAGTTGAGGGCACTTTCGTAATTTGGTTAAAAAAGAGGAATTTGTTGACTTTTTGCACAACAAGTTTTCTTCACGCAACCGAGGACCGTTAGATAGATCTCGACGTCCTGAGTACAACGACAGGCGGAACGCCTTCATCGGACATCGGACGGACAAACAAACTATGGGTCTAGAAAGTGAGGGGCAAAATGGTAATTTGGACTTACAGGGGCATTTTGGTCCTTTGTTCACCTTGGGCTTTGTGCAATCAGATAAGGCCACTTGGATAGAGTTAATTGGATATTTTGGAGTGTGGACCACAGTGTGTTGGACACCTGGCCACTGTCTAGTGGCTTCTAGCCACTTTCACTATTACAATTTAATTGTTGTGTTTGGGTTTAAATCGTGCAATGAGAGAAACAGAGACCCTGAGACAGCGAGGAACAATCAATTGGTTTCAGAGTGTGTGAGTCTTGGTTATCAAGTGTGAGTGTTCAGAGAGAAGCTGAGAGTGTAGTGAGTGTATTAGGGTGCTTGGAGTGAGTGGGAGACTCAGAGGCAGTGAGCAATCTCAGAAAAACAGAGAGGAAGCTGTGGGCCGTGGTGCAACCTTAATCGATCAAACCAATTGAGTCCGGGTTTGTGGTGGTGTTCAGAGGATGGAGGAATGACTGGGAGATACTCAGGGACACGGTGGAGCTCACGACGGTGAGCAGAGGAACGGGTAAGGCTCTAGTCCTCTGTTTTTCCCGTTTTGTTCAAAATCAAAGTCGTGAGGTTTTAGGCTTGGTTGGGTGTTTTTGACACTAACAGCTGAAGGAAGATTCTATCGATCTCAGGGACTCGAACCCGTGACTGGAAGGACGACGGGTGGCCGGAATCCGAGACTAATTTTTCTGGGTTTAAGTTCGAAGTTTGACAGGTACGATTTAGGACTTTATTCCACGATTTTGTTAAGTAAATTAATCTCAAATTCAAGGACGAACTTAAGGGAATAGATGGGTTTGAAAACGAACTGGAAATGAGTGAAAACAGGCCTCGTCGGCTCGGTTGGACCGGACCCGTCTGGACCGGTCTGAACTGAGTTGGCTGAAAGTAGGAGACGATGAACATTAAGGCGCGTGGCTCCCACGCGCAGCCCCTTTGGGCGGCGCGTGAAGGCGCGTGAGGCTACTTTTAGGGAAACGTCCAACACGGTTTTCACACTAATCTATGTAACGAACATTTTTGGACAAGTTTCGTGTCGATCGGACACCGTATCGAGGTAGTTTTGGGTATTCGAAGGTTTAGGGGTTCGTTTAAATTACGTTTAAAAATCCGAAAAAATTGGGGAAATTAGGGTAAGCATAAATGAAGTGTTTGTGATCCGAATTGCTGACTTTGGCAGGTCGGGAAATACCTGGGACAGCTGAGGAGCGTACAGGACGCGAGTGACGTGTTCGGAATAGTGAGTGGATTGTTTGTTTTCTAACCGAGCATGCATAACTGTTTTTACTTATTTAATTATGTTTCGATTATGCTTTTATGCTTTCGATATATGATTTCATGAATTATGATTTCTATATTCTTGCTTTACTCGATTGCACGTTTTTCAATATAAGTTTATCGGATTTGCACGTACTTCGAGAATATGATTTCTGTGATGCTTTTGAGTATGGTTTCGGATGAATGATTATGTTTATATGCATTCTGTTGTATTAAAGATTTATGGATTTTATTTGAGGTTGGAAGTGAAATTCGGGAGGAAGTCCCCTTTTAATCAAACGTGATTTCGGTTTTCAAAGATTTTCGGTTTGGCTTTGGTTTTCGGATTTTAATGAATTTTTATTATTCTTGAAAATGGTTTTGAGTTTAAGGACTCGAAAAACCCACTGGATCTGGTTTTGAGTTTAAAGACTTGAATCGATTGATAGGGGGGAGGGCCCTGGATTGATGTGTTTTGAGTTTAAAGACTCGGTATGGTTTTGAGTTTAAAGACTCGGTGATTGTGATACCCCCCGAGGCTTGTGAGTGTGCTTTGAGTTTAAAGACTCGTTGATATCCCGGGATGGCCTGGTTAACTGTGCATTGTGTTTTGAGTTTAAAGACTCTGGCGCACTTCAGATCCAATAAACTTGTACGATTGATGTTTTTCACTGGTTTTTCACTAGTTTTTTTTTTAAAAATGTTTTGGGCTGTGACCCGAATAACTTGGTTTTATGGATTTAGAGCCGAGTGCCTGAACTTGGTTTTGATTTCTGATGATTTCCACGTTTATTTTCATATCATTTATATGGTGGTTTTAAGTTACTTGGTTATGCATGCATGTTTTCAAACAGAATGTGAATCCAGTTTTATTTTGTAAACGGTTTTATAACTCTTATTTATTTTTAGTCCACTCACGTTTTTAATGTTTTTAACACCCTCCAAGTCTTGGTGTGAGCGTTGGGGCTACCGTTGAGGCAGAGTCTGAGGCATAAAGTCATTCGTTGCACGCTTAGCTTACTGTAGGGCTTGTATTTATTTTCGTACTGTTACTATGCTCTATAAACTGTATGACTTTTCTCCCTAGTCTGACAATGTGGGTTTTGTTGTATATGAGGTTATTTTGGTCTTTTAAGTGTGTTTGTCAGACAGGAGCAAGATTCGCCTCGGTTTTCGAGGTGATAATCGAGGTGGGTCCTGTCAATCACATATCCCCGTATCAAGATGCTATATGGAAAACAGTTTTACAAAGCTATTTCAAAACATCTTAATGGGCCCTATCCAAAATTCCCATAAAACTTTACAAATTCATTTAGGGTCCCCGACCCGAAATCACATTTATGAAACATAAGGTCCCAGGCCCGAAATCACATTTATAAAACTCAACTAGGCCTCATGCCCGATTTTGTAAACTACTGAGCCCCCTACCCGATCGCATAACTCAAAAGGGTTTCAGCCCGATTTCGTAAACCAACTAGGCCCCTAGCCCGATCACATAATTCAAATGGGTCTCATACCCGAGTTCATCTTTTTAAAACCAAAACCATGCCATAAAACCAGTATTAAACTCACAATCACATAGCAATAGCATAAACTCTTAAACCTTGAAATACGTGTAAATAAGGAATTACCTTGAAATACGTGCAATCATGTAAACCACCAGTGCCACAATCATCATTATAGAAATCACGTATGTAAAACATATAAAGTAGTTATGCATGCATCACAGTTTAGAAAACGAAGTCCACACACAGACCGTCCTACGTAGCCGTCTCGATACAAGTGCCATAAGTCTCCCCAGGCTAAATCACCATCTTCAGAACTTCCAGACCTGCCCAAATCACACTCGAAGGTCACTAATCATCTATATAAGTCCATAGGATAAAACCCCAAAACTCCCGGAAAAGTCAACATGTCCTGGACACGATTTCCAAGGTGAAATACCTCGATTTGACTAACCTAATGATCTCCGATTGACTCGAAACCACCACCATTGGATCCGGATCGTTGAAACTTTTAAAATGACACTTGGCCCACCTCTAAATTCGAGCCCACACGCCCCTACACACATAGTCAACGCAAAAGTCAACAGGTCAAAGTCAGCGAGTCAACTCGCTGGCAACCGCGTCAAATCGTCGGCGACTCGCCAGAATTTCTCGCCAAAAAACTCCATTGATGACCCAAACTTCAAACTTCGATATCTCACTCGTTTCTCAACCAAATTCGACGTTCTACCTATGTAAATCCATCTACTCTAGCCAAGGATTCCAAATATAAGCTCAGAAATTTCAGAAAGTACTTGGATTTAAAGTTATGGCCATTCAATGTTTCGGCCAGAATTCCGGTCATTATTCCAGACACCTCCGACGTCCAAATCCATCCCAAATTTCACCTACAAGCTCGTGAGAGCTCAAGGAACATCATCCTAAGCTTAGAATTGATCAACAACCATCAAAATAAAAAAACCCAAATTTGAATTCCACGGGTTACCTTCCGAAATTCCGGCCACCGTGCACGACGGTCGTTGCCGTGGCCACCATTGTGTTCGTCTCAACATCCTCTCCAAATTTCATTCACGGATCACAAGCAATGGATGATGATTGAGAGGAGGTTGGGGTGCACGGTTGTGATGGATGAAAATGATGAGGATGAGTGCACGGGAGGGAGAGAAAGAAAATGAGTGAAAAAAATAAAAATCTCCCAATAAACATAGATCCCCTTTTTAAAGAAAGTGACCAATGAGATGAGTGGCACATGTTGTAACGAGCCGTCCCGGAAATCGGAATTAGATCAGTGGTTAATGATGGATTAGTGAAGTTAATCGGTGATTAGTAAGGTGATTTCGGATCGACGGTGCGAAATGACAGTTTTACCCCTATAATGGGTAAAAATGTTGACTTTTAGTTCGGGCGGTCAAATGATCTTTGGCCGATGACGATGACCTAGTTCGGGACGTCATGAGTTCATAGACAGGTGGCACGTCCGATTTCAACATTCGAGGAGAAAGTTATGATGTTCGGAAAGTTAAGGGTAGTTTGGTAATTTTGTTAAAAAGGGGCAAACCGTTGACTTTTCATACGACATGGATTTCTCACGCATTTCTAGGACCGTTAGGTAGGTTTCACTCCCTAAATACAACGACATGCGGCATGCGTAAATTGGAATTCGGACGACAGTGTTAATGGTTTAAACGTGCGAAGGGCATTTTGGTCACTTGGCTTGCATTGGGATTGGTGCCCAGTGATCAGGGGACACTTGGCTAATCTTTGAAATGTTGCCCATAGAACACATGGTCCTATCTGGAAGGCTGTGGAACCTTTGTTAACCGCCTCACTGGTTTTTAAAACAGAGGTGCTATTTGTACAAGGCTTTGGGAACAAAATCTGAAGAACAGAGCACTGTGTGACTGATCGTGAAACCAGCTAACAAACCTCTTCGATCTTCTTTACCTGCTTGTGTGGTGTGAAGGAAAATATGAGGAGGGAAGGAGAGGAACGTGGTGGAGATGCCACGAGAACCGTCGTGTATGGTGGCTTTCGAACCATGAGAAATAGAGAGGGAAGTGTGGCCTTGGATCCAATATCCTCAAATCCTCATCAATAGCCTATGTTCTATGAGCAAAAAATGGAAAGGAAGATGAGATGAACTTATTGGACTTGAATTCAAGGCCTGAGATGGACGGTAAGGTTCAAACCAGTAAAAAAATAATTTGAATTCGATTGTGGCAAGTTGGAATTTAATGGCTGATGCTTAACTTGCTGCTTTGGGTGTGGTTTTGGAAGTCAAAAGAAGTTGGATGGGCTTAAATTCACAGTAGGGGGTGGCCAGGATCGTAGTCCCATGATGGAGGAACTTCGAAGTTTTGATCACAGTTTAGGAAGGTATGCTTCCGGCCGTCATTTCATTGTTTAAATATGCAGATCGATAGGAAATCGTGTGAGGAAGCTATAGGACTTAAAATCGGAGGAATTGGAGTTGAATTGGACGAATTAGAACATCGAACCGCCCTCGCCGGTTCGGTTGGACTGGGTCAGTTAGAACCAGTGTGAACCCGTCCAGCGAGAGGTTGAAGGAGATGAACAGTAAGGCGCGTGGCTCCCACGCGCATCCTCTTTGGGCGGCGCATGAGGGCGCGTGGTGCCTCTGATGGGGAAGTGTTCAACATGTGAAATGATGTAATTGCTGTAACGAACATTTTGGCACTGGTTTCGAGTCTATTGGACATCGTCTCGATATGTTTCGGGATGTCCGAAGGTTTTAGGGCTCGTTTAAAAATAGTTAGAAATTCGGGAAATTTACGGGGTTTTAGTATAAACATTTTGAAGTAGTTGGTGGCCTTATTATGGGATTTGGACAAGTTCGGGAAAGCCGGTGATAGTGGATTAGCCCGGGAAGCGTAATTACACGCATATCGAGGCGGCAATGCTAATGGTCTGTGAGTGGACTTTGCTTTCTAATTTATGATGCATGCATAAATGTTTTATATGTTTTCTACATGTGATTTCTATATTTGTGATATGAACTTGATGATTTACGGTTTCACACATATTTTGATATATTTTCGTTTTGCACGTTTTACGAGCTTACGATTTACGTTGTGATTTGACCATGGTTTTGAGGATTGATTTTGGGATTTGAAATATGATTTGATTTAATGATTTTATAATGGATTTTGGAAAAGTGATTTTGTGCTTGCAGCCCTGTTCATAAAAGTGATTTCGATAAATGTGATTTCTGGTTTTGGAATTGGATTTCGGAAATACGATTTGGATTCAGTTTTGGAGCTTAAAAGTGAATTTCTGGATTTGGGTTCGGAATGATGATTCCGGATGCTAGCTTACGGAATCATGATTGCAAATTCGGATATGGATTTCCTATGCTTTTCACTTTGTTTTGGGTTTAAAGACCCGTTGAAACTTGGTTTTGGATTTAAAGACCCGGATATGGCTAGATCTGGTTTTGAGTTTAAAGACTTGGTTGATTGATGACGGGGTAGGGTCATGGATTGATATGTTTTGAGTTTAAAGGCTTGGTTATTGTGATTTCCCCCAAGGCCTGTTGATTGTGTTTTGAGTTTAAAGACTCGTTGATATCTTGGGAAGGCCTAATTATGCGCATGTGTTTTGAGTTTAGAGACTCGGCGCGCTAGAGATCCAACAACTTGATTGATTGATATTTTATCTTTCTTTTTTTTCACTAGTTTTCAGATGTTTTGGGCTATGGCCCGGATAATTTGGATTTCATGAGTTTTGGGCTGAGTTCCCGTACTTTGATGAGGATTTATGATTTTGGATTGAGGCCCTGGATTTGAGTTCCGGATTTGAGAAAAGGATTTGAGTTCCAGTTTTCATTGATGATTTTCTTATCTTGGACATGAAATGGTTTTATGAAACAGGTTTTATATGCATGCATTGGTTTTTAATGGAGGGTATAACTGTCTTTTCTTATAAATTGTTTTCTAAACGTATTCTTTATTTTTGTTCACTCACAGTCTTTTATGTTTTTTATACCCTCTAGGTTTGATGTTGTGCGGGCTGTTGTTAGAGAGACGAAGACATCACACGTGATCCATAGTAGATTCTACGCGCTCTAGGAAGTTCGGAAGCTTTTGGATGGGTCGCTTGGGAATCCCTTGTCCGGCTTACGTGTTACGTGGAGGTTGGACGTCAGTTTAACCTTTATGTCGCATGTAAGTTAGACGGGAGCATGGCTTAGTCCTTAATCCCGGGGGATTGGGGGTAGGTCGTGTCACTTTTCACTCATCCAAGGGCCCCACATTAATTAATTAACCAATCACATTTAATTATTAATTAATTCAAATTGCGAAACGTTAATTAAATCGATTTCGATCCCGTGAACATAACTTCCCCGTTCGACGTCCGATTTCGACGTGCCGCCTGTCTACGGACTCGTAACGTCCCGATCTACATCTTGGTCTCTCTAAGTCAAAAGTCAACATTTTGTCCAATTTTAGGGTTAAAAGAGTCATTTTACACTATCCATCCGATTTCTCTCAACTAATCCCCAATGAATCATACTAAATCCATAATTAATTAATATGTAATCCCTATAGTCGGGGACGGGTTGTTACAACCTTTCCCCCTTAACAAATTTCGTCCTCGAAATTCCAACTATTATGATTCCACATCTACCTCGTGGAAAGCAAGTTCGGCCCCACATCATGTGTACGTATGTTCACCCACTAACCATAATAATACTTGTTTGTACCCAGACGTTCCACTAATACTCACGTCGCATCGTCTACACTCAACCACGTCGAGTGGCATTGATCACACGTTCTGAGTTGATACTACCCGAAAATTCTACCATTACGCCGACACATTTGGCCGACACATTCAACTTGACGGTTCTTCTCAATCACCAATCCACCCTGACATCTGCTCCCACTGGGAGTCACCAAATCTCACACATCAATCTACGCTGATACATCCAGCCAAACTGTCACCACTTTGCTAGTCGCAAAATCAATCCGACATCTCTCCCACACCGAGAGTTATCAACTCTCACAATTTCCAGCATTTCCTGAATTTTACCATGTCAACATCACACGTCCCATAACGTCACACTCAGCCGGCACTCACGGCTCCATGGTCATAGTTCGAATCACCAACACAATTCTAACT
The DNA here is from genome assembly GCA_032719365.1 of Prinsepia uniflora. Lineage (NCBI taxonomy): Eukaryota > Viridiplantae > Streptophyta > Magnoliopsida > Rosales > Rosaceae > Prinsepia > Prinsepia uniflora. Next base: position 37,904,192 of record CM064868.1, on the reverse strand, counting down.
CACTATAAAGTCGCACCAAGATATCTCGTACCAAAATTTCCTCGAAAATCCATGCTGCCGTTAATGAGAGTCACAGGGTAGTCGATCCACGCAAAGTAACCCGTGGTGACACTAACCACCAACTCATTTCACTTGTGACAGCACAATCCATGTCTCACTTATCTGGGAACTTGTAGTAAAGATTTCTAACCTTTAATTTCTCTATACATTAAAATAAGCTCGATAGGATCCCCATGATGGTAACATGAAACTCACTCGATCAGTGTGCAACTGGACCCCATCGAATACCTGCTCAGTAGTGATAACACCTTCCAACTCTAGAGTTCCACTAGCCATCCACAGCTCTGAGCACCTGCTTATACGATCACTGAACCTATCAAAATCACTCTAAGCCGACTACCAACGCGTTCATCCATATACCCCTAGTACATCCTATATACCGTGACCAGGCACCACTCAGGCCTGTCCAATATCGACCTTCGTACAACGTACCTTGTACGAACATCCATCCACCAACCAGCCTACAACATAGCTCGTAGCTAAACACGCTTCAATTCTGGAGTCCATATGTCCAATCCACTACTAGAAAAATCAAATACTCCAACTCATCATCCATCACGAGTCCCATTGTCAGGACCCGTCCCAAATCCCCCGGGATAAACGTCGGACGCGCCTGATCCCGTCTGACACGAAGTGTCAGACTAGGAAAAATTACGTCTCTAGCCCTCATCGGGCTTCCAGAGTATGCCAAGATTGTAGGAGGAGGAGTGTGATGACTCGATCTCTGCTACAGCCCGCATCCGCGATCAACCTGAAGGGCATTCAAAACAACGAAAACTATGAGTGGACAAAATAAACGTTTCATTAAAACGTTTTCATAATAAGACATTTATGCCATTCACTAATAGCATATGCATGCATTCACAAAACCATTTATCAAACAATCATAAAACCATTTGAAAACATTCTCAAAACCTTTCAAAGGTTCATGCCCGGTCCCCATAAACCGTCATGACCCATAAATGGATTTATGGGTCCCCGACCCGAAATCACAATAAAACCTTAAATCCATACATGTGGCAACTCAGCCCAAAACCATTCTCAGTGAAATACCAAAACATACAATATGGGGTCTCCGCCCCAAACCATTTCCAAAATATCAAATACGGGGTCTCCACCCTAAATCACTTTCTAAAACATGGAACACGGGGTCTCCGCCCCGAACTCACTTTCCGTAAAACCTCATACGTATAAACATACGTATAACCCATCCGCGACACTTCCGAGAAGATGCCAACTCGGGGCACACAACTCCTAGGGAACACATCCCCGATATATGTCACGATTAATCTCTATACTAGTGTGCACACTACTCGGGGTCTCACTACGAGTCCACCCCCAGGAATTATACGTCTGGGAGGCTCTATCTCTGGATCTAGTCCGAGCTCTATCTCCGGATCTAGTTTGAACATCTCTCCGGAATCTGGTCCGGGACCACATCATAACCTCCACTCTTGGAATGGGATCCCTATGGGGATACCCATTCTAGTTTGTGGATCGTGACTCTCCAAGTCGACGACTAGAGGAGACCATATAAATCATATGAAGGGTTTATATACATTTTCAAATACTTTCTTCTTTTCTCAAAACATATTTCAACTGGGTCTTATGCCTGATTCATCTCAATAAGATTCCTCGAATCCGATTCAAATTCACTTTCACAGGCATGGGCCTAAATCTACAGTTCAACAGGGTCTCATGCCCGAATTCTCATTTCATAAACCGAATTGGGACTCAGGCCCGAATTCACAATCAACTGGGCTTCTAACTCGATATCACGAATAACTGGGCCCTAAGCCCGAAACTATAAATCAACGGGGCCCTCGGCCCGATCGTATAACTCAAATGGACCCTCGGTCCGATTCCTCGTCATATCAACTGGACTCCAAGTCCGAGAGTTCGTAAATCAAATGGGTCTCATGCCCAAGTTCCTATTTCCAAATCCAAAACCAATTCATTAAATCATCATTGAAAACCTAGCACGTACAAGCATCGTATAAAACCGTAAATCTCGAAATACGTGTAAATACGTAAATCCTAAGCTACCAAAAACAAATGCACTCATGGCATCACAAAACATGTATTTAAAACATTTATAAACATATATGCATGCATCGAATTCATAAAACAAGTCCACTCACAGACCGTCCTAAGCTGCGCCTCGATACGCGTGCCAAAATGTCTTCCCGGGGCAATCGTCACCTCCGGGATTCCCGAACCTATCCAAATTAATTTCGAGGGTTACTAAATACTTAATTAACCCCTCACTAAAGTCCCGTAATTTTCTGAAAATTTTAACTATTTTTAAACGTGAACCTAAACCTTCGGACAGCCCGAACTATATCGAGACGATGTTCGATCAACTCGAAACAAGTCCCAAAATGTTCGTTACATCGAATAGATGATTTCACATGTTGGAACCTTCCCCAAAGGAGGGTTCACGCGCCCCAGGATGGCCTTACGCGTGGGCCTCACGCGCCACTGCACAGGGTCATCTTCTTCCTCAGCCAGACTAGTCTGAACCAGCTGGTCCGATTTTTCCCCCAATTCCGGTTCTCCTGGACCGGCGTCATCGGTCCAGCCCTATTCCTTTCTTGTTTTTCGTCCGTTTTTCTCCTTTCGATTCCATTCTTCCTATTTTCTCATTTCCTATCAATTTATATAATGAAAACAAGGAAAAACCATCAAAATCCCGTGGTTCAACATACCCTTCACGACCCAGTTTTTAAAGATTTCTCCCTGGGCCGTTTGGCCGTCCACCGCCGTCAACCACCACCTAGACATCACTACAAACGTTCTAAACCTCCCCCAATCGACAGAAAACCTTCCTAACATCTAAAACACAAAAATGACAATTTGAACGTAAAAGCTTACCTCCTGTGGTTTCCCCACCACCGTGCACGGCGGCCCACGATCCTGCCACCGTCCTGCACGTCTCAGTCTTCCCTCCAAACTTCTTCATGGCCCTAGAGCAACAGATGAGGATTGAGGAGGGTGATATGTGTGGGTTTCATGGTTTGGGGGCTCGAGTTCAATAAAACAGATGAGAGGAAGAAAGGGAAGGGTGCATGTATGTGTGAAGTTAGGAAATGGATCAGTGACACTTGTCACGCATCCATTGGGCCAATTTAAAATATATGGAGCCCACTCAGGACAAAGTTCCCTTTTTGCCTCGTAAAATGCGTCGTCATAAATAGTTCCCTCGAACTTCCGTGAACCGTAACTTTTTCGTCGAACGTCCGAATTCGATGTGCCATCTGTCTACGGATTCATATCGCCTCGATCTAAGTAACGGTCCTCGGTGCTCGGCCATCGTACCTCCCGGGTCAAAATTCAACTATTTACCCTATTCAACAAAATTACCAAAATGCCCCCGACCTTCTGAAAATCATAACTTCTTGTGCGAACGTCGGAATCGGGCTTGCCACCTGTCTATGAACTCATGACGTCCCGAACTACGTCACAGTCATCAACCAAAGTCCATTTCACCGCCTGAACGAAGAGTCAACGATTATCCCATTCTAGGGGCAAAATTGTCATTTCGCCCTGCTCGTCCGTTAATCCTTGTCTAATCCCCAATTAGTCTCGCTAATCCATCATTAATTCTTAATTAATCTTGATAATTTGGGGTGGGTTGTTAAACCCATGGTCACCTGACCAACATCACAATGTCTACTCCCAATCAAGTAATCCAACACTTACCAATCCGACTCACATCTACCAAGGCGTACTTATTCATGCCAAATGGGCATCCAATCTCACACATGTCTACCAAGACGCACCAATTCCGAACCTATCGGTTACCCGCTCAAACGATTACCATACTATATTCGATTGACTTCGAAAGGAAACCAATCCCATCATTCATCTATCCAAGACTGACCAATCCGACCCTGTCAGATACCCACTCGTTTATTAACATAACATATGGGATTAACCTCAAAAGGAAGTCAGTCCCATCATCCCCATATCAAAATATCCAAGACATATCGTATACACCTCAACTCCCTCAACTACCGTCTCGTACCAGATTAACTTCGAAAAGAAGTCGACCCAACATTCCCATATCCAACCTCTGTCTTGTTATCTCACTAAATATTCCAAAAGATCCTTCAACTGTCTCACAAAACAATTCTCCTCTACTCCTTGCTCAGCATAATCAGCAAGACGGAATCGGCAAGCACGGGCACGACGTCACGATCCACGCCATCCCGATCCACCACCTAACTTGATCATCAAGATTACAATCCAGATCCACACAACATCACCCAATCATAACATCACGATCCTCGATCATCACAACACCCTATATCCTCAACATCACGATCCGGATCCACCTCGCGATCCAAATCCACCAAGGATCTACATATGCACTTTCTCAGCTAACTACCAGGTTCCAGGTCATAGGGTCTTACACCCTTATTGAATCCGAATACTACTGAATAACTCCTCAACTAATTTTGCATCTAAACTGATCAGTCAACGACGGAACATGTCTAGACTGTGGGTCCTTTCCAACTACCTCATATCGATCCTTGTCATCCCACGTAAGGAAAATAAAAAATGATCCAAGACGATGACATCAAAATTCATCCTACGTGAGTGAAAACACAAGTCCATTGCACCCACCACACCATGTAATACCAACATCGTTTGCCGCCAAGTAGAAAATGAGAAATTTCATTCACCTATCTTGGAAATGCCCAACTCCTCTTGATGACCATAAAAAAATCATAGGTCCACCAACCAATACACGATCAACGTACTGGTGACAACAACCATCATCTGCCATGGGCGGAACATGAGAAGTCACCCTCAATGACTTCAGAATACCCATCACCAATGCTGAATCGAGCACTCCTCACGTCGCCTCAATCACAACCTCACTTGATTCTGAAGTTCTAACCATGTTGGAACCAACTCGCTCGTGCATCAACCACGTGTTTGTACCAAGCTAACTTGGTACCCCAACTCGCCTACTCATTTACACCATTTTAACCATTTACCACTTAATCATTCCAATCACATCGGTTATCACACTCACGGTTGGGTTAGAGTCCCAACACATCTCATCCACTGCTGGATCTCATCCAGTCCAACTCATCCACTACCGAATCTCAGATACCGAACGTATGCCCATCACGATGGAGTCACATCCTAACTCGTGGCTCATTGTCATCACAATCACTGGCACATAGTGTGCGAATCAAACAACTCTGGATCTTTGCTCATATCGAGCAACAACCCCGTATCTCTGATCAAGTTGAAGGAGCTCTGTCTCCCTCGTACCCAACAACTCTGGGTACCATCACCCTGACAACCCATACAAGAACATGAAAGTTCCTTGAACGTCCCCTAATTCTCAACAACCACAATTGCATCCACCCTCGATGGTAGTGGTGCCACAGGCTCGTACAGACCCAACCACCAGACATCGCTATCGAGACTCCGCATCCAACTAGAATCAACCGCTAGTACTCACTACTCTGTATCCTCACCCGGGGATTCCATCGACAAGTATCACACCCTGGTAACCTGTCCAACCAATCTCTAACCAATCCTTAACTAGTCTCAACTCGACTCAACCAGTGTCGTCCACCAAGTCATCCCCGACCTCAGCTGCACCAAACTATCCATCACAAACTAGGGTAGCATGACAACTAACTAGGCCTAACCGATTATAACAACATCAGCTGAAGAGTGCGATACCATCACTAAAGCTGACACGACATGACCGACCAATAATCTCGACTCAGAAAAGTCACCAAAGTCAAACCACCTGCCGACTCACATTTCCAAACCATACATCACACACTAGGGTTTCTCACTAAGTCCATCTACTAACTCTGTTGTACTCATATTCTCTAAAACATCAATCACCACTAGGGTTTAAGAAATACGGCTGCTCTCAGCAACACAATTCTCAACTCAACATGACCTGACCATCTAATGGCCACAACTCCACACTATCGTCATATCCAATCCTGCAACATCGTGATAGATGATCCCGACATAACCGTCCCACGGTCAAAACTCTAAAGCATTGTTATGCTCATCCCTCAGTAGGATCCCACACTACCAAACCACGACATAACTATGGCATACTCAGGCACCAATTGCCGAACCAAACTATCCATGATTCATTCCCACTAACTATCATACCAGCATCCCTAACTATCAGGTCGATAACAAACTGCAGCCCATAGAGACATCACAACCTTGACCTACGAGTACCACAAGAGCAAACCGTGCTATGATACCACTTGACACTACCTATCCCAATCCCTCCGGGATTAACGTGGGATGCGTCATGCTCCCATCTGACACGAAGTGTCAGACAAGGGATAATATGTACCTTAGCCCATACAGGGCTCCCAGAGCGCGCCAGGATCGGTGGAGGAGTGCAATGTCTCGGTCTCTACTACAGCCCGCATCCGTGATCAACTTGAAGGTCAATAAAACCATTAAGAACCGCGAGTGGAAGAAAACCAATAAGTTCATAAAAACGTATGATATTTATGCCCTTCACTAAAAAGTATGCATGCATCGAAAATCAGTAATCAAAATATTTACTCAAATGAACCATTAGGGCCTTAGCCCAAAAACCGTAATCAAAACCAAGTGTGGGAACTCAGCCCAAAACTGTAGAATACCAAAATCCGTAAATCCAAAATCAAGTGGCCACTGCCCAAATCCACAACCACAAAACCAAAAATACCGAAATACCATTTCATGAATCCAATAATCCATATTTACCACATAACCATCCTCGGCATCCCAGATGCCTAGCGTCCCAGACGCTTGATGTCCCAGACGTCATATCTCACGTTAATAAGCAACGCGTGCTACCCGTGGTTTCTCCGGGTCAATATCTCTAACACCCCAAATGTCTGACATCCCAGACGACTAATCATAGCAATCCTGCACTAGAGTCACTATACGGTCCGGTAGCTCCGTATAATGACCCCTTGCAGGCAATGTACCGTGACTTCCTTAGTGTCCCAGACACCTGGAGTAGACCATCACATATCCTCGTATCAAGATGGTATATGGAAAACAGTTTTAAAAAGCCATTTCAAAATATCTCAAGGGGCCCTTCCCGAAATTCCCATAAAACTTTATAGATTCATTTAGGGTCTCTAACAAGAAATCACGTTTATGAAAGATAGGGTCCCAGATCCGAAATCACATTTATAAAACTCAACTGGGCCTCATGCCCGTGTTTGTAAACCACTAGGCCCCCGGCCTGATCGCATAACTCAAAAGGGTCTCAGCCCGATTTCGTAAACCAACTGGGCCCCTGGCTCGATCACATAATTCAAATGGGTCTCATGCCCGAGTACATCTTTCCAAAACCAAAACCATGCCATATAACCATTATTAAACTCACAATCACATAGAAATAGCATAAACTCGTAAACCTCGAAATATGTGTAAATACAGAATTACCTCGAAATATGTGCAATCATGTAAACCACGAGTGCCGTAGTCAGCATCATAGAAATCACGTATGTAAAATATATAAAATAGTTATGCATGCATCACAGTTTAGAAAACGAAGTCCACTTACAAACCGTCCTACAATGCCGCCTCGATAAGCGTGTCATAAGCTTCCCCGGGCTAAATCAACATCTCCGGAACTTCCAGACCTGCCCAGATCACACCCGAAGGTCACTAACCATCTATTTAAGTCCATAGGATAAAACCCCAAAACTTCCAGAAAAGTCAACGTGTCCCGGACACGATGCCCGAGCTGAAAAACCTCGATTTGACCAACCTAACGATATCTGATTGACCCGAAATCACCACCATTGGATCCGGATTATCTAAACCTTTAAAATGACACTAGGCCCACCTTGAAATTCAAGCCCACATGCCCCCACGCACGTAGTCGATGGAAAAGTCAACTTTTGAAAAAGTCAACGGGTTAAAGTCAATGGGTCAAAGTCAAGGGGTCAAAGTCAGCGAGTCTACTCGCTAGCGACTCGCTGGAATTTCTCGCCAAAAAACTCCATTGATGTCTCAAACTTCAAACTTCGATATCTCACTCGTTTCTCAACCAAATTCGACATTCTACCTATGTAAATCCATCTACTCGAGCCAAGGCTTCCAAATGCCCACAAATTGTAGAAAGTACCTGGATTTAACGTTATGGCCATTCAAAGTTTCGGCCAGAATTCCGGTCATCATTCCGGACACCTCCGACATCCAAATCCGTCCCAAATTTCACCTACAAGCTTGTGAGAGCTCAAGGAACACCATCCTAAGCTTATAATCGATCAACAACCTTCAAAATCAAAAACCCATGGTTTACCTTCCGAAATTCCGGCCATTGTGCACGACGGTCATTGCCGTGGCCACCATTGGGTTCCTCTCAACATCCTCTCCAACTTTCATTAACGGATCATAAGCAATGGATGATGATTGAGAGGAGGTTAGGGTGCACGGTTGTGATGGATGAAAATGATGAAGATGAGTGCCCGGAAGGGAGAGAGAGAAAATGAGTGAAAAAATAAAAATATTAAAATAAAAATCTCCCAATAAACATAGATCCCCTTTTTAAGGAAAGTGACCAATGGGATGAGTGACACTTGTCACTCATCCAAGGGCCCCATATTAATTTATTAACCAATCATATTTAATCATTAATTAATCCAAATTCTGAAACGTTAATTAAATCGATTTCGATCCCGTTAACATAACTTCCCCGTTCGACGTGCCGCTTGTCTACGTACTCGTAACGTCCCGATCTACGTCACGGTCCTCACATGTTTGACTCTCCGAAGCAAAAGTCAACATTTTTCCCAATTCCAGGGTTAAAAGTGTCATTTTACACTATCCGTCCGATTTCTCTCAACTAATCCCCAATTAGTCATACTAAAGCCATAATTAATTAATATTTAATCCCGATATTCGGGACTGGTCGTTACAGCGAAAATTTGTTTGATCCGACGGTGAGGGATTGGAGCAAAGATTATACCCACGTAAGCATGGGGAAATGTCTAACCAAAGAAAAAGGGCACAAATAAATCTCAACCGTCCAATTCATTATTTGTTTTACCCTCCCCTTAATACCACCTGCTCCCCACATCTCACGGACACGTGTTCCCATTGCAAATTCATTTTCTACAATAATTTTGATTCCATAATATTTGGAAAAGTGTTTATACCAATAAGCTATGGAACTCAGTGGGATGTTTTCGTACAACAATGGACATGAGGGATGTTTTGAAAAATATGAGATGAGTCTACGATTAATAAGAATTCGTTTTATGTCCAATTTTCACTAATTAATATCAAATTTTCTAAATTATTATGTAAATATAAACTCCCATTTTTTAAAATTATTATGTAAATGTAAATCTATTTTTATGCTTATTTTTATGCTTTTAACTATATTAACATTCAATTATAGTAATTCACTTCAATTTATGTTTATGTTTAAGATTTTATATTATTAGTTATCACCAGAACCCTATTGTATCATATTAATCATCATATATTTATTATATCAAAGTCATTTTATAATTTTTATTAGTCATATATAAACATTATTAGGTACTTAAGTTTTTCTCAAAGTTTCATTCCAAATTTTCAACTTTTAAACCGAATTTCCGTCATTTTTATTGACCGTAAACGATATCGATATCGATATTTGGGGCTAGATATCCGTAAATTCGACTAGCAATATATTCGTCGATACCGATATTTCAATCCTTGCCTATGACTCTATGTGTCCCGCCTTGTTAATGGTAAAATTACCAATGGGATCTTCTTAAAACCTGTAGTGGACGGTGCTGCTAGTCTGTCTAATGCCTAGCGCGCTGGTGAGATGTCGTATCGTCTAATTGACCCTGTCGACACGGTGGCTAGTGGGTAAGTTTCTGGCTCTATCTCTGGTGTGGGAAGCATTTTGTGTGGCGACCCATCTGTTGCTCTCAGAGATGATTCCTTTTCGGCTGGAAGTGTGATCCTCAACACTAGCCATGCCTTTTCTACCTTAGAACAAAGTAGTGTCCCTCTCTCTTAGGACATTCCTGCCTTGGTCCTTGGGTTTCATAGGTTGGGTTTCAACCCTTTGGGCTCACTGTCCTCTGTAGGTTCCGTGGCGCAAGCTACCAATAAGCTGGCGATTCCTTTGGTGGTTGCGCCCACTCTGCATTTTTGTAATGCTATTAGGGGGTGTCTTTCCCAAAACTAGCTCTAGGCATGGTTCGTCACAGTTTGGTATGAAGGTTGTAACAACCTATCCCAAATTCTTGAGATCAATTAAGACTTAATTATGGACTAGCAGGACTAATCGGAAATTATTCGAGGATTTTCGAACGTTTAGGGTGAAATTACGATTTCGCCCCTAAACGAGGGTAAAAAGTTGATTTTTGACCCGCGAGATCCAAGGCCCGTGGACCAGGGACCGTTACAGAGATGGTGTTAATACGAGCTCGTAGATAGGTGGCACGTCAAAATCGGACGTTCGACAGGAAAGTTACGGTTCACAGAAGTTTCGAGGAATTATTACACATTTTACGAGACGGGCGGACTTTTATCTTGAGTGGGCCCTAGATTTTTCCCTAGCCCAATAGATGAGTGACAAGTGTCACTCATCCATTGCCTATCACACACACATACATGCATATCATCATCTTTGTTCATTCATCCACACTCGAAACCACAAAACCCAAATCCCCCTTCCCTGACTGGTTCGATTGAGGAACCCTGAGAGAATGAGAGGGAGGTTAAGGGTGAGAAGATGATGGCGAGGGGATGACAGAACCTCCGTGGACGACGGTGGAGCTACGGGTACAAGTAAAACCCGAGAACCCAGTTGAATTTGAACTTTTGGGATTGTTAAGTCTACGTTTTGGATGAGTACTGATGATTGGATGGCGTTCATGGGGTACTTACGAGTCGAGGAAGATCAAAAACTGAGGCGGCGGATGGTAGAACCGCATTGGATAGTGACTAGAATTTTGGGCTGTGAAGATCAAATCGAAAGGTAAAATTCTGGACCTATTTTCCCTATTTTGAAACCTTAGAACACCTAGGATTGACTGGACGATTGTGGGGGAACCAACAACATCGAAAATTGTGGTCGAAGGTGTGTTTTCCGACTGGGTCAAGCCGCGAGTCGCACATACCCGATTATAGAACCCGTCAAAGGATAGGGATGACTGATGACGACAGTGATGATGTCATCCTGGCGATGTCATCATTTCAGATCTGACAATGTCAGACTGACATGTAAGACAGGGACCAATGGGACTTGACACGTGGCACTGTCAGGGTTGTCAGTGCTAATGTCATTCTGACGTCAGCATGACGTCAATGTTGACTTTTACATTGACTAGACACGTGGGGGCATGTGGGCTCGAATTTCAAGGTGGGCCCAGTGTCATTTAAAAGGTTTCGACGATCCAGATCCAATGGTGGTGGTTTCAGGTTGATCAGAGATCGTTAAGTTAGTTAAATAGAGATTTTTAGACTCGGGAAGCTTGTTCGGGACACGTTCAATTTTTCGGGAATGTTGGGGGTTCTTGATATGGACTTGTGTAGGTTAGTAGTAACCTTTGAGTGTGATTTGGACAGGTTCAGATGACCCGGAGAGGTCGGATTAGCCCAGAGAGGCTTATGTCGCGCATGTTAAAGGGTAGCTTGGACAGTCTATGAGTGGACTTTTTTTTATGAATTTGATGCATGCATAAATGTTTTATATGTGTTTATGAACATGTTTTGAGATTCCATGAGTGCATATGATTTAAATATGATTTGTTGGGCATTTTTGGAGGAAAATGCGTTATTACACGTTGTTCGAGATTTTTGTTTTAAATGATGATTGGGCTTAAACCGAGTGTGCTACGTGCTTGTGTTTTATTTGATTTAGAAGGTTTCACAAAGAGGAGTGAAACCAAGGAATTGAGTTACGATTTTTGAAGATTTTATGGGGATGCGTTAAATCGAGTTTCGGGTACGAGTCCTAGTTGAACTATGATTTGAAAGTGTTTTGGAAATGAGAACAAGTTTTCAGCTTTGGAAAGATCTTTCGGGCATATGGCCCAGTTGATTTGAGGTTTGTCTTAGAGTACAGTCAAATGCAAGATAAGTCGGGCAAAGATCCAATTATGAGTTTTACGAAAGGTATTTCGGGCGTGAGATCCAGTTTTGGATTTGATAGGATTCGAGGAATCCTGAGATTTGAAGTGTCGTAGGACACTGGACTTTTGGGTTGTGACCCATTTGATGATGTTCCATGTTTGAGGCCCTATGTACGATGATAACATTCGTGTTCATCCCGGGTGTTACGGTACTCACCTCCGAACTGAGATGTGTTCCTTCCGGAGAGGTCACGATGCAGTGCCTATTATCGAGCATCCGAGGGAAGCAATGACCGAGGGAGGCTCGACTTCGGAGTGCTGATGAGATATTATGAGATCGATAGGCGATGTGTTCGCGATGATCTAGAGACAGTCGCGACGAGTAATGTGTTCATGGCGACATGCTAGGATTATGAGCGGTCCTGAGCTGTATGCACATGTGCTAGGATAAGAAACGTGACTAATATTGGGATGAGTTCCCATGGGATGTGTTCCCACGTGTTCGATGGATTGGGCCGAGGTCATGTGTATGCCTTCTGTTTGGGCTGAGACCCGTACGTGTTTTATAGTATTTGATTTTTGGGCTGAGACCCTACTGAGATGATGGCTTCGATTGAGAAGTATTTTTCACTGTGTTTTGATTTGGAAAGCAATACGTCTTTCTTCTGAGAAAGTGTTTGAAATAATTATTTTATGTTGCATGCATGCTTTTACGTGAAGGGTATAAATGTCTTTCCGATATAAATGAGTTTTATAAACTGCTGTTTTGTCCACTCATAGATTTTATGGTTTTAATACTCTTCAGATTGATAGCGAATGTGGGCTGTAGCAGAGATCGAGACATCACATGCCACCACTGATCCTGGCGTACTCTGATGGACCTCGAGTGGGTGACGATTTTATCCCTAGTCTGACACGCGGTGTCAGAAGGGAGCAGGCACGTCCCACGATAATCTTGGGGGATTGGGACGGGTCTTGTCAAAGTGGTATCAGAACATGAGTTACTCTCAGAGTGACACCCAGGTGCTGGATGTGATGTCTCTGCAGTGATAACAGCTCGTCATCAACTTGATAGTTAGGGTGAGAGTATGAGGATTCAGTGGAATCAAACCCTGGTTAGGTTATATTTGGCACGAGGTGCGTCAATTTAGGGTTCGATTGGCATAGGATGCCATATTTTTCGAGAGGTGTGATCTCGGGTAGGATCGATATTTGTGCGAATCCAATGGCTTAGCGCCGTATTGTTACTGATGGATGAGACTTAGTGAGCTGGTTGTCCAGTATGACGATATTACGGAGCTGTGACCATTCAACGGTAAGGTTATATTAGATAGAGGATTGTGTCAAAGTGACATCAGCGGAGGTCGTGGACGACCCGAGTTGAGACTGTTTGGAAATAGGAAAGTTTGACCCGTTTTGGCATGTGTTACCACATTGCAGTGTGTCGAATCCCAGAGGGATGTCAACTGGCAGAGGAGACCATGGTGTAGATGTTGTGTGGCTTGGTTGTGGCGTGTCGTGGATGTGCAGTGTTAGACATTGAGTAAGGTCAAGATTCTTATGGGCCCAGCGGTTGGAGGCCATAGAGTACAAGTGGATGAGATCCTTGGATGGTGTTTACTGGTTAGTTGTATACCAGTGTTGGAGTATGACGACTTTTCGAAGTCAAGAGCGATGGATCGGTCAGAATGGATATACTGTAGTGAGCAGCTGGGTTCGCGATAACCCTAGTTTGAGATTAATTGGACAAGTTACCAGGAGTGTGGTACTTGTAGACTGGATCATGAGGTGGATCGATCAGGGTTATTACGTGTTGAGCGGTTGGTACTTGCGGTGAGTTGACTGCATGAGTATGGAGTTCCGATAACGGAGTGCTTCTAGAATTGATCAGCGCAAGGTTGTGGCAGACAGTACTATCGATAAGACTAGTCCATTGGATTGGCCTTCTTATTGAGTTGGATAGGCTCAGATTACAGTGACGACCGAGACAATGGAGATTCGCCAGTCATGACGATGATACGGAGGTGCGTGAGTGACACACAATACGAGTAGTTATTTGTGGATTCGACTCAATTACGGCGAGTCGATCACAGAAGGAGATGAGCCTTGGATGTTGGCGAGTATGTCGCACTACCTCCGTGGAGGTGACTGAGATGAGTGGGAGATGTCAGAGACGTATTGGATGGAATCCAATAGTGATCGGATGATTCCGAACGACGTTGTGTGTGTCTAAGTGTAGAAATGCCAATGAGGGCTTGGATTATGACCGAGTTGGTAGACGTGCCCTAGAGTGGCAAACATGTGAGTTCGGTGGGCAGTAAGTGGGACAGAGAGGATCCCGAGAGGCTCAGCGTGACACATGGGGTATACCTGGATTGGTGAAAGGTACCCTAGCTCATTTTGGACGGATATCACAAGTGTTCGGGGCTGGAAATTGATCCTATAAGGGTTGGGACGTGCGAACCAGTATGCCAACGAAGATGGTGATGGAAGAAGCCGAAGAGGATCAATGGAAGTGTTTAGTTTGGAGGAAAGGATTAAGCATTTTAGTAATTATCAAAGAATACTCTTAGTCTGATGAGGTGACTTCTCTTTTTCCGTTTGTTTGGCCACCAACATGATGCCAGACTTGAGACACGAGGGTGTGCTCAGAGGTTGTAACTATTAAGGTGGAAACATGAGAATCAAGTAATGATGGATGACATCCTTTTGGATGTGCATAAACAGTATTAATGGTTAGGCGAGTTGGATGTGAGGGTTGATGGTTTACAGACACGTAGTTGGATTGTCCGAGTGAGTTGAGGCCTTGAGAATTCATTAGGGATTGGTTTCGGTCGACTGCGGGTGACCATACCTCTTGAGTTTCAGATAAGCTTGTTTGAGGAGAAATCTGATTGTGGATAATAGAATGGGTCACAACAGTGGTTGTCAACAGTTATTATGGGTTGGAAAAGATGGATATGCTTCCAACATGGTTGTAACTTCTCTTGATTCCGAAGTCGATAAATGAGATGGTCATTTTCGGCTCTGTGTCAGATGATGTTGGGTGTCACCAGTACGATGATATCTACGGTGATCACGTATTGATTAGTGGGCTCATGATTGGCTTTGGGTCCATGGACAAGAAAGGCGGTGATTGAGAGATAGAGAAGAATGCTTGATTCGGTATTAGCGATGGTTATTCCGAAGTCGATGAAGGAGACTTCTCATTTTCTGCTCTTTAGTAGATAGTGCTTGGTGCTACAGGATGACATAGGAAGAATTTTGATGTCATCATCTTGGATTCTCCTTGATTCTTCCCTAGGTGGGATGACGGGGAGTAGGATGACAGTTAAATGGTTCAAAGAGGGTGTAACAACTAAACACCTAGGCTGTGAGTCAATTGTGAATGACTCGGAGAGCATATGATACTTAGCGTCACCGGGTGTGATGGGTGAGTGCCCAAGGTAGTGGACCCATGTTGGTATTGTAGGGCATGTTGCATTGACTGAGGGAGAACTAGTATGGATCCACCTAAGATCGAATGGATCGAGTCGTGTGGTGATGATCAAGATGATCGAGATGACTGAGATGATTGTGGCGACCGTGGGTCAAGTAAACCGAGGTCAGGTCGTCATCGAGGAGAATCGTAATTCTGATTAGGCTAAAATAGAAGCATAAGAGAATCATATTGTAAGAAAATTGAATAATTTTTGGAATAGTTGGTGAGACGTCAAGACAGAGGTTGGATATGTGAAAAAGTATTGCTCTGTCTTGGATTTGGAGATGTGGATGAGTATGTGTTGGATATGTGAATAAGTATGAGACGAGGATGATACGTGGGTATCGATCAGGAAAAGATGAATAGTTGATGCCTCGAGTAGGATGTCGGCAGGAGTGTTGACACTCCGGACGAAGCGATTGTATGGAGTGTTGTTGGACGGTTGAGTATCGAGCCGTGTTCGGAGTGAGGATTGGTACGTGGTTGGACGTTGCCAGAGTGCAGTCCTTGAGCAGGCTGGGTAGTGCCTTGATGATTGATATGATGGGGGTGCACCGGTGTGTAGTGCATGTTGGATGATGGGATTGATCTCGGTCAATCGGTATATCGAGTTGAGAGTTATCAGAGAGGATAAAGATTTTGTCTAATGGATAGAGTCATAGAAGGACATGAGATGGTAGGCGGATTGGTTCTGATGGTGATAGTTCGACGAGGACTATGGGATGTGTTCCGACATGATGATATGACGACTGGACGTTGAATACTTTGTGCTCAAGCAGAGTGGGCTGAGAGGGTTCAGTGATTATGTGAGCCGAGAGCTCAGGGCCATGTGGGCTAGAGGAACCCTAGCGTTTTTATCTGTGTGATTACCTCTACTGAGGCAAGTATTCGATGGGGTCCAAGTCCACCCAAGATGGGTTAGATGTCCAATGTGTTTTGACAGGATACAATGTGGGGACTCGAGATCAAACTAACGCAGCGAAGGTGCAGTGGAGCTGGGAGTTGCCGACTAGTCACGATAGTTGTTGATGGGATTGGCTTCCGTACGAAGTCAATCTGGCATATCGCAATAATGAATTTAATTGGTATTCGACAGATTCTGATTGATATGTAGTGATCGGAGTCTAGTGAGAGTCAATATGAGTATGGGAAAACGAAAGTATTGACTGATGTGAGTACCGAGACCAATAAATGCCGCAGATTACATATGGCCTGCGAGTTGAGATTCATGCCATTTTGATGGCAGGACCTAGGGGATGTTTGTCTGGTCGGACGCTAAGCAGGATATTAGCTCAGATGTGATAGCCCTCATTGGGAATGCGTATTTCAGCCTGGCGACTCAAAGTTGGAAAGTGCCAGAGTGGTAGACTGAAAAGCTGACTACGATGTCAACTTAGATGGTCAACTGAAATGAACCATCCGGCTGAAAATCCAACTTTGATGTCATCTTAGTTTAGCTAACCTGTCGGAGTGAGTGACATGCGAGATCGACTAGTGTCGGTGTCTCGAGTGAGACTTATGAATCGACAGGTGGCTTCTTGAGAGTTGAGTTGGAGCTTGGAAGCTCCGGTGACAGTGGTTACCGACGTGTACGGTGGTTGTGTCAGACGTGTTTGTTGACACGAGAATGTCCTGAGTGGAGGCATGATTGGAATTCCACGGTTTAGTTGTGGAATTTGGGTCAGTTTGAATTTCGAGGACGAAATTATTTAAGGAAGGAAGTTTGTAACGACCAGTCCCAAATTCATGGGATTTATTAAGACTTAATTATGGATTAGCATGACTAATCAGGAATTAGTCGAGAATTTTCGGACGTTCAGAGCGAAATTATCATTTTGCCCCTGAACGAGGGTAAAAAGTTGACTTTTAACCTGAGAGGTCCGATGCCCATGGACTGAGGACCGTTATGTACATGGTGTCAATACGAATCTGTAAACAGGCAGTACGTCAAAATCAGTCGTTCGATGGGAAAGTTATGGTTCACTGAAATTCCGAGGAATTATTGATGTTTTATGAGACGGGTGGATGTTTGTCTTGAATGGGCCCCAGATATTTTCCCTAGCCCAATAGATGAGTGACAAGTGTCCCTCATCCATTGCCTATCACACACACATACATGCATATCATCATCTTTGTTCATTCATCCACACCCAAAACCACAAAACCCAAATCCCCCCTTCCCTGACTGGTTCGATTGAGGAACCCTAAGAGAATGAGAGGAAGGGTGAGGTTGAGAAGATGATAGTGAGGGGATGACAGAACCGCTGTGTGTAAAAGTAAACCCCGAGAGCCCAGTTGAATTCAAACTTTTGGGATTGTTAAGTTTACGTTTTGGATGAGTATTGATGATTGGATGGGGTTCATGGGGTCCTTGCGCGTCGCGAAGGATCAAAAACTGAGGCGGCAGACGGTGGAACCGCCCTAGACAGGGACTGGAATTCTGGGTCGTGAAGATCAAATCGAAAGGTAAAATTCTGGACCTATTTTTCATGTTTTGAACCCCTAGAACACCTTGGATTGACTGGACGATCGCGAGGGAACCAACGACATCGAAAAAGGTGGTCGGAGGTGTCTTTTCCAGCCGGGTCAGGTCGCGGGTGCACAGACCCGGTTACATAACCCGTCGAAGGACATGGATGACTGATGTTGTCAATGATGACGTCATCCTAATGACATCATCGTGTTAGATATGACAATGTTAGACTGACATGTCATACATGGACCAATGAGGATTTGACACGTGGCATTGTCAAGGTTGTCAGTGCTAACGTCATGCTGACGTCAGTATGAACTCAGTGTTGACTTTTCCATTAATCAGGCACATGGGGGCGTGTGGGATCTAATTTCGAGAAGGCCCTAGTGTCATTTTAAAGGTTTCGACGATCTAGATACAATGGTGGTGGTTTCGGGTCGATCGGAGATCGTTATATTGGTCAAGTCGACGTTTTTAGCCTTAGGAAGCGTGTCCGGGACACGTTGACTTTTCTGGGAATATTGGGGGTTCTTGATATGGACTTTTGTAGGTTAGTAGTAACCTTTGAGTATGAATTGGACAGGTCTGGATGACCAGGAGAGGTTGGATTAGCTCGGAGAGGCTTATGACACTCGTATCGAGGCGCAGCTTAGACGATCTGTGAGTGGACTTTGTTTTATGAATTTGATGCATGCATAAATGTTTTATATGTGTTTATCAACATTTTTTGAGATGCCATGAGTGCCTATGATTTAAATATGATTTGTTGGGCATTTTTTGGTGGAAAATGCGTTATTGTACGTAGTTCGAGATTTCTATTTTATATAATGATTGGGCTTCGGTCGAGTGTGATATGTGCTTGTGTTTTATGTGATTTAGAAGGTTTCACAGAGAGGCGTGAAATTGAGGTATTGAGTTACTGTTTTTGAGGATTTCACGGGGATGCGTGAAATCAAGATTCGGGTACGAGTACCAGTTGAACTATGATTTGAATGTGCTTTGGAAATGAGAACTAGTTTTCAGCTTTGGAAATATCTTTCGAGCATATGACCCAATTTATTTGAGGTTTTACTTAAAGTACAGTCAAATGCGAGATAAGTCGGGCAGAGACCCAGTTATGAGTTTTACGAAAGGTATTTCGAGCGTGAGACCTAGTTGTGGATTTGATAGGATTCGAGGAATCCTGAGATGTGAAGTGTCGTAGGACACTAGATTTTTGGGCTGTGACCCATTTGATGATGTTCCATGTTTGAAGACCTATGTACGATGATAACATTCGGGTTCGTCCCAGGTGTTACGGCGTTCACCTCCAGACTGCGATGTGTTCCTTCCGAAGAGGTCACGATGCACTGCTCGTTGTTGAGCAGCCGCGGGAAGCAATGACCGAGAGAGGCTCGACTTAGGAGTGCTGATGAGATATTATGAGATCGATCGGCGACATGCTAGGATTATGATCGGTCCTGAGCTGTATGCACATGTGATAGGATGAGAAACATGAATGATAAGGATGAGTTCCCATGGGATGTGTTCCCACTTGTTCGATGGATTGGGCCGAGATCCTGTGTATGCCTTCTGTTTGGATAGAGACTCGTACGTGTTTTATATGATTCGGTTTTTGGGCTGAGACCCTACTGAGATGATGGCTTCAATTGAGAAACATTTTTCACTGTGTTTTGATTTGGGAAGCAATACGTCTTGCTTCCGAGAAAGCGTCTGAAATAAATGTTTTATGATGCATGCATGCTTTTACATGAAGGGTATAAATGTCTTTTCGATATAAATGAGTTTTATAGACTGTTGTTTTGTCCACTCACAGCTTTTATGGTTTTAATACCCTTCAAGTTGATAGCGGATGCGGGCTGTAGCAGAGATCCAGACATCACATGCCACCACCAATCCTGGCGTACTCTGATGGACCACGAGTGGGTGACGAGTTTATCTCTGGTCTGACACGCGGTGTCAGATGGGAGCAGGCACGTCCCACGATAATCCAAGGGGATTGGGACGGGTCCTGTCAAAGGTGATACCAGAACCGTATCAAGTAATTTTAACATGTTCAATATGGTACGGTATTTCAAAATATAAAATTGATACCATACCGAACCGTACCGTACCAATTATATTCGATACGATTTCGATACAGTTTTGGTTTTGAACCAATATTACTCAACAAAAAATTAAGCCAAAATATATGCAAAAAATCTAAATAGTTTATTCATTCAAAACTATTTTGTACTAAGGAATTTGTTAGTAGAGAATATGTATATGAATTGGTACAATAATCCATAATGCATATTGAATTCATATTTTATTCATACAATTCCATAACGAATCTGCAAGTTATATTTCATAATTTGTACCAATTTTGTACCAAGACCTGCTCATAATTTGTACCAATTCATAATTCATATATTTTTTAATTTTTACCAATTCATAATGCATAATTCATATAATTCATAATTCATATGGTCCATAGTCCATACAATTAGAATCCATATGGTCCATAGTCCATACAGTTAGAATCCATATAGTTCATAGTCCATTAAATCTATATAGTCCGTAGTCCACACAATTATAATCCATAATTACATGCAATCCAAGATTATAAGCAAATCACAATCACATAGCTACATATATATGGATTGCCACAAAGGATAGCCACCACCCAACCATGGTTGCGTATGTGCCCAATTACCATGGCCAGTGCCCAACAATTTATACCAATTTCACGAATTCATATATATATATATATATATATATATATATTTACCCATGATGATGATGAAGTGGATGGATTAGATTTGCCACATTTTCCATGTTAAACTAATTTAGGTAAGCAAATATTGGCATTATCATCTTGTTAGTACTAGATACATTCTAAACCAGCAATCTCCTCTATATCTTGACTCAGATTTCGACATTGTAATAGACTATTTCTATAGGGAAGCTGATTTTGAAATCACACTTACGCGTGATAAATTCGAACAACTAAACATCGATTTTTTTGAAATATGCATTGAGTGTGTGAGCAAGTGTCTCAAGGGTGCCAAAAGCGACATAAGCAATGTCCACGATGTTTGTTCTTGCTAGTGGCTCCTTTAGAATCCCTAAGGTGCAACCTTTATTGCGGGAGTTTTTCAAGGGAAATAAGTTGTGTAAGGGCATTAATCCCGACGAGGCGGTTGCATACGGCACTGCTATTCAAGCTGCGGTTGTTGAGTGGGAATAGAATTAGGAAGACAGTATGAAGCGCCCAAAAGATACGGAGGACACTTCCTCCAAAGTATCGTGGTATATTAAGGGAGTGGTAGCTTGTAAAAGATGATGATCGAGACTATCTTGGCCATCATAATCATAAGCATGCTTATGTCTTCGCTAGAACCGGTATGGTATTAGTACCGTACCGATCATATATTCGATTTTTTTTTCTAGTTTGATATGATACGAGATAGGATGGTTTCATTATTTTAGGACGATATACCCACCCCTACCCAAAAAAATGTCGAGGAGGCTCCAGTTCTGCAAACCAGCCATTATTGGAAACCGCAAAGTGGTCTGGGCGCCTTGCTCTACTGCTTTGGAGGAGGCTAAATCCTGGCATGCTTGTCTCGTGGGATATTTGGTGGAGAAACACCTTATTTTCATTGTGGTGAATAACCTTGCTAGAAAAATTTGGAGCCAGCAAGGGTTGTTAGAGGTACTTCTTAATGATAAAAGTTTTTTTTTCAATTGACTGCTTGTAACGACCCGTCCCGAATTCCGGGATTAGATTAGTCACTAATCTTGATTAGTGAGGTTGAACGGTGGTTAGTAGGGCGGAATCGGACAAATTGTGCAAAATGACCGTTTTGCCCCTGGTCGTGGGCAAAATGCTGACTTTTTGATCGGGCGGTCAAATGGACTTTGACCGATGACCGTGACGTAGTTCGGGACGTCACGAGTTCATAGACAGGTGGCACGTTCGATTCCGACATTCGTAGAGAAAGTTATGGTGTTCAGAAGTTGAGGGGCATTTTGGTAATTTGGCTTATTAGGGGCCAAATGTTGACTTTTGATCGGGAGGTCCGATGGGTGAGGGCCAAGAACCGTTACGTAGGTATCGTCGATACGAATCCAACGACAGGTAGCATGCCGAAATCGGAGATCTGACGACGACGTTATGGTCAAGGAAACGAACTAACGAACCGAGGTCGGGATTAAAATAATAATATAATAATGAATAGTGACCATTGACTGTGCACATCTGGATGAGTGACAAGTGTCACCCATCCCTTGTTTCCAGCTCCTTGTTTCCCTCCAAACATCATCATTACTACATCATCATCATCTAATCCACCATTTCCCCTAATTTTCTCCTCTTTGTTCCTAAACCGTGCACAAAATGTGGGATTCGGATTAGGGAGAATTGACTCCCTTCTTCTGCTGTTCTTGTGAGAAAATGGGAGACTAAGATGAGGGAATTAACGGGAAAACACGAGGGGTTGTGAGAGTGTTGAATTTTGGATTTTTGATTTCGGGAAAATGAGAGGGAAAATTCGAATTGAAGGAATTGAGCCGTGAGGATCAAATTGGAGATTACCTTCAGCTTCCTGGGAGTGCCACGATCAGTTTTGTCGAAGGAACGAAGGGATTTGGCCACCAATTGGCTCTGATCACACTTGGTGACAGAGGAGGAATTTCGAAGTTGAGTCGTGGAATTGGAGGTTTCGTTGGATGAAATTGAGGTGGGGAAACTGCTTCCCATGATCCCACGATGCTTCTGGGTTCATCAATTGAAGGAAAACGTTGGAGAATGGCAGAACTCCATTGTTGAACAGTGACGGTGCTCGAGCTTGAGTCGTGACGATTGAGCACAGGTTTGATGCAATTGATGTGGGGGAATTGTTCCTCATGGTCCATTGATGCTTCTGGAATCATCAATTGGATGAAACCTGCAGCAATTGAGGAATTCCATGAACGCACAGTAACCTGGGTGTTCTTCGTGTTCCTCGTGGAATCGATGGAATTTGGGTAAGTTATCGTGTAATTGATGTTACAGACTTATAATTGGACTTAAAACGAAGCTAATGGAATGATCAATTGAAGGAATTAGGATCGAATTGACAGGATTGGAACCGGGTTGTGTCGCGGGTGAATTGGACCCGTTTACCAGACAAACGGGTTGGGCTGGTGACACTGTAGCAGGTGCGTGGGTTTCACGCGCAGCCACTCACGGCGGCGCGTGACGGCGCGTGGGCACGAATCTCGAGGTGAGGTCAACATGACTTCTGCCCTATTTAATGTAACGGACATTTTGGAATTGGTTTCGTGTCGATCGGACACCGTCTCGATATTGTTCGGGATGTTCGAAGGTTTTAAATTAAGTTTAAAAATAAGTAAAAATTCGGGAAAATTACGGGACTTTGATAGGATGTTAATGATGAGGTTAGTAACCCTCTAATGTGATTTGGACAGGATTGGGAGTCCCGGTGATAGTGGTGTGGCCCTGGAGGGCCGGTGGCACGCGTATCGAGGCATACGGTTAAAACGGTCTGTGAGTGGACTTTGGTTTTATAAATTCTATGCATGCTTAAATGTTTTACATGGATTATGATTGTGATTGTATGATGTTGGTTTGTTTGTTGGTAAGTTGTACGGTTTCACGTATTTCGAGGCGATTTACGTGCTTGCACGTAAATCGAGGTTTTCCGGTTTTACATGGATTTTCCATATTTATGACTTGGATATAATATGATAAAATGGTTTTGAAATTGGAAATAGGAACTCGGGCTTGAGGCCCAATTATGTTGGAAATTTCGGACTTGGAGTCCATTTGAGAATCGGGCTGGGGGCCCAGTTGGTTAATGAAATCGGGCCAGGGGCCCAGTTGGTATGAAATCGGGCTGAGACCCATTTGAGTTATGTTATCGGGCCAGGGGCCCAGTTGATTTGTGAATTCGGGCCGTGGGCCCAGTGGGTTTATAAAGTCGGGCTGCGGGCCCAGTTGGTTTACAAATCGGGCCGTGGGCCCAGTGGTTCATAAAATCGGGTATGAGGCCCAGTTGGATAATAAATGTGATTTCGGGTCAGGGACCCTATATTTAATAATTGTGATTTTGGGTCAAGGACCCTAAATGGAACTATGTGGTTTTATGAAAATTTCGGGCAGGGCCCAATGGTAATAATGTGATAAAAGGATTTAATAAAACTATTTTCCATATACCATCTGGACACAAGGATATATGATGGTCTCCTCCAGATGTCTGCGACACTGGGGAAGTCACGGTGCATTGCCTGCGAGGGGTCATTATACGGAGCAGCCGGACCGTATGATGACTCAGGAGCAGGATTGCTATGATTGACGTCAGGGACGTCAGACATCAGGAATGTCAGATATATGGACCCGGAGAGACCCCGGGCAGCACGCGTAGCTTATGAAACCGTGAGATATGACGTCAGGGACGTCTAGCGTCTGGGACGCTAAGCATCTGGGATGCTGGTGATGGTAATGGTAAAATATGGATTAATGAATAAAATGGCTTATTGGTTGGATATGTGTTATGTGGTAAAAATGGATTATTGGTTATGAAATGGTATGTAGGGTCGGGGACCCTAATTGGTTTTGGATTTTGAATTGATGTTCATTTATGGTCGTGGGTGGTGACCCACATGGTTTTAATATGTATGGTGGTGGTATTCCACGGTTTTGGGCTGAGTTCCCACACTTGGTTTTTGGTTAACGGTTTTTGGGCTAAGGCCCTAAGGGCTCGGTTGAGCAAACGTTTTGGTTACTGGTTTTGGTGGCATGCATACGTTTTTATTGGAGGGCATAAATGTCTTATAAATGTATTTGGTAAATTTATTGGTTTTTGTCCACTCACAGCTTTTGGTTTTAATGCCCTTCAGGTTGATTACGGATGCGATTGCAGCAGAGACTGGGACATTGCACACCTCCTCCATCGATCCTTGCGCACTCTGGATGCCCCGTTGGGCAGTAGCTCTTGGTTATCCCTTGTCTGACACCCCTTGTTAGACGGGAGCAGGGCACATTCCACGGTAATCCCGGGGGGATTGGGATGGGTCCTGTCACTGCTGATGAGGATTGCCAATTAGGTTTAGAGGATGGTCCCTAGCACTTAGGCGAGGACTCTGTTTTTGTCAAGGTGGAATCTTGGAATGGTGATGCCTTGGTCTGCTCATGTCAAGGTTCTTGTGTGGGTAATTTTTTTTTTAAGTAGAGCCCTAAGTGTGTTCCCATGTAGCTAGTGCGGTTGGCAAACCATTGTTGGTGGATTCTCTCACTTCTTCACATCTTATTCTTATAGGTCTGTATTGAGATTGATGCTACTGAGCCTATTGTTGATTTCTTTAACCTCGAGGTTCAACCTGAGGATGATGGGGAGATTGCCCATACTTTTGAGATCACTCTGAAATATCAGAGTATACCTATTTTTGATCCATAACGTGGGCCTGATATGCCCCAACATGAAAGCCCAGATCCCTTTATGGTCCCAGTTAAATCTGTTATCAACCATTTGAATAGCCTAGTTCCACAAATTGGAGACACTATTGACTTTAGCACTCCTTGCCCTCGTGCCCATCACAAAAGTAGGAGAAAGCAAGATGTCCTAATTGGTGAGCTCTATCCAATTCTCATCCTTAAGCTTACTAAAACTGTTGCCTTTAATCCGTTCGAATCTCTCGATGTGAACACTGACTGCTCTGGTGATGAGTTCATTAGGGTGCCAGAGTTTGAGGCAACTGCCTCGCCTAATTTCAACAACTGGCCTTCATGAATTAAGGGTAAAACCATTAATGCCCTTCCCTCAATTGAGAGTCAGGTTAAGATTAAGAAAAAGAAAGGGAAAGCTAATAAGAAGAAGCCTAAGGTTAAGGGTAAGGGCTGAAGTGTCCATGTACGCTCCTCTTTTTCATCTCTTAAATGAATTTTGCGGTTTTGGAACATCAAGACGCTAATGATCCTGTTAGGCAACTTGAAATTGATAGAACCATGAAGAAAAATGAGCTTTATGAATGCTCACTTGGAAAGAATTCTTATTAAATGAAAAGACAATGATCACAACTATTAAATAGCCAAACACAGAGATAAATAAGGAAGCAATACTGCGATCTTACAGGACCTATAATCATGGAGAATGACTAGGTAAACAATGAAATGTGAAAGCTTTTCCCCTAAAAAATGGAAGAATTATTCGACACTATAAAACATGACCTAGAAAATAGGTAAACCTTATCGACTAGGAGGAAGCCCTAAACCTAACGGCTAGGGAACTTCAATAACTTCAACATCCTCATTTAAACTAAATGCCATGGCATTTAGTTTGTACATAGTCACTCACACACTCCCATTAGGCTTCACATCCTCAGAAATACATCCAGTTTCAAAGGCTTTGCTAGGATGTCTACAACCTGTCCCTGTGTAGAGCATTGAATCAGCTCCACTACTCCATTATTAACAAGCCCTCGAAGGAAGTGAAACCTTACATCTATATGCTTGCTATAACCATTCATTACTAGATCCTTCAAGAGTTTGATTGCTGAGACATTGTCACAGTACACCACCATTGGCCTGCATTACATTTGATTAAGATTCTCCAGAATCCTTCTTAACCACATGACCTGGCATATACTTGATGTTGCTGCTATGAACCTCATGGAATTGCACCAACCTCAACTCGCTTAACTTTGGAGTTCCAACCGACACCAAAGCCACTGAGCTCCCAAAAGGTCGCATTCTAGATAGCTGTATGCCTACACCTTTAAGACACACCACCATTTCCCTCCCAGACCATTCCACCTTCGCAGAAATGTGGGATTGTTCACAGTTCCCTCCAGGACACCGGTCTTACACCACCGGTCTTGTTTCCCAAGTTCAGTGGTCTTGCTCACCGTTCTTACTTCCCAAGCTCGCGAGTCTTTCTCACTGGTCTTGCTTTCCAAGCTCACAGGGTTTACACTTCGCCCACCTTGGGGCCCAGCATCTTCGCTAGCACACTTCCGATCGGGGTCCAACTCTGATGCCATTTTGTCACGACCCAACTCGCCTAACACGATATTGTCCACTTTAGGCCCACACCCTCACGATTTTCTTTCTAGGAACTTACGTGTAACTTCCTAGTGGGTCACCTATCCTCGGATTGCTCTAGCCCAATCTCACTTAACTTTGGAGTTGCAACTAAACCAAAAACCAGTGAGCTCCCTAAAGGCCTCATTGCTAGGAAGACATCATCCATACATATAATGCACTTCACCTTTCCCTCCCTGAAAGATATGGGATTTTTTCACCAGTCTTGCTTCCTAAGCTCATGGGTCTTGCTCACTGTTCTTGCTTTCCAAGTTCATGGATCTTGCTCACCTGTCTTGCTTTCCAAGCTCATGGATCTTACAACCCATATGTTTTCCCCTTATAATGGCAGCATTATTAGGTGCAACTTCCCAAAGGGTCTCCCATCATGAAATTGCACCAACCTCAACTCGCTTAACTTTGGAGTTCCAACCGAACCTAAAGCAATTGAGCTACCAAAAGGTCGCGTGCTAGATAGGTGTGTGCCTACACCTGTAAGGCACACCACCATTTCCCTAACAGACTATTTCCCCCTCGCAGGAATGTGGGATTGTTCACCGTTCCCTCTAGGACACAAGTCTTACATCACCGATCTAGTTTCCAAAGTTCAGTGATCTTACTCACCGTTCTTACTTCCCAAGTTCGCGAGTAATTCTCATTGGTCTTGCTTTCCAAGCTCACAAGGCTTACAATTCGCCCACCTTGGGGCCCAGTATCCTCGCTAGCACACTTCCGATCGGGGTCCAACTCTGATGCCATTTTGTCACGACCCAACTCGCCTAACACGATATTGTCCACTTTGGGCCCACACCCTCACGATTTTTTTTCTAGGAACTCACGTGTAACTTCCTGGTGGGTCACCTATCCTCGGATTCCTCTAGCCCAATCTCACTTAACTTTGGAGTTGCAACTAAACCAAAAACCAGTGAGCTCTCTAAAGCCCTCATTGCTAGGAAGATATCGTCCATACATATAAGGCACTTCACCTTTCCCTCCCTGAAAGATATGGGATTTTTTCACCAGTCTTACTTCCTAATCTCATGGGTCTTGCTCACTATTCTTGCTTTCCAAGTTCATGGATCTTGCTCTCCTGCCTTGCTTTCCAAGCTCATGTATCTTACAACCCATACGTTTTTCCTTATAATGGCAGCGTTATTAGGTGAAACTTCCCAAAGGGTCACCCATCATGGAATTGTACCAACCTCAACTAGCTTAGCTTTGGAGTTCCAACCAAACCCAAAGCCATTGAGCTCCCAAAAAGTCGCGTTCTAGATAGGTGTATGCCTACACCTTTAAGGCACACCACCATTTCTTTCCCAGACCATTCCCCTTCGCAGGAATGTGGGATTGTTCACCATTCCCTCCAGGACACGGGTCTTACATCGCCGGTCTTGTTTCCCAAGTTCAGTGGTCTTGCTCACCGTTCTTACTTCCCAAGCTCGGGAGTCTTTCTCACTGGTCCTGCTTTCCAAGCTCACAGGGCTTACAATTCGCCCACCTTGGGGCCCATCATCCTCGTTAGCACACTTCCGATCATGGTCCAACTCTGTTGCCATTTTGTCATGACCCAACTCGCCTAACACGATATTGTCCACTTTGGGCCCACACCCTCACGATTTTTTTTCTAGGAACTCACATGTAACTTCCTGGTGAGTCACCTATCCTCAGATTGCTCTAGCCCAATCTCACTTAACTTTGGAGTTGCAACTAAACCAAAAACCACTGAGCTCCCTAAAGGCCTCATTGCTTAGAAGACATCGTCCATACATATAAGTCACTTTACCTATAAAGACATTTGGTGAAGCCTTCTCTGATGAAATATGCCTGAATTCGACTATACAAGGCTTGGGGAGCATGCTTCACCCTATAAAAAGCCTTCTTGAGTCAATAAACCTTCGATTCATGCTCTTTCTGTTCATAACCTGGAGGTTGATCGACAAAGACCTTTTCACAGATTTCTCCATGTAGGAAAGCGGCATTGACATCAAGTTGATAGAACATCTATATTTTTTGGGCAACAAGAGATATAACAACTCGAATGGTGTCCATGCGAGCCACTAGTGCGAATAATTCAGCATAATCAATTCCATATTGCTTATAGTACCCTTTAGCAACTAGTCGAGCTTTGTACTTGTCCACTTCACCTTTTTCATTGAGCTTTGTTGTAAAAACCCACTTCACCTCTGTCACGACCCTACTCCCCTAGCACGATATTGTCGCGACTCGATCCATCTAGCACGATATTATCCGCTTTGGGCCCAGCCCTTACGGTTTTGTTTCTGGAAACTCACGTGTAACTTCCCTATAGGTCACCCATCTTGGGATTGCAGCAGCATCAACTTGCTTAACTTTGGAGTTCCCAAGGAATGCAAAGCCAGTGAGCTCCCAAAAGGCCTCATGCTAGATAGATACGTGCCCACACATATAAGACACTTCACCTTTTCCTCCTTGAGTGGTGTGGGATTGTTCACCGTTTTTCACAAGACACGGGTCTTAAAATCCACCCCCATGAGGCCCAGCATCCTCGCTGGCACACTTCCGGTCGGGGTCCAGCTCTAATACCATTCTGTCACGACCTGATCCATCTAGCATGATATTGTCCACTTTGGGCCCAACCCTCACGATTTCGTTTCTAAGAACTCACATGCAACCTCCCAGTAGGTTACCCATCCTGGGATTGCACCAGCCTCAACTCGCTCAACTTTGGAGTTCCCAAGAAATCCAAAGCCAGTGAGCTCCCAAAAGGCCTAACGCTAAATCAATATAAGGCACTTCAAATTTCCCTTCCCAAGCGATGTGGGATTGTTCACTGTTTTTCACAAGACACGGGTCTTACAAATATTGTTCGCTATGGACCCACGCTCTTACGGCTTTATTTCTAGGAACTCGCGTTAAACTTCCTAGTGGGCCACATATCTTGGGATTACTCTAGCCTAACCTCACTTAACTTTGGAGTTCTAATGATAGCTCGTTGCTAGGAAGACATCGTCCACACATATAACGCACTTCACATTTTCCTCTCAGAGCAATGTGGGATTGTTCGCTACTCAGGACCCGACCCTACTTGGTCAGGACCCAACGCTAGTACGATATTGTCCGCCTTGGGCCTCCTCGCCCTAACGGTTTTGTTTTTGGGAGCTCACGGTGCAACTTCCCAAGGGGTCACCCATCATGGAATTGCACTAACATCAACTCGCTTAACTTGAGAGTTCCAACCGAACCCAAAGCCACTGAACTCCCAAAAGTCCTTGTGCTAGATAGGTGTGTGTGCCTACACCTTTAAGGCACACCACCATTCCCCTCCCAGACCATTTCCCCCTCGCAGGAATGTGAGATTGTTCACCGTTCCCTTCAGGACACAGGTCTTACAATCCACCCCACTTAGGGCCCGGCGTCCTCACTGGCACTCTTCCCGGTCGGGGTCTGGCTCTAATACCATTCTATCAGAACCAGACCCTCTTTTTTCATAACCCGACTCTAGCACGATATTGTCCCCTTTGGGTCTCTTCACCCTCACGATTTTGTTTTCGGGAGCTCACGGTACAACTTCCCAGAGGGTCACCTATCATGGAATTGCACCAACCTCAACTCGCTTAACTTTGGAGTTCCAACCGAACCAAAAGCCACTGAGCACCCAAAAGGTCGCATGCTAGATAGGTGTATGCCTACACCTTTAAGGCACACCACAATTTCCCTCCCAGGCCATTCCCCCTAGCAGGAATGTTGGATTGCTCACCGTTCCTTCCAAGACACGGGTCTTACATCACCGTTCTTGTTTCCCAAGTTAAGTGGTCTTGCTCACCGTTCTTACTTCCCAAGCTCGCGAGTCTTTCTCACTGGTCTTGCTTCCAAGCTCACAAGGCTTACAATTCGCCCAACTTGGGGCCCAGCATCTTCGCTAGCACACTTCCAATCGGGATCCAACTCTGACGCCATTTTGTCACGACCCAACTCGCCTAACACGATATTACCCACTTTGGGCCCACACCCTCACGATTTTGTTTCTAGGAACTCACGTGTAACTTCCTGGTGGGTCAAATATCCTCGGATTGCTTTAGCCCAATCTCACTTAACTTTGGAGTTGCAACAAAACCAAAAACCAGTGAGCTCCCTAAAGGCCTCATTGCTAGGAAGACATCGTCCATAGATATAAGGTACTTCACCTTTTCCTCCCTGAAAGATATGGGATTTGTTCACCAGTCTTGCTTCCTAAGCTCATGGGTCTTGCTCACTGTTCTTGCTTTCCAAGTTCATGGTTCTTGCTCACCTGCCTTTCTTTCCAAGCTCATGGATCTTACAACCCATATGTTTTTCCGTTATAATGGCAGCGTTATTAGGTGCAACTTCCCAGAGGGTCACCCATCATTGAATTGCACCAACCTCAACTCGCTCAACTTTGGAGTTCCAACAGAACCCAAAGCCATTGAGCTCCCACAAGGTCGCGTGCTAGATAGGAGTGTGCCTACACCGTTAAGGCACACCACTATTTCCTTCCCAAACCATTCCCCCCTCGCACGAATGTGGGATTGTTCACCATTCCCTCTAGGACACGGTTCTTACATCGCCGATCTTGTTTCCCAAGTTCAGTGGTCTTGCTCACCGTTCTTACTTCCCAAGATCGGGAGTCTTTCTCACTGGTCCTGCTTTCCAAGCTCACAGGGCTTACAATTCGCCCACCTTGGGGCCCAACATCCTCGCTAGAACACTTCCGATCGGGGTCTAACTCTGATGCCATTTTGTCACGACCCAACTCGCCTAACACAATATTGTTCACTTTGGGCCAACACCTTCACGATTTTGTTTCTAGGAACTCACGTGCAACGTCCTGGTGGGTTACCTATCCTCGGATTTCTCTAGCCCAATCTCACTTAACTTTGGAGTTGCAACTAAACCAAAAACCGGTGAGCTCCCTAAAGGCCTCATTGCTAGGAAGACATCGTCCATACATTTAATGCACTTCACCTTTCCCTCCCTGAAAGATATGGGATTTTTTCACCAGTCTTGCTTCCTAAGCTCATGGGTCTTGCTCACTGTTCTTGCTTTCCAAGTTCATGGATCTTGCTCACCTGTCTTGCTTTCCAAGCTCATGGATCTTACAACCCATATGTTTTTCCCTTATAATGGCAGCATTATTAGGTGTAACTTCCCAAAGGGTCACCCATCATGAAATTGCACCAACCTCAACTCGCTTAACTTTGGAGTTCCAACCGAACCTAAAGCAATTGAACTTCCAAAAGGTCGCGTGCTAGATAGGTGTGTGCCTACACCTGTAAGGCACACCACCATTTCCCTAACAGACTATTCCCCCCTCGTAGGAATGTGGGATTGTTCACCGTTCCCTCTAGGATACAAGTCTTACATCACCGATCTTGTTTCCCAAGTTCAGTGATCTTACTCACCGTTCTTACTTCCCAAGTTCGCGAGTAATTCTCATTGGTCTTGCTTTCCAAGCTCACAAGGCTTACAATTCGCCCACCTTGGGGCCCAGTATCCTCGCTAGCACACTTCCGATCGAGGTCCAACTCTGATGCCATTTTGTCACGACCCAACTCGCCTAACACGATATTGTCCACTTTGGGCCCACACCCTCAAAATTTTTTTTCTAGGAACTCACGTGTAACTTCCTGGTGGGTCACCTATCCTCGGATTCCTCTAGCCCAATCTCACTTAACTTTGGAGTTGCAACTAAACCAAAAACCAGTGAGCTCCCTAAAGGCCTCATTGCTAGGAAGATATCGTCCATACATATAAGGCACTTCACCTTTCCCTCCCCGAACGATATGGGATTTGTTCACCAGTATTGCTTCCTAAACTCATGGGTCTTGCTCACTGTTCTTGCTTTCCAAGTTCATGGATCTTGCTCACCTGTCTTGCTTTTCAAGCTCATGGATCTTACAACCCATATGTTTTTCCCTTATAATGGCATCATTATTAGTTCCCATTTATCGTTCTTCTCTATGGCTTGTATTTCCTAATCCATAGCCTGCCTCCATTTCTCAGACTTCACAGCCTCTTTGAATGTCATAGGGTCTCTGTCAACGAAGAATGCCAAATGTGACATGTTTGCACTCTTCATCAGAAAGATCTTGGCCATATTCATAATCTCTCATCCAAACTAGTGGCCTCCGAGCTCGTCCTTCGGACTGTGAGTGCTCAATGTTTGGAGTGTCTCCTCCATTTTGATCTCCAAAATCTTTAAAATCTTTAGACTTTTCTCTATTGCTATTATCTTCTAAACCTGCTTCCTCATCAGACTCCCATTTGAGATTCGCCAACATGGTTGGTTTGTAACTATCATCCCAACTCCATTGTTGATCTTGTTCAAACATCACATCTCACTGACAATAATTTTATTTGAAATAGGATCAAACAATCTATAAGCTTTAGATTCATCACTTATGCCCAACAATATGCATGTGAAGCTCTTGGAGTCGAGCTTCACTTTTCTATTGTCTGGAACATGTACAAGGGAGATACATCCAAAAATTCGAAAGTGGTCCACTAATGGTTTGAGGCCACTCCACGCCTCCTCAGTTGTCTCATTCCTCACTGAAAGGTTTGGAAATCGATTCCACACATGCACAGTCTAGTTTATAGATTCAAGTCAGAAGGTTTTTGGGATTTTCTTTGCTAACAACTTACTTCGCACCATATTTATAATGCTACAATTCTTCCTCTCCATGACGCCCTTTTTTTGAGGGGTATAGGCAGTTATCAGCTGTCTATGGATTCCATTTTCATTACAGAAGTTTTTGAACCCATGTGATGTGAACTCTACCCAGCGATCTGTACTAACGTTTCGCATGGATGCCCAAATCTCCATCTCAACTTTTCCTTGGTAGGACTTGAATGTGATGAATGCTTCTGACTTCTCCAACAAGTAATAAACCCAGGTTTTTCTGCTGAAATCGTCAATGAAGGTAATGAGATACCATTTCTTGCTGTTTGAAATTGTATTGATGGTCCCACATATATCAGCTTGAATTACCTGAAGAATTTTTTAGGCTCTCCAAATACTTTCATTGGGGAATCGATCACCGTGCTGCCTTCTAACCAAGAAATCTCCGCATACCCTTTAAGAAGGTTTCTGTTGGAGCACTTTAATTCCATTCCAGCTGGGATGCCCATATCGTTAATGCCAAATGCTTACTTGTCTATGGTCAATGAGGAGAAGCATTGTTGTTTCTTTTTTGAGGAACAAGCGAGCACAGCAAACATCATGTTATGTGTCATCATGGTTACTAAGATTAAGCCTATCTCAGAATGAAAGACTTTCCAGGTTCCATGTTGAATCAGCACTGTCATCCTTTTTTCTTGTAATTGGCTGATACTTAACATATTGTTTTTCAAATCTGGTTCATAGAAGACTTTTGTAATCATGAGCACAATCTCATCTCCCTCCATTCAAACATTTCCATTTCCTTATACAACAAGACTAGATTCATTTCCCAGCTTCACCGATTCTCTAAAGCAGATGTCGATCTAAAGCAGATGTCGATCTCGCAGAACATGTCTTTGTTCCCTCACATGTGGTTACTACAGCCAGAGTCAAGAAACCAAATGTGCTTGGACGTAGCCTCCTTGAAATCCACGAGACCCATCAACAACATCTCCTCATTTTCTTCTACATAATTTTCTACTAGATCCTTGGCTCTCATGGCAGTTGTAGCACTCGATGGTGGATTTATCAAACATAAATCTACCCCTTCATCTTCCTCTTCCTCTGTAGGAGCCTCAGGCTCCACCTCTTCCTCCTTGCTGGGTTCCATGAGTGACCTCAAAAGCTTGTTCCTCTTCAACATGTCTGCTGATCCTTTGTTTGTGCACCAAAAGTGTGACGACCCGTCCCGAGTTAGCGGGATTAATTAAGAATTAATGAAGAATTAGCGAGGCTAATCGGAGATTAGACGAGGATTAGCGGACGTTCGGGCGAAATGGCGATTTTGCCCCTAGAATGGGCAAATTGTTGACTTTTCGTTCCGGCGGTCAAATGGACTTTGCCCGAAGACTGTGACGTAATTCGTGACGTCACGAGTTCATAGACAGGTGGCACACTCGATTCCGACATTCGCGGAAGAAGTTATGACGATTGGAACTCCAAGGGCATTTTGGTAATTTGGTCGAATAGGGGCCAATAGTTGATTTTTGACTCGGGAGGTCCGATGGTCGAGGGCTGAAGATCGTTACGTAGGTCGGGACGAAACAAATCCGTAGACAGGCGGTACGTCGAATTTGGACATTCGACGGCGAAGTTACGGTTCACGGAAGTACGAATGTACTATTGCACGAAAGTCGAGACATATGCTTTTTGGAATTAAGTGGGGCCCATATATTTGTTATTGGACCAATGGATGAGTGAAAAGTGTCACCCATCCACTGGCCATTCCTTTTTCATTCATGCATCTTCTATTCCTCTTCATCGATCATTTTCTTTGTTCACCAAACCAAACCCGATCTCCCATTCATCCCCATCCAAACCCCATCTTCCTTATGACCATGATTGAGACCAAGGGAAGGCAGAGGGGACAAGATGACGATGGTGGCTGGCCAGGAACGGCGCCACCGTGGATGGCGGCCATGAAACCGAGAAGATTTCACGGTTAGGCCCAATTTCCATTTTAAATTTATTTATGCGTTATGGATCGTTTTTATTCATTGGAATAGGCTTAATGGGTTAGTTAGAAGATGTTAGGTTGAATTTGGTGGCGGTTGGTGGTTGAGGAAGCCCTGGGGTGGCGGGGAAAAATTGAGACCGTGAGGGAGAAAGTGAACGGGGTGGTTTCAAAGGGGTTTTCTTTGTTTTCTTTATACAAAAAGCTTGCTAGGGATGAGATAGGATGATTGGAATCAAAAAGGGAAGAAAAGGACCGAAAATGAAGGGTTTAGAGGGCTGAACCGGTCACGCCAGTCCAACTGGACCGGCCGAACCAGGAAAATCGGCTGGACCGGTCGACTGCGTGGATGTAACGAACATTTTGGGACTGGTTTCGTGCCAATCGGACATCGTTTCGATATAGTTCGGGACGTCCGAAGGTTTAGATTCGGGTTTAAAAATAGTTAGAAATTCCGGAAAATTACGGGGCTTTAGTGAGCGGTTATATAAGTAGTTCGTAACCCTCTGAATGAATTTGGACAGGTTCAGGAATCCCGGAGGCGACGTTTGACCCGGGAGACGATTATGGCGGTCTGTGAGTAAACCCTTCTTTCAAATTCGATGCATGCATAAATGTTTTATAATTGTTTTAGAATATATTTTGTGATGCCTTGAGTGCATTTGATTGTGGTAGCTTAGGATCGACATATTTGCACGTTTTTCGATGTTTTTGGCTTTATGTCGTACCTTAGCGTACTACGTTTTTAACGAGGGTTTTATAAACGGATTTTGGATTTGGAAATATGAAATCAGGCATGAGACCCATTTTATTTACAACTCTAGGACTTGGAGTCCATTTGAATTGATGAGGAATCGGACAGAGGGTTCAATTGTCTTATACGACTGGGCCGGGGGCCCAGTTGGTTTACGATTCGGGTTTGAGGCCCAGTTAGTTGTACTGTCGGGCTTGATAGCCCGTTGATTTATGATATCGGGCCTGAGACCCCTTTAGTTGAGATATCGGGCTTAAGGCTCCATTGGTTGTGAAATCGGACGTGAAGTCCCGTTGCTTTATGGTTCGGGCTTAGGGCCCAGTTAGTCGTGGTATCGGGCATGATGCCCAGTTGATTGTAACAACGGGCTTGAGTCCCAGTTCGGTTTATGAAATGAGAATTCGGGCATGAGACCCTATTAAACTGAGGATTTAGGCTAAGGCCCGTGAAACTGATTTGAATCGGATTCGAGGAATCCTATTGCGATGAATCGGGTATGAGACCCAATTGATAAATGTTTTGAGAAAGGAAATGTTTTGAAAATATGTTATACCCTCCACATGATTTATATAGTCTCCTCTAGACGTCAACCTGGAGAGTCACGATCCACAGACCAGAGTGGGTATCCCCATAGGGATCCCGTTCCATGAGTGGGGGTTACGATTTATGATGTGATCGGACTAGATCTAGAGAAAGAGCCTCCCAGATGGAGATTCCTGGGAGAAGACTCGGAGTGAGACCCCGAGTAGTGTGCACACTAGTATAGAGATTTATCGTGACATTTATCGGGGATGTTTTCCATAGGGGTTGTGTGCCCCGAGTTGGCATCTTCTCGGAAGTGCCGTGGATGGGTTATACGTATTTTGATACGTATGTGGTTTACAGAAAGAGATTTGAGGGCAGAGACCCTGTGTTCCATGTTTTAGAAAGTGATTTGGGGCGAGACCCCTTATTCAATGTTTGAGAATGGTTTTGGGCTGAGTCCCACAGGTGTTTGATTTGGGTTGAGTTCCCATGTTTTGATTAATGGTTCTTTTGTGATTTCGGGTCGGGGACCCAAATGTATTTTATGGGTCATGACAATTTATGGGAATCGGGCATGAACCCTTGGAAGGTTTTGAGAATATGTTTGACAAATGATTTTATGAACATTTGGTAACTAGTTTTTGAATGCATTCATATGCTTTTAGTGAAGTGAATAAATGTCTTAAAGCGAAAATGTTTTTATTAAAATGATTGTTTTTGTCCACTCACAGTTTTCGTGTTTTAATGCCCTTCAGGTTGATAGCAGATGCGGGCTGTAGTAGAGACGAGACATCACTCCCCTCCTCCTACGATCCTGACGTACTCTGATAGCCCCGGCGAGGGTTAGAGATAGAATTTTCCTTGGTTTGACACGTGGTGTCAGACGAGATCAGGCGGGTCCCACGTTAATCCTGGGGGATTTGGGACCGGTCCTGACCAAAAGGCTTCTTTGCAGTTCGTGTATGGATAGACTGTCTAGTTCATTCGATTCCTCAATAAAGCATATAAAGTAATCTTATTTCAAAGTCATAGACCTCAAAGTTTTCTCGATGATTATCACATCATCCATCTTCTCCCAATGAATTCTCATCTTGTTAGCTATGGTGAAAGTTCTTCCGAAGTAATCATTAACCGATTCCCTAGCCTTCAAGTGCAGCACTTCGAACTCTTTGTGAAGAGCCTGCATCTGAGCATGTTTTACACATGTTGTTCCTAGATATTTCTTGCTTCAAAGAATCCCATGTGTGCTTTGCAGTATCCTTCTTCACGATTCTCTCAAGTATTGATTGGTCAATGACTTGGAACAAGTAGTTCTTATCCTTTAGATCTTTCAACGTCTGATCGTCAATGGCAATCTTCTGTGCCTCATTGAGATCCGTCCCTTCTGCTGCAACAGTGATCCCCGTCTTTAGTAGGTTCCAATATTCTTTGGAACTCAGAAAATTCTCCATTAGCATGCTCCAATGGTAGTAGTGACCATCCAACCTTGGAATGACAGGTTGCACAAAGGTACTCTCGGATGCCATGTCTGGGATTTCTCACGCTAGAATAGGATTAGAAACTTTGATCAAACCTCGTGATAGAGCTCTGATACCAGATGTTAGAACCATGAAAAAAGGAAGCTTTGTAAATGCTAACTTGGAGAGAATTCTTATTAAATGAAAAGATAATGATCATGACTATTAAATAGCCAAACACGGAGATAAAGAAGGAAGCAACAATTGATGATCTTACAGGTCCTATAATCATAGAGCATGACTACGTAAACAATGAAATGTGAAAATTTGATCGTTAAACAATGGAGGAATTATTCAACACTGTCAAGCATGATCTAGAAAACAGATAAACCCTAACAACTAGAAGGAAACCCTAAACTTAACGGCTAGGAAACTTCAATAACTTTAACAAAAATTAAGAACTTCATTGCTTCCAATACAATTTCGCTGGTTTTTTTTGGTGGAAACTTGGGTTCGTCTGCCGAATTTGGATGTTTTTTTAAGAGAACTTTTTATAAGTAGATGTTCTTCATAACTATTGTTCCCATGCGAATGGTAGAATTTGGGTTAGCTGAAATCCGGACATTCTTTTGCTTTTGTGTGCTCCTTTGTGTGATGACATTCCGCGTAGGTTCTTAGGGACTGATTTATGTGCTTTCCATGATGCCTCTCTCTAGTTCCTTGGCGTGTTCTAGGTAATTTTAACACAATCAGATTTATTAATGAAAGTGAGAAGGACCCTAGGCCAAGGATTTTTATAATTGATTTTAGCTTTTACCTCAAACTGAATAAGGCTCCATGCTTGGGTGGATTCAATGCTGCTACCATGCTGCTTGTGTTGATGGGAAAACTGCCACATGGACAGATTGACAACTGGACAAGTGATTCTAGAAGAATTAGGCGTGACAAGTGTGTGTGAGTGAGCTGTGATGTAACCGAGAGGAGAGAGGTGAGGTTTACTTGATTACCAAGAATTGTGTAACTAACTAGCTAGGTGGCATTACACTATTGGTTGTTGTGTGAGAGCATCTAGTGTGTGTGTGTAATGATTGTTATGTACGTGTGAGGTGCATGAATGATCAACAGATGAATGGAATGAAAAACAGAGAAGATTCAGAGTGAATTTTGGTGAGAATTCGAGTGAGGAATTAAACCAAACACTTGGTGTGCATCATTGAGGTGGTATAGCACAAACCGATTCAATCATCATTATCTTCTTTCCATTTGATCAATAGAACAGTAAGAACAATCAAAACAATTCATCATATTCTAAACCACGAGCTAGTCTCGATTCAATCAGCTAGTGTGTGAAAGAGTGTGAAGTTGAGTGAAGAACTTTACCTGCTGTGCTATCCAGTGCTCCAGCATCGAACCTCAATAGGGTATCAAAGCAGGCTTGATCTGCATCTGGGGCGTGAGTGGAGAAGAAGAAGTAATCGCAATTGACATCTGAAGAAGCATCTGCAATGGCAAGTCATGGAGGTGACTTGAAGATCCCACTCTTCAACGGGAGTAACTACGATTTCTGGAGAGTGAAGATGAGGATTGTCTTACTTGCTTGTGATCTCTGGGAATACATTGAAGTCAGCATTCCAGAATCATCAAGGACAGCTGAAGTCATTGGTGGGAATCCTGCTACACAACCTGCTGCACAAACCGAAATCAGACCAACTCACATATACTGTGTCAAGGATGCTAAGGCATTAAGCATGATTCAGAATGCAGTCACTGATGAAATTTTTTCCAGGATTCAGAATGAGGTCAAAGCTAAAGAAGCTTGGGATATTCTGTAGAGAGAGTACAGGGGAGATTCCAAGGTACGGTTAGTAAAACTACAATCCCTTAGAAGAGACTTTGAATATGCTAGGATGAAGGAAGATGAAACGTTATCAGTGTATCTATCTAGGCTATATGCAATTGTAAATAGCATGAGAACCTATGGAGAGGATATCACTGAAAAACGTCTAGCTCAAAAGATTTTGATAAGTCTTACCAAACCATTTGATCCTATAGTGTCTATTATTGAGGAAACCAGGGACATTGACACTGTAAATGTTGAGAGTGTTGTGGCCTCAATGAGGGCATTTGATCAAAGTTTGGAGATGCATACAGATGGAGGTCTAGATAAAGCCCTAGCTATTTTATCTGTGTCTAATAGGCCAAGTCATGGCACTGATCGTTGGAAAACCAGGAAACCATTCAAGCATAATAAGAACTGGAATAAGAAGAACAGTTCTGTAAGGTTCAATTCAAATCAGGGATCAGGT
Organism: Prinsepia uniflora; assembly: GCA_032719365.1. NCBI lineage: Eukaryota > Viridiplantae > Streptophyta > Magnoliopsida > Rosales > Rosaceae > Prinsepia > Prinsepia uniflora. The sequence goes on along the minus strand of CM064868.1, from coordinate 37,863,368 downwards.
GCTGGTTCTAACTCAGGAGCTGGTACTAGTAAGGATGAATATCTTGGAACTAAGCCTCTCTGCAAGAAGTGTGAAAGACACCACTATGGGAACTGTTGGTCCAAGGGTGGAGTCAAGTGCTACAACTGTAAAAAATTTGGTCATATGGCTAAGGATTGTACACAGAAAACAGCAGGAAATCTGGCACAAGAAATCACAGATCCATCACCTAATCTATTCTATGCATGCAATGCTGCAGCAGTCAAAGATTGCAGTAAATGGTACCTTGACAGTGCTTGTAGTAATCATATGACAGAGCAAGAATCTATGTTGATTGATATAGATAAAACTGTTAAGGTAAGAGTGAAGATGGGAGATGGAAATCTTGTGCAGGTAGTAGGAAAAGGCACACTTGTGGTTCAAACTAAACAGGGTGAGAGACACATAAAAGAAGTGATGCTCTTACCAGGACTAGATGAAAATCTGTTGAGTGTTGGACAGATGATTGAGCATGGTTACTTCTTGATGTTTGGGGATCACACAGTGGATATCTATGAGGACAGTTCTATGACTCAGAAAGTTGCTAAGGTTCAAATGACCAGGAATAGATGTTTTCCCTTGTCATTTGAATCTGTTAATCCAGTAGCAATGAGAGCAACAGTTTGTGAAGCCTCTGAGATATGGCATAGGAGATTTGGACATCTAAATTTCAAGAGCTTGAAGCTGCTACAACAAAAGGATATGGTGGTGGGACTACCTATGCTGCAAGCTAAAGGAGAAGTCTGCAAAGGTTGTGTGGCCGGGAAGATGCATGTTGAACAGTTTGACAAAGATCTCTCTTGGAAAGCATCTGATCCACTGGAATTGATTCACACAAATGTGTGTGGACCAATGCAGGAGACAAAAAATGGTGGTACCAGTTATTTTCTTACTTTCATAGATGATTATACCAGAATATGCTGGTTATACTTTCTTACACACAAGTCAGGGGTACTTGGTGTTTTCAAGAAGTTTAAGAAGATGGTGGAGCTGCAAAGTGGATATAAGATCAAAAGGATTATGAGTGATAGAGGAGGAGAGTACATGTCACAGGAATTTTAGGCTTTCTGTGAAGAAACAGGAATCTGCAGACAGTTAACTGTTGCATACTCACCATAGCAGAATGGTGTGGCAGAAAGAAAGAATAGAACCCTTGTGGAGATGGCAAGGTCAATGATGCAAGAGAAGTATGTTCCTAACAAGTTCTGGGGTGAAGCCATAAACACTGTTTGTTATCTTCTAAACAGATGTCCAACAAGCTCACTAAATGGCATGACACCATTTGAAAAGTTTACAGGGAGAAAACCAGGTGTCAAACATCTTAGAATCTTTGGATGTGTTTGTTATTCACATGTTCCAGATCAGCCAAGACAGAAGTTAGACCAGAAAGGAACCAAATGTGTGTTCATGGGTTATGGGAGCTATGAGAAGGGATATAGGCTCTATAATTTGGAAACTAACAAAATTGTGATATCCAGAAGTCTGGAGTTTGATGAAGGAACAAAATGGAGTTGGAATGAAGCAAGAGAAGGAAATGAAGGGTTATCTATGAGGCAACTAGGAATTGATCATGGTCAAGGATAGGTTCAAGCATTGAATGAAGTTTCAGTTGAACAAGAACAATACCATGAGGAATCAGCTGATCAGAACCTTTCTGATCCTGATTCTCCAGAGATGCCTCAACCTAAGTATAAGGACTTAAGTGATGTGTATTTAAGGTGTCACATGAATATTATTGAGCCTGAAAACTATCATGATGCAGCAATGGACAGAGGTTAGCAGAAAGCCATGGAAAATGAGCTTGAAATGATTGAGAAGAATGGTACATGGGAGTTGATTAAGAAACCACTTAATAAACCAGTAATTGGTGTTAAGTGGGTTTATAAAACCAAACAGAATCTTGATGGTTCAGTACAGAAGTAGAAAGCAAGATTGGTTGCTAAGGGTTATTCTCAAAAGCCAGGGATTGAATTTAATGAGACCTTTGCCCCTGTGGCCAGGTTAGATACAATCAGAACACTGATTGCTTTGGCTGCACAGAAGCAATGGAGGCTGTATCAACTTGATGTCAAATCGGCCTTTCTGAATGGTTTTTTACAGGAAGAAGTTTATGTGCATCAGCCTGAAGGTTATGAAGTCAAGGGACAGGAGGAGAAAGTCTACAGGCTACACAAGGCTTTGTATGGGCTGAAGCAAGCTCCTAGGGCCTAGTATGGGGAAATCGACTCCTATCTACTTAGATGTGGTTTTTAGAGGAGCACAAGTGAGGCAACCTTATATCTCAGAGTAAATCAAGATGTGGGAACCTTGATTGTATCAATTTATGTTGATGACATTATCTATACTGGTGACAGTAAGGAAATGATGCAGGAGTTTAAATCAGAAATGATGAGAAGGTATGAGATGACAGATTTAGGGTTACTACACCATTTTCTTGGAATGGGAATCCTACAATCTCAAGCTAGTATCTATATACATTAAAGGACTTATGCTCAGACATTACTCAACAAGTTTGGGATGAGAAACTGCAAAGCTGCAGGAACTCCCCTTGCAGCAAATGACAGACTGCAGAAGGAAGATGGAAGTGGGGCTGCAGATGAACAAGTATACAGGCAGATGGTAGGTAGTCTGTTGTATCTTACAGCCACCAGATGTAACACCCCGGAAATTCGAGGATTTCAATATTGTAATTTAATGTGTGATTTGACGCTTTTACCCTTGTTATGGGTATGGCCAATTGTTGACTTTTTGATTGATGAATTAAACGGACTTTGACATATGACCGTGACGTAGTTCGGGACGTCACGAGTTCATAGACAGGTGGCACGTCCAATTCGGACGATCAGGGAAAAAGTTATGACTACCGGAAGTTCAGGGGTATTACCGTATTTTGGACATTTGGGGGTGGAAATGTTGACTTTTCTTTTGGAAACTAATTTTCAGTTGACTCAATGACCGTTAGGTAGGCCTCGACGTCCTGAGTCCGTAGACAGGCGGCACGCCGAAATCGGACTCCGTACGAGGAAGTTATGGTCAAAAACGTGAAATCGGGAGGTTCGTGTCTTGATTTTCGTGTCGAATATTTTATTCTAAAAGTTCTGATTGGAGGACACCTGGTGAGTGACAAGTGTCACTCACTGTAACGACCCGTCCCAAATTCCTAGATTAGATTAGTGACTAATCACGATTAGTGAGGCTAATCCGTGATTAGTAGAGCGAAATCGGACGAACGGTGCGAAATGACCGTTTTGCCCCTGATGGTGGCAAAACATTGACTTTTTAATCGGGCGGTCAAATGGACTTTGACCGATGACCGTGACGTAGTTCGTGATGTCACGAGTTCATAGACAGGTGGCACGTTCAATTCCGACGTTCGAGGAGGAAGTTATGACGTTCGGAAGTTTAGGGGCATTTTGGTAATTTGGGTGAATAGGGGGTCAAAAGTTGACTTTTTGACCGGGAGGTCCGATGGCCGAGGGCCGAAGACCGTTACGTAGATAAGGACGATACGAATCCATAGGCAGGCGGCACACTGAAATCGGACTTCGAACGGGAGAGTTATGGGTCACGGAAGTTCGATTTCACTATGCACGAACTTCGAGACGGGGACGATTTGGCGAAATCTGATTGGGCAGATATTTTAGTGGGCCCCATGGATGAGTGACAAGTGTCACTCATCCCATTGCTTTGATCCCCCAAAATGTGGATCTATATAATTAATTAATATTATTTAATTATTTTTATAAACCAAACCCACCCACCATTTAATCTTAACCATCCATTCCAAATTCATTTTAAATCCTCACCCTCCATCTCTCATTCCCTCATCTGATCACCTCTCTTCTCTTCCACGGCACCATCACCATTTTCATTTCATTTTCCTCATTTTCCTCACAAACCCGAAAACCCCATTAACCCATATTCTTCATTTTCTTCAAAACACAGCCAACACCCACACTCCCTCATCATCTGCGACTGAGACCAGAGAGATAAGGTGAGGATGTGACGATGAAGGACTAAAGGACACGGCGGCTGAAGACGACGGAGGACACGGCGGGAGGAAACCCGAAAAGGTAGGTTTTGGGGTTTGAATTTGAAACTTGAGTTTTATTGGGTTTGAATCGAAACTAATAATTAGGTTGTGATTCTGGGGACTTGAGGAGGCTAACAGGATCGAATGAAGTGGCGGGGGACGACGGTGCAGCCCAGAAGGACGGCCGGAAACTGGGCGACTGTTCTTGGCACCGTAGGTAATTATCGCGACCCGTTTCATAGTTTTTAAGCCCATGGATCTTTAGGTTAGGTTGAGAGGAGTAGAATGGGACAAACGGGAGGAAAAATGGTGGCCGGAGCAGGGAGAACCGGCCGGGTCAAGTCGCGGGTCACGGCGACCCGGTTGCAGGATTCGGGTCGACCCGTCGAGCGGTTGAAGGTGGTGACGTGGCATGATGACGTGGCACATGTCAGGTTGTCAGGTGACGTGGACCACTCATCAGCCGACACGTGTCACATGTCAGTGCACAGTCAGCATTGACATGTCAGTGACGTGGCCCAATCAGGGGCTGACACGTGGCACTAACGTGGACCAGTGCCGTGATGACACGTGGCACATGTCAGACTGCCACGTGGCACTGATAGCACAGTGACGTGGACCAATGGGATTATGACACGTGGCACCTGTCAGAGTCTGACATGTCAGACCTGACAGCTGTCAGATGACGTCATGCTGACGTCAGCGATGACGTCATGCTGACGTCAGCGATGACGTCAGCAGGTACTGTAGCAGGCGCGTGAAGCCCACGCGCAACCACTTCAGGCGGCACGTGAGGGCGCGTGGCAGGGAATCTGGGGAAGGTTCCAACATACGAAATCATCTATTCGATGTAACGAACATTTTGGGACTGGTTTCGTGTCGATCGGACACCGTCTCGATATGTTTCGGGGCATCGGAAGGTTTAGGTTCGGGATTAAAAATAGTTAAAAATACGGGAAAATTACGGGGCTTTGGTAGGAGGTTAATTAAGTAGTTAGTAACCTTCTATTACGATTTGGACAGGTTTGGGAGTCCCGGTGACGGTGATCGGCTCGGGGAGCCGTATGGCACGCAAATTGAGGCGGCAGCTCGGACGGTCTGTGAGTGGACCTTGTTTTCTAAATTGGTGCATGCATAAATCGGGGATGCTGTACCCGAATGGGGTTCGGGGATTGAACTCAGAATTGAGACCCGAGTGGCACGTGTATCCTTGTGATTGTGACCTTATTGGACGTCAGGGACGTCAGACATCAGGGATGTCGGATTGGAGTGTATAGTGCAGTGGCTAAAATTGTGGTTATGGTTTTATTACATGCCTTATGATTCATATTATATTATTTATGATTTTAAATGATGTTGCATGCATGTTGGAAAAAGGAGGGGTAAATTATATGTTTTACTTATCAAACGATTTTATAAACTTGAGTTTCGGTCCACTCACCCTTAATGTTTTTGGTAACCCATCCACGTCGTGATACTGAGGTAGAGGAGGAACCTGAACCCCTGCTGGGTGGTGTACCCGCAGGATATTGTTAGAGTCGTGCTCGCAACTTTTAATTTCGGATTTCATCCCTTGTCTGACATCTGTTTAATTCGGATTTGTTGTATGACTTTAATTTTGATTATTTATGCATTTGAGGTTTTGAGGTCAAAATTGGTATGAATTATTGGGTGTCAGACGGGAGCAGGGCACGTCCCCATGTGGTTCCAGAGAGGATCGGGGCGGGTCCTGTCAGCTTGGTATCAGAGCACTAGGTTGTGGTCAGTACTAGGTTATGGTCAGCATGCTAGACTAGCGATTAGTACTAGTTACTTTTCGACTTTTAAGAACATCGTTATCTGATCTATGCCTCTTGACAGTTGGTTATGCCTCCTAGGAGAATTCCTCATACACGAACTGACGAAGATCTGGAAAGGGAGATGGAATGCGCGAGCATTGAAAGGGCTCAACGGTTGGGAGCCACTCCTTTCTGCGAGGGATCAAACCCCGAGGATGCTCATGATTGGATCACCAAGTGGGAGAGGATCTTCTCGGTGATGCACTGCCCTCCGGGCGAACGGGTAACTCTGGCGGCCTTCTTGCTGGAAGGAGGAGCCTACCAGTGGTGGCACGGACTCGAAATGTCTGGGTGGTCTGTCCATACCACTACTTGGGAAGCTTTCCGTTCCAGATTTCTGGACCAGTACTACCCGATCCTTTCGCGCGGCGCAGGAGGCTGAATTCCTGCGGCTGGAGCAGGGTGACATGTCCGCTGCAGACTACGAGCAAACTTTCGGAAAACTATCCCGGTTCGTTGTATCATTCGTGAGCACGGAGGAGGACAAATGCCAAAGGTTTGAGCTTGGACTCCGAGGGGAGATCCGGGCAAGTGTGACTGCTGCTACTCATGCTTCACTGAGAGATTTGGTCGACGTTGCGGTGCGTGTCGAGGCCAGTCTGGCGGCACACCAGACACGACAACCTTCGGGCGAGGGGCGACGTCAGGATCGCCCACATCGTGGGCCATCGGGCCATAAGAACAACAAGGGAGGGGGCTACAAGGGAGCACCCTCATCCTTCAAGGGTCGTGGCTGGTCAGGTCGACGCGGAGGCTCTCAGGGCAGAGGATCTGGATACAACTCTGGGCAACACTCATCTTGGAGCGGTGCTTCTGGCGGGCATTCGGACAGGCCAAGGCCAGTAACTTGTTTTGCTTGCAGAGAGGAGGGCCACTATGCCTGTGATTGCCCGCAGTTGGCCAAGAACAACGACGCTGGGGGCTCTAGTGTGGTGCAGAGCACGGCTTCCCACACTAATGGAGGTCGCGGTCAGGGAGGTGACCGTGGTGCTGGGCGTGGCGCACGCGGGCGCGGACGGAACGGAGGGCCGAGGGCCCAAGTGTTTGCAATGACCCAGCAACAGGCGAGGACTGCCCCAGGCGTGGTCACAGGTACACTACATATCTTTAACCTTCTTCTACGTGTATTGATGGATGCGGGGGCTACACATTCTTTTATTTCGAAAAGTTGTGCTGGTATGCTTGATTGTGTGGTATCAGCTTTAGATTGCGAAATGGGTGTTGGCACCCCGATGGGCATCGTGTACCTTGTGAATCAGGTGATTCGGAGGTGCCCGGTAAGAATTGAGGATGTGGATTTACCAGCAGACTTAATTATTCTGGATATCCACGACTTCGATATAATCCTAGGGATGGATTGGCTGTCGGAGCACGGATCGCTCATCGACTGCTGTAGCAAGCAAGTGATTCTGCGGAGCCCGGGTTTGCCGGAAGTTATCTTTCAGGGGGAACGTGATAGTTCACCTCCTGAAGTGATTTCGTCACTTACTGCTACCAAACTTCTACGGAAGGGATGCTAGGGTTATCTGGCGCATGTCGTGTCGGAGCAGGTTGATACTCCGGGTATCGACGAGATACCGGTGGTATGTGAGTTTCCGGATGTGTTCCCGGAAGACTTACCTGGATTACCGCCATCGCGGGAGATTGAGTTTACTATTGAACTACTCCCGGGTACCCGACCTATATCCCAGGCACCATACCGGATGGCGCCGGCCGAGTTGCGAGAACTCAAGACTCAATTGCAGGAGTTAGTGGATTTGGGATATGTCCGACCAAGTACTTTACCGTGGGGAGCACCGGTGTTGTTCGTAAAGAAGAAGGAGGGAAGTCTCCGTTTGTGTATTGACTATCGACAACTCAACAAGGTGACGCTGAGGAACCAGTATCCTCTACCCAGGATCGATGACCTTTTTGACCAGTTGCGGGGAGCTCAGTGCTTCTCGAAAATTGATTTGCGGTCTGGGTATCACCAACTGAGGATTTTGGAGGAGGATATTCCGAAAACTGCTTTTCGAACCCGTTATGGACACTACGAGTTCCTGGTTATGCCTTTTGGCTTGACGAATGCTCCAGAAGCATTCATGGATCTGATGAACCGGGTCTTCCGACCCTACCTGGATAAGTTCGTGATTGTGTTCATCGATGATATTTTGGTGTACTCAAGGAGTGCCCGTGCACATGAGGAACATCTACGGTTGGTCTTGGAGAGACTGAGACAAGAACAATTGTACGCCAAACTGAGCAAGTGTCAGTTTTGGCTGAACAGTATTGGTTTTCTGGGACACGTGATATCGACGGATGGCATGTGCGTGGATCCCCAGAAAACAGAAGCGGTAACCAACTGGGCTAGACCGACAACAGTGACCGAGGTGCGGAGTTTCGTCGGATTAGCAGGTTACTACCGGAGATTCGTGGAGGGTTTCTCCAAAATTGCTGCACCATTGACTCGTTTGACTCGGAAGGGAGTGAAGTTTATCTGGGACGAGCAGTGCGATCGGAGCTTTCAAGAGTTGAAAGATCGATTGACCACTGCACCTGTCCTTGCATTGCCGGATGACAGTGGAGAGTTTGTGGTCTTCAGTGATGCATCGCTGCAAGGTCTGGGCTGCGTGTTGATGCAAACTGGCAAAGTTATCGCCTATGCATCCCGGCAGCTGAAGACCCACGAGTTGAACTACCTACCCATGATTTGGAGTTGGCAGCGGTGGTTCATGCCCTGAAAATCTGGAGACATTATCTATTCGGCGCAACGTGTCGGATATACACCGACCACCAGAGTCTTAAATACTTATTCACTCAGAAGGAGCTTAACATGAGACAACGGAGATGGTTGGAGCTGCTGAAGGACTATGACTGTACGATCGAGTACCATCCGGGTAAGGCCAATGTGGTGGCTGATGCACTCAGCAGGAAGTCAGCAGGATCCGTTGCACACCTAGGGATGGTGTATCTTCCTTTGCTAGTGGAACTCCGGAAGGCGGGAGTTATTTTGGGTACGGATACGCATGGAGCTTTGTTGGCCAGCTTCCATGTACGACCAGTACTGATTGATCGGATCATCGAGGCACAACTTCAGGATCCGATACTCTGTATTTACAGAATTGAGGTCGATGCGGATGAGAGACAGGATTTTACCATCCGGGACGATGGAGCACTTGTGAAGTTGGGCCGTTTGTGTGTACCTGCAGTGGCAGAGTTACGGGCCGAGATTCTTGAGGAGGCCCATAGTTCGGCCTATGCTATGCATCCGGGAGGTACAAAGATGTACCGTACCCTCCGGAACCATTATTGGTGGCCAGGAATGAAGAAGGATATTGCTGAATTCGTGAGCAAATGCTTAACCTGTCAGCAGGTTAAGGCGGAACGGCAGAGACCTTATGGGGCTATGCAGCCACTTCCGATTCCCGAGTGGAAGTGGGATCACATCACCATGGACTTCGTCTTTAAATTACCGAGAACTCAGAGCGGAGTGGACGGAGTATGGGTGATCGTGGATCGGTTAACCAAATCAGCCCATTTTCTGCCTGTTCAGGAGACCTATAAACCTAATCGACTGGCTCAATTGTTTTGAAGGAAATCATACGATTGCATGGTATGCCGGAATCGATCGTGTCCGATCGTGATCCGCGTTTCACTTCCAGGTTCTGGCGGAGTTTGCAAGCTACTCTGGGAACAACCCTACGTTTCAGTACTACTTTCCATCCACAGACCGATGGACAGTCTGAAAGAACCATTCAGACCCTGGAGGACATGATGAGGTCATGTGTACTACAGTTTCAGGACTCTTGGGATACTCATTTGCCATTAATGGAATTCGCTTACAACAACAGCTATCAGGCAAGCATCGGGATGGCACCTTATGAGGCACTGTATGGTCGACAGTGCAGGACACCTATCTACTGGACGGAGATAGGAGAGCGAACGGCTGTAGGGCCGGAATTGATGGACTTGACCTTGGAAACTATTCGTGTTATCAAGGAGAGATTGAAGGCGGCACAGGATCGCCAGAAGAGTTATGCCGATCGACGGATTCGAGACTTGGAATTTGAAGTGGGAGATTTCGTCTTCCTGAAGTTATCACCGTGGAAGGGGATTATCCGATTCGGTCGACGGGGGAAACTGAGTCCGCGTTTTATCGGACCATATGAGATCATGGAGAGAATCGGCAGAGTTGCTTACAGATTGGCACTACCCCCAGAACTATCTAGAGTTCACGATGTTTTCCACATATCGATGCTGCGGAAGTACGTACGTGATGCTTCTCATGTACTTGGGGAACAACCTGTCGAACTACGGGAGGATTTGAGCTTTGATGAACAACCAGTACAGATCTTGGATCGGAAGGACAAGGTACTACGTCGGAAGACGATCCCTCTCGTGAAGATTCTCTGGAGAAACCAGAATGTGGAAGAAGCCACATGGGAGCCTGAGGCTCAAATGTGAGAACAATTTCCTCATTTGTTTCTTTGAAATTTCGGGACGAAATTTCTTAAGGGGGGAAGGTTGTAACACCCCGGAAATTCGAGGATTTCAATATTGTAATTTAATGTGTGATTTGACGCTTTTACCCTTGTTATGGGTATGGCCAATTGTTGACTTTTTGATTGATGAATTAAACGGACTTTGACATATGACCGTGACGTAGTTCGGGACGTCACGAGTTCATAGACAGGTGGCACATCCAATTCGGACGATCAGGGAAAAAGTTATGACTACCGGAAGTTCAGGGGTATTACCGTATTTTGGACATTTGGGGGTGGAAATGTTGACTTTTCTTTTGGAAACTAATTTTCAGTTGACTCAAGGACCGTCAGGTAGGCCTCGACGTCCTGAGTCCGTAGACAGGCGGCACGCCGAAATCGGACTCCGTACGAGGAAGTTATGGTCAGAAACGTGAAATCGGGAGGTTCGTGTCTCGATTTTCGTGTCGAATATTTTATTCTAAAAGTTCTGATTGGAGGACACCTGGTGAGTGACAAGTGTCACTCACCCATTGGCTGGATTGGATCAGATCCACAATGGGATTAAAAACCATTTAAATCAACTTTTAATTTCAGCCCTTGGATCTGAAAACCCCAGATCCAATCCTCACCTTTGATCTCATTCTGAGATTCAATCCTGGCCCTTGATTCATGTTCCTGTTCAGTATTAAAATTCATGAAATTATGCACCCATGTGTTCATTCTCTCAACCCGTTTGTGCGATTCCCCCTTGGAACCAGCTCACCAGCCCTCATCACTCAACCCCACACCTCAGGCAACCAGCAACCACCTTCCTCACGCCGGCCACCACTCCACGGCCACCCTGCACGGCCGGCATTCCCTCAGACCCGAGAAGGAAACCCGAGCAGCCCAAGTCACCAAACCATCCAAACCATCACTCTGGGACTTGAACCAACGTACGGTTGGGTTCACCGTGACGACAGGACGACGAGGAACTGACCTTGACGGTGTGCGGCGGCGACACGGCGGCGATAGGACGATAAACCCGTGAGTAGCTGTTTTCCTTCCCTGCTTCGAACCGTCTGTGTTTGACGTTAACATTGTTGGATGATTGTTAGGACACATCTAGGAGACCTTGACGACCCATTTTGACCCAGGACCGGGACTGGAAAACCGTCGACTCGCCGGAGAGGATAACCAGAACCGGCAACCAAACTTCCCGTCGATTTTCAGGTAATCTCTTCGACCTAAAACCTAATTCTAATTGCACAGAACCGTAGTAGGGATTGAGACGAGTAGTTAGGAATCAGAATGAACAAAAATGATTGAGAAATGATGAAATGGTAACCGGGTCATGATCGCGGGTCTGATCGACCCGAGTTACAGGAATACGGGTCAACCCGTCTGAGGACAGCGGTGCTGACGTGGCACCCTGTCAGACTGTCAGGTGACGTGGACCAACCGTGAGCCGACACGTGTCACATGTCAGTGCACAGTCAGCACTGACATGTCAGTGACGTGGCCCAATCAAGGACTGCCACGTGTCACTGACATGTCAGTGATGTGGACCAGTGCCGTGCTGACACGTGGCACATGTCAGATCTGACACGTGGCCTGACAGATCAGTGAGGTGGACCAATCGGATGTTGACACGTGGCACCTGTCAGAGTCTGACATGTCAGACCTGACAGCTGTCAGATGACGTCAGCAGTGACGTCAGATGACGTCAGCAGGGACTGTTCCTGCGTTGACCGACGCGTTGACTGGCGCGTGTGAACAGTACTTTTGGTGGGACCACCACCATTCTTTAGGTTTCGACGATCCGGATCCAATGGCGGTGGTTTCGGGTCGATCGGAGATCATTGAGTTGGTCAAATTAAGGTTTATTGCATTGGGAAGCGCGTTCGGGCAGCTTTCCCGGGCCGATTTCGGCCTAGGCTTTCATGGTTGAATGTTGGGGGTTTAAATTGACCTTTACGAATACTTTGGACTTGACAGGGATTGTACATTTGTACCAGGACGAGGGTATACGTTCGGTTTCTAGCAGGATTGTACTGTGAGTGGGCCCGTTTTCATTAAACCCTTGCATGCTTAAATGTTTTCTGATTTACTTATATGTTCACATGCTGGAATCTATAAATGGTTTTGATGATTTTGGGATTTCGGTTATGGCACGTTTCACGGTATTTGGGCATAAGACCCGTTTGATGAAACGTAACGATCGGTTCAGATTTTACCTATGTATACATATATGTTTGCATGTGGATATCAATAAAATGTATTTGGTACTGCACTGTATAGATCCTTCCATATTATATTGTCTCCTCCGGATGAGGTACCCCGGAGAGGTCACGGACGTCTAGAACGTCCAGCGTCTATGACGCTAAGCATCGGGGATGCTGTAACCGAACAGGGTTCGGGGATTGAACTCTGAATTGAGACCCGAGTGGCACGCGTAGCCTTGTGATTGTGACCTTATTGGACGTCAGGGACGTCAGACATCAGGGATGTCGGATTGGAGAGTATAGTGCAGTGGCTAAAATTATGGTTATGGTTTTATTACATGCCTTATGATTCATATTATATTATTTATGATTTTAAATGATGCTGCATGCATGTTGGAAAAAGGAGGGGTAAATTATATGTTTTACTTATCAAACGATTTTATAAACTTGAGTTTCGGTCCACTCACCCTTAATGTTTTTGGTAACCCCTCCAGGTCGTGATACTGAGGTAGAGGAGGAACCTGAGGCTGAGGCATAGATCTACTTCTGCGTACCTGAACCCCTGCTGGGTGGTGTACCCGCAGGATATTGTTAGAGTCGTGCTCGCAACTTGTAATTTCGGATTTCATCCCTTGTCTGACATCTGTTTAATTCGGATTTGTTGTATGACTTTAATTTTGATTATTTATGCATTTGAGGTTTTGAGGTCAAAATTGGTATGAATTATTGGGTGTCTGACGGGAGCAGGGCACGTCCCCATGTGGTTCCAGAGAGGATCGGGGCGGGTCCTGTCACCAGACCTGACATTATGTATGCCTCAAGTCTTCTGGCCAGGTTTATGCACAATCCTACTAAGAAGCATCTTGGAACTGCAAGGAGAGTGCTTAGGTATGTGCAAGGGTCCTTAAACTATGGTCTAGAGTACAAGAAAGGAAAAGTTGCTGTTCTACTTGGTTTCTGTGATAGTGACCGCCGGGGGGGGGGGGGGAGGGATCGATTGATGATAGCAAGAGCACTTCAGACTATGCTTTCAGTTTTGGCAGTGGGGTGTTTTCCTGGGCCTCAGTCAAGCAATCAAGCATTGCTCTATCTACAACAGAGACTGAATATGTTCGTGCTTGTGAAGCAACAACACAGGCCATTTGGTTAAGGTTTGTCCTAAAGGATTTTGGAGAGGAACAACTAGAAGCTACAAGTTTGATGTGTGACAATCAGTCTGCTATTGCTATGGCAAAGAATCCTGTTTTCCACCAGAAAACAAAACATATAAACAGGAAGGTGCATTACATAAGGGAGGCTATACAGAATGGAGATGTTACACTCCTTTACTGTAGGACTGAAGATCAAGTTGCATACATCTTCACCAAGCCACTTCCTAAGGCCAGATTCAACTATCTACGGGGTCTACTTGGAGTATGTCCAGTGAACAGTTTAGGAAGGGCTGTTGATGTGTAAACTGCCACATGGACAGATTGACAACTGGACAAGTGATTCTAGAAGAATTAGGCGTGATAAGTGTGTGTGAGTGAGCTGTGATGTAACCGAGAGGAGAGAGGTGGGGTTTACTTGATTACCAAGAATTGTGTAACTAACTAGCTAGGTGGCATTACACTATTGGTTGCTGTGTGAGAGCATCTAGTGTGTGTGTGTAATGATTGTTATGTACGTGTGAGGTGCATGAATGATCAACAGATGAATGGAATGAAAAACAGAGAAGATTCAGAGTGAATTTTGGTGAGAATTCGAGTGAGGAATTAAACAAACACTTGGTGTGCATCATTGAGGTGGTATAGCACAAACCGATTCAATCATCATTATCTTCTTTCCATTTGATCAATAGAACAGTAAGAACAATCAAAACAATTCATCCTATTCTAAACCACGAGCTAGTCTCGATTCAATCAGCTAGTGTGTGAAAGAGTGTGAAGTTGAGTGAAAAACTTTACCTGCTGTGCTATCGAGTGCTCCAGCATCTAACCTCAATAGCTTGGCCTACCATTGATCATGCTATAATTGGAGCTGTTAAGGAACTCTTTGCCTTTGGTAAGCTATTGAGGGAATTCAACACCACTATCATTACCCTTGTTTTTAAAATCCCCAATCCTTCTTGCATGAATGACTTCCGACCCATTGCTTGCTATAATATTATCTATATAATTACAGACAAAATCATTGCTAATAACATCAAGCTTTCCCTCCCTGTAATCATTGGTGCACATTAGGCTGATTTTGTTGGTGGTCACCTGATTGGTGACGACACTATGTTAGTGCAAGAATTACTACAAGGCTACCATCTGGACGGGGGTCCCCCTAGGTGTTCATTCAAAGTGGACATTCATAAGGCCTATGATACTCTGAATTGGTACTTCGTGCTGGGTGCCTTGGCTGGTCTAAATTTCCACCCCATTTTGATTGGTTGGGTGAAGGTTGCATACCAACCCCTCGGTTCTCAATTAATGTTAATGGTGAACTTTCATTTTTTTTTGTAGCAAACGTGGTCTGAGGCAATGCAATCCATTATCGCCGTATCTGTTTCTCATTGCCATGGAGATCTTCTCTAGATCGCTGAACCACAGTATTACTAGATCTATCCACGTCCACTACCTTTGGCGTTGTGATAGGGTATGACTTTCTTATCTTGCTTTTGCTGATGTTTTAATGTTGTTCATGCATGGGGATCTTGATTTTGCTGTTGTCATTAAAGCCTCTTTAGATTAGTTTGCTTTGTCCTCGAGTTTGTGCTCTAATCTTGATAAGAGCAGTGCATATATGGTGAAATTAGAGCAATCCGAGGCTAATTCTATCATTGACACTTGTCCTTTAAGTTGGAGTTAACCTTTTCAAATACTTAGACGTTCTTCTTATCACCACCAAGCTTTGTTGCCCCCATTGTAGGCCTCTAATTGAGAGGATTGAGAGTAGGATGAATGGGTGGGAAAATAGATATTTATCCTTTGATAATCGTCTTATTCTCATCAAATATGTCCTGTGTAGCATTCAGGATTATTGGAACTCTCATCTATTCCTCCTCAAAAAGACTTTCAAGGATATGGAGCGTTTTCTTAGATGGTTCTTATGGGCTGGGAAAATTTCTAGCAACTACTGTGCAAAAGTGGCTTAGTCTGATATTTGTAAGTTGAAGAATGAAAGTGGGCTTGATCTTAGAGAGCTTTATAAGCAGGACATTTCTCTTATGGCTATCTCTTTATAGAGAGTTTTATTTCGTTTATCTTTGTTAGAGTTGAGGATAGTGTGTGGTGTTGGTGGGTCCATGCCTACCTCATTAGGGACGGGAGCGTTTGGTCCATCCTGCCTCCTAGTTCGTGCTCGTGCAATTTGAGGAAGCTCTTGAAAATCAGAACCTTGGTCAAACCTTTCATTTAGGCCAAAGTTGGTGATGGGTCCACAATTTCTCGTTGGTTTGATTCTTGGCATCCCCATGGGCTTCTACGGGATCGTTGGGGGTGAGGGATCACTAGTGTTGTCTAGTATTCCTAGGGATGCTCGTCTCTCCTTAGTTATTAAGGATTTGGACTTGGTCCATCTTTGAAGGATTTGGTGCTGGCCTGTTTCCTTCTCCTCATGGTGCTCGTCTCTCCTTAGTTATTAAGGATTTGGTCCTTCATGGCTATTTCTCCTATCCCACCTATCTTTTTGGGAGGGAGGCCTAAGGATTCGTCTTCTATAACAGCTTTTTCAACCGGAAGTATAGTAAGAGGACTAGTGGAGAAGGAAACGGGTGAAGGTTCCCTGAAGGTGCCTTATCCTCATTCAAAATAGTAAGAGGAATAGTACAGTTTTTTCAGCTCGTCTCTCCTTAGTTGTTATGACGTTCCATATTCAAATACTCGACTCTTTTTCTTGGGATCCTAGTAACAGTGGTGCCTTCTCCTCATGCTCTATATGGACAAGTTTGCACTCTCCCTCGCTGAAGGTTCCCTGGTACCATTTAGTTTGGTTCCCTGATGTTATTCCCAGAACTAGTTTTATGTTATGGCTAGCTATATCATCTCACCTCTCAACATTGGATCGCATTAGACAATTCATCTCTGGTTCGAGATCTTGTGTTCTATGCAATACCATGCTTAAGAGTCGCAATCACTTGTTTCTTGAGTGCCTCTTTACTACAGGATATGGTGGTTTCTTTTTAAGTGTGGGATCCCTTGGCAGCCTTCTCCTTGGTAGGAGCTGATTGTGGAGTATGCTAGATATTGGCAGGGGATGTCCCTGATGATGGTTGTGAGGAAAGTTGGTCTTGCTTGCTCAGTCCGCTGTATTTGGAAGGAGTCTCTGATGTGGTTTTCTGCAAACTAATCTGGTTAGGGAACGCATTCGTAACTTAAATTTCAAGCCCACTGCGGAGAATGTAATTGTGGCGAGAAACTGGAATATTGTAGAGTAGGTTTTTCCCTGCTTTGCTCTGTTTACTTTTTATAGCAGTGCACTATATTTTCTTATTAAATTATGCTATAAAGAAAGTTTGTTTTCTGTCTTTTGCGCGGTCATAGCCGTGTTTTTTTTAGGTCAATAGTATCAATAAAAAAAAACAAACTATAGGTTGACAAGAGGAGCCCCAGAAGAAAGAAAGAACTACCTTAAGTACACCTACACATACAC
Organism: Prinsepia uniflora; assembly: GCA_032719365.1. NCBI lineage: Eukaryota > Viridiplantae > Streptophyta > Magnoliopsida > Rosales > Rosaceae > Prinsepia > Prinsepia uniflora. The sequence goes on along the minus strand of CM064868.1, from coordinate 37,846,195 downwards.
CCGTAAACAAAGAGTACAAGACTCAACCTAAATCACATGTTTACAAGAGGCAATCTCAGGAAGAAAGCAAAACTCACCTAAGTGAGTACCTCCAACGAAGCAGTGAACAATGAAAACACATCTTGGGTGGAACTCCTATAGCCATCTTCTCAAATATAGCTAATTCATTAGAACTCGAGACAATTAAGGTAAAAATTAAGCCTAAACAAGATATAACAGCACATGGCTGCAATCAATTGGAATAAATTAATGAAGCCCAATAATACAAATATCGGGTGTAGAAGTCGATGCAAAGCCGGAGCCATAAGATGGACCGGAGTGCCGTAAGGTAAAGATGAAACAACACCTGCAAGCCACAGTCGACTTCGAAGCTGGAAACCGAAGCCGCACGCAATAGACCATATCTACTCCAAACCATCATATTGACCGGATCTGCTCCAAAAACTATCGAGCTGCAGCCACCACCACTGTCCTCACAACCTCAAGCAAGATGCCACTCCTACAAATGGCAAGAACAACACGACGTCTCAAATCAGATCAAGACCCCAGCCACCATATCCCTCCACAAGCCGATGTTGTCGCCACCGAGAGATCAGCCACAGTTGTCGCCACCGAGAGCTCTAGCCATAGCCGCCGCTGCGCAGTAAAGTAGGGGAGATGCCACCTCCTTGCCTAAACCGCTAACTATCAAGCCCATAAAGGAGAAGGGAGAGAACCGAAGGCCAAGTGGGAGAGAGGAAGCAAGAGGAAAGCATTAATGAAAAAAATGAGGGGGAGGGTGTAAGGGGTGGAAGATGGGAACCCTGAACCACCAAATGGTGGAGATCCTAAGCCTCCCATCCCCAAAAATGTCCAAGGCCAACTGGGATTTCTTTTAGAGAGAGATTTAATCTGTCAAAAATGTTGTAGATCTTTTTGAGAAAAATAAGATGAAGGTGAAACAAATGGAAGACTTTAAGTTAAATTCTTCCCAGCAGCCATAAATGTTGTACCTCTTGAACAACTTGCAATTTCGAGGTCACCCAGACGTTTTCGAAATGCTTTTAATAACTAATGAATTATTATAACTCACTGAAAATTTTCTATTTTTTTTTTCTTTTTCCTTTTTTCATATATTTTTTTTTCTTTTTCTTTTATTTTACTTTTTCTTTTTTCCTTCATTTTTTTTTTCTTTTCCTTTATACATATCAATTTTTTTTTCTTTTCCTTTATATATTTTTCTTTCTTTTTCCTTTATATATTTTTTTTTTCTTTTCCTTTATATTTTTTTTTCTTTTCCTTGTACATATCAATTTTTTGTTTTTTTTTCCTTTTCTTTATAGATATTAAAAAATCACTGTTCATGTATAGAAAATTAGTAATACTTAATTCAATAACTCTGCGACAACACGCGGATCTAATTTTTAGTAAATACTAATTCTTGTGTGGACCACAGAAAGGTTAGATTGACAATTCTTGCTCCTTCGGAGATACCAAATGAATGACGACTTTTTTCTTTTTGTTGGACACTCACGATCTCAAAGTTGAGAACTAGTAGCTAATTTGCGATGTGGACCGGGAAAACTCACACACACTTTGCAAAGTACCTATGACCATAATCAGGATATGACCCAAGGCAAATCGAACATGAGACTAGCTGAAAACATATTAGTCTAAGAACGCCCTAATCACTAAACTAACTTGTTTTGGTTCCAGATGAATGATAATTTGAATTGGAGTTTTGTGCATAATCCCAAACCCGTAGAAAGTGGACTAATCCTTGACCCATCAAGGGCCTTTTTATTTTTATTTTTTTATGGACTTTGATCTCATATAATATGGGCAATACATATGTATATTTTTTAACATCATATAATATGGGCAATAATATGAATATTTTTGAAGATCAATAATATCGGTAAATTAAAGAAATAAAAGATCAATCCTAATCTTCATGAGTGAATGGCACAATCATGTGAGCAAGAGAGTGCTACATTACATATATTGAATATCAACCTCATTATTTATATGAGTGGAATCTGAAATCCCCCGCATCACCTGTGTGAATCAAACGATGAGTCATTTCAAAGATTATGGTATACCATTGCTTTCCATTCCATTGGCTCCCAAAACGAGTCACATGTTGGCAAAGATAGGTAATGACAATAATTAGCATATTCGTCATGAGAAATGGGAAGACATTGTGGATCATTTTTAATTTAAATAAAATGTTGAACGTATGTTGTCTAACTTCTCTTTTACACTTCCGACTGAAGAAAGTTAAAGGAAACTCAAAGGGTTACTTGTTAAACACTCAGATCTGCACATGTCAAAACTGGAAAAATAGCCTTCCTTCACCGAACGCGTTTTAAAGTTGAGCATAGAGGCAGGCAGTACATGGCGCAGTCAGCGGTATTTAGAGAGTAGAGGCCAGCCGCAGTACTTCACTTTCATTTTCAGTGAAGTGCGGCGTGTTGGTCCATGAATGAGGGTAGTTATCAGAAACCACCAACAGCGAAAAAGAGAATCAGACAGCGGAAGAACATTTCAAGTTAAGAGGCATGAGAATTCTACCGAGTCCACCCACCACCATAAGGTCCAAAACCATTGGCAAGATCTTGGAAATGTCTCCCTTTCCTATACTTCATTTTCCCCTTGTCCTTCCTTGAGCCATTTTCATCATGCCTGCTCTTCTCTCTCCTTGAGCCACTTTTTTCTCTTCTCTTCTTATCGGACTTCTTCTCTTTAGAAGAAGCTTTCCTCTTCTTTCCTGATGATTGCCCACTGTCATGGCCGGCAGCAGAATGTCCTCCGCGTGGCAGGGGATCATCTACATCATCCAACCGCCAACATGGCAGGGCATCATCTACATCATCCAACCGCCAATTGCACATAAACTCACTCCCCACAGGCTCCTGCTGAATTGGTTCCCCTGCTCCAGGAAGCAAGCTATTGAATTCTGCCAGCCCAGGCCCTCCTTTGCGATCCACCAAAGAAGCATCAGGTCTAATTATGGTACCAAGAATGCTCCTTCTTGGGCCTAGGCCCAAGATGACCTTGGGATTTGTCAATGTAGTGTACGCCATTGAAAAAGCTGATCTAATCTGCAAGAACGACAGTAAAGGGTTAAGGTGGAGGTAGATTTGGGCTACTAAGTGTTGGTCGTGAGGACTGTCTAACTGGTTGACGCCAATTTATATAAATTAGTGGTCCAAGGATACATGTCTTTGGCACTCAACATCCAGGAACCAACATGCCTAATACAGAACATTTTAAGGCCAAAGTGCAACAAAGCAATATCTGCTACCATTTTAAGTCTGTTTGACCAGTACTACTGACCAGCATAGCATAAGCCAGCTGATAATCAATGAATACAAGAAAAAACAAAAATTTCATGGAGAAAGAAGTGCCCGCCTGTAACATCACCGTATCAATCTGTGGTATTATAATCGAAGCTCACAAAAATACATATACACAATCATATACAACCACTATACTGTATGAAATGTAAATTAAGGTAATCAGTAGAAAAGGAGGAGAGATCATAAATAACTCATTCAACAAACCTGAAAATAGTTAAACGAGTTCTTCCCAACATCATTCTCTGGTGCCTGGTAATATTTAAAAAAAACATGGTCAATTATATCGGAAGGAAAATTGTAGGAGGCCTAGATCATCACCCATTTTTTCTAAACCCTTTCTAAATCCTTTCTGATCCCTAACACAGCAGGTCCACAAAATTTAAATTTTCCTCAAATCCTAATCAACGGATTGGCATATAACAATACATATATTAAAGGAAAGCAAGGAAATAGTTCATTATGGTAGTGGTGAAGCTAACTACTAGGACTGCTTGCAAATATCAATTTAGTATTACTTCCACAAAAAATGAAGCAGCACATGAAATAATGGTGATATAATTGGTGATTTTTCTAGTCTCCCGCAACATGACTATACAAAAAATTAAATCTGAAACAAACCTGAGGGTCCTCGATGGAAATAAGAAAAGGCCGTCCTTTGGTTACGAACCTAAGAGAGGACAAATCAATTGTAAATGTCAAATATAAATTTGATCAAAAGAAAAGATTCAGAGTCTACCCCACAAAAAAAGTTGAGAGGAGAGAAGAATAATAGAACAAGAAAATCATAACTTAATCAAGACGTTTATCTATACCCTTTGATATTCTTGTTAAAAAAGGTGCCTGTCCCTTGGCACGATACACCAACATCTGAAGTGTTTAATTTGCGTCCATAAAAATCAAAGAAGTTTACCTATTTCAGAAACACAGCAGATAAAAGAGAACGTAAGCTATAGATCACTAACTATTCTTGAATTTCAGAAACACAACTGATAACGGCCCGTAAGCTACAGCTCAATATCATTTCTTCAAATCCATCAAAAAAAATCCTACTGTAGAGAGTGAATAACTACACCCATAAAGTGAATTCCAGGTTCCACATAATTCTGGTTATAGTGGACATCATCGTCTGCAGACAAATCCAGATCCTGTTTCATCATTAGCTTAGCTAAAGTGGAATAGTATGACTGGCTTTTTGTAAATTATAGGAATGGAGTTATGAGCTGAGATGTGTAAGCTAATTCATTCGGATACAAGGCAAAAAATTCTATTTACTAATTATTTTTTCGAAAAAAAGAAAGATCTTCAGGCAATAATAAAGAACTCCAGAGTTCTCTTCTACTTAATTGTGGTAAACTTACCAAAAGAACTCCCAAGTTATGTTCCAGAGACGCTTGACACTCCCTTTGGCTCTGTAGCATAAAAATTCAGTATATAAATCAGGGATGAAGGACCTAAACATGTTAAGGACGTTGATCAATTTATCTGAATTTTGCAATTACAGGAATTTATAATTGCTTATCTATCATCCACATCACAGAATTATTTTGTGTTGATAAAATATCTATTTGATTCAAAATTTAGGAAGCCCTTGGACCCATCTGTGCTCTTAGGTTTGTGCATCATCGACCATTGCAATATTCATTGAAGCAGCAGGTTTAACAGAATCAAACAGGAGCCATATAATGAGGTATGAATATAGGAAAACAAGAATAGTATCAAATCATCACAGGCATATTAAGATTCACTCACATTCAACATTGCCATGAGCATTGAAAGGAGCGCATAAGAACCTATTCCACCAGAGTACACCTGCATGTGTTATCAGAATATTGAATTAGGCTGACTGGAAAATAAACTGCACAAAGAAAAAGGAAGACTAGTTAATATAAGACTAGAAACTCATACCTCGTTTAACTCTCTCTGTTGTAAAAATACTTTCAAAATTAAACATAATGGCCGCAGAGGAGGCCACTTAGATACCGCATCCTGAAAAGGGATCAATGGACAGTGTCAAAGGAGGCTGGAAATAGTTCAAGTTCCTTAGTATCCAACCTATATCATTCTAAGTGAATCATCACATAGTATGTTTCTTTTTCCCTTATAGTGCACATTATCTGGGAATTATGTTTACTAGGCTGAAGCACTATATTTGCACTCATTCAAAAATGGGATATAGTCCAAAATACTTCTAGACATTGTAATGCTTAACATAGCAAATTAGTATACATTGTTTGTTCATTCCACAGCTTGCCATGTTACCACCTACTACGGCTTTTCACCATCTCTTACTATCTTCTTTCAATACCAACATTCATATAGCGATTGGTAAGGAAATCGTAGTCTCATATGTACGAATGATAAAACTTAAACCTATGCAATGAAGAGCACAATGCTGCAAACAGCAATTTTAATATTGTCCATAGTCACATGTTCAGACTCTGACCCTTACAAAAACAATAATATCTTTCGGAAACATAGTAGTTGATAGGTTATGTGACAAACCTGGATAAAGTCAGCAGCTTTTGGTCCACTTTCAATGTCAAAACTGTGAAGCAAGAAATAAAATTATCCATATATTTTTTTCAATTATACAGAACATAACAATTGAGCTGAACCTGTCCAGGGATATACTTATCAATAAATTCTAGCTTTATTAATCAGAAAGTCTGTTGAAAGAGATAGAAAAGTAAACCTTATGTCAAAGGCAATTCCGCTTGTTTTTTCTACAAACTTAATAATAGGTACACGTGCCTTTCCAATCACCTGCCCAATCCATTGAGAACAAATAAGAAGCTAAGCTTTGACTACAATAGTATTTCGAATAGAAAATGAGGCACACCTGTATCTTCTTTGCCAATCCCATTTGTGACAAAGCCCTAGAAAGGGCCTGCAATCCTTGCTGTGGTGTTGGGATACCTGACCCCATAATGACAACCTACAATTAATAGAAATCAACCAAATACCTAAATTAAATGGCACTAAAGCATTCATTATGAACAAGAGTGATAGAATTGCAAAATGGAAATCAGTTCATAACTTCATTTTAAAATCAGGGCCAGCATACTTACGTCAATATCACTAGCTGGAAGATATAGCCCCGTCCTGGTGGACCCAAAAACTTCAACCTAGAGAGCAAAAATCACAGATCAAAACAAGTGCATTACGAGATTTTGCAGAGTTAAAATCACACAAAAATGCACATTCAGACCAACAAAAACCATACCTTGCACCGAGGCCATATATATTTGATAACCTGAGAAACACGTTCTACTGCTGCAGTGCGTGCCTCTTGTTCTTCTGGAGTTGGAGAGAGAAACTCACAAAAGTCTACAATCTCTGTGGTACCCATTGTGATTACGCAGGTTACACAGAAAATTACAAGAATACAAATTCCCCTCTCACAAAGATCTTAAATTTTTATACAGGTAAAAGAAATAATAATAAATTAAAATCAGGTAAATTCACAGTACGGCTAGAATATATGAAGATTATTCTTCATATAAATATAAATCAAATCAAAAATTCAGAAATACGCATGTATAAAGCAAAACTGAGTTGAAATTACTTGGGAACCGAACCCAAGCTGTTGAAATTGCAAAAATACCTTTATGAAGCTGAAGCATAGGGCTCTTGAATTTACTATGGCCACGAAACCACCCGCTCTCGAGCTTCGGCTCGAGTTCCAGAGCAGGCGTGATCGGCTCGTACTGGTCAAGTGGCGTCCTTGGTTCGGTTGCAAGGTGAAGAGACGTAGAAGGCCAATTTGGGTCGGCTTCGTCGGCGGCAACGTCCAAGGAGAAGAAATCGGGTGCTGCGAGGTCCACCGGGGCGCATTGGGGAGTTGAGACAGTAATGACGTTGCGGAAAACCGAGTAGGATTCGAGGTCTTGTGGCGGGGGGGATTGGTTTGGGGTGGGAAGAGAGAGAACGGGTAGGGTTTCGTAGAGAAAGGTTTGTGTTGTTGGCTCGTCCATGATACGAGAGACTTACAAGTTACAACGCACAACATAGAGTTATTTCAAATATAAATATTTGTATATATATATATATCGTATTTTTTCTTCTAATTAATTTCAATTGTAGTATTTGAAAGCCCGATACTTTCTGGATTGTGACTATATGGAGGTTGGGGTTGGATCTTTGCCTTCATGACAAGATCCTTCCTGATCCCCTTGGGACCACGCGGGGATGTGCTCTGTTCGCGTCTGGCACAAACTCAGCAAATGACTAAAATGCCCATAACAGGCTAAATAACACACAATAAAATGTAGTGAACATTAAATACATCCGAGAATGAGTCCAAATAGTGCCAAACAAGGGAAAGAGAGCACTACAAGGTTACGAGCACGAATAATAGTTTTACAAAACGATGTTCGACCTACTCAAGCAGGGTATCAGGTACGCAGCAGTAAACGACTTGCCTTCGCCTCGGGACCTGCCTCTACCTTTGGGTCACATCCTGGAGGGGTCAAGAAAACAACGAAAGTGTGAATGGGTCGAAAATAAAGGAGATTTCAAAATCGTTCATAATACATAGTAAAAATACTATTTTACCCCTCCATTTTTAAATCATGCATGCATTTGAGTCAAAGCATATATATGTACATACGATAAAACTGAAACATATCACACATCCCCAATCAGGCATTATATCATCACATACACACAATAGTATAATAATAGTAATGTATCCACCATAACTATATTGCACCGTATATTCTAATCCTGATATCCCATATGTCGGACGTCCCAGACGTCTATTAAGGTCACGGTCCTAAAGCTATGTGTGCTGCCCGGGGTCTCAATCTCAAGTCCTCTCCCCGAACCCAGTCTGGGTGTGGCAACCTAGCTGCTTGACGTCCCTGACGTCTCATACTAGCAATCCTGCTCCTGAGCCACCCTACGGTTCGGTCGCTCCGTAGCATGACTCCTCGCAGGGAATACGCCGTGATCGCTCCAAGGTACCAATAATGACACGCCCCACCCTCAATCCCCCGGGATTATGGGCTAAGTCGTGCTCCCGTCTAACTTACGCATGACACGAAGGTTAAACCGACGTCCAACCTCCATGTGACACGTAAGTTAGACAAGGGATTCCCAAACGAACCGCTCAAATCTTCCGGACTTTCCAGAGCGCACAGACTCTACTGTGGATCGCGTATGTGATGTCTCCGTCTCTCTCGACCAACAGCCCGTACCGCAGCAACCTGGAGGGTATCGAAAACATGAAAAGACTGTGAGTGGACAAAAATAAAGTATAGTTCAAAAACAGTTATCAAAAAACACAATTTATACCCTCCACGAAAAAACCAATGCATGTATATTAATTCACGTTATGAAACCATTCATATCAAAACCATCAATGAAAACCATTATCGAAAACCTGAATCAAATTCGTTATTCAAATCCAGGGCCTCAGCCCAAAATCACAAATCAATCTCAAGTACGAGAACTCAATCCCAAAACTCATCAAATCCAATTCATTCGAGCCACTGCCCAGAACATCGAAAAACCAGTGAAAAACCAGTAAAAAACATCAATCATGCGAGTTGCTGGATCTCAAGTGCACCCGAGTCTTTAAACTCAAAACCATGCGCAATAATCAGGCCTTCCCGGGATATCAACGAGTCTTTAAACTCAAAACACTCACAGGCCTCGGGGGGTATCAGAATCACCGAGTCTTTAAACTCAAAACATATACCGAGTCTTTAAACTCAAAACATATCAATCCAGGGTCTTCCCCCCGTCAATCAATCTGAGTCTTTAAACTCAAAACCAGATCTAGCTGGTTTTCTTTTTCCTTTTCCAGGTCTTTAAACCCAAAACCATTTTTTTCAATCAACAGTGAAAACCATAGAAAATCCTTATCCGAATTCGCAACAATAATTCTGTAAGCTAGCATCTGGAACCATCATCCCGAACCCAAATTCAGATTTCTTTTCCATATTTCAAAACCAAATCCGAAATCCAGTTTCAAAACCCGAAATCTCAATCGTATGAACATGGCTCCAAGCCCGAAACCACTTTTCTGAAATCCATGTCAAATCATGTTTCAAATCTCAAAAGCAAATCATCGACCATCGTCAAATCATAAGATAAATCACAACCTCGTAAAACGTGCGATTCTATAAACATCTCGAAAATAGTGCCAAATCATAAATCATCAAAAGCATAATCAAATCATAGAATCACGTATAGAAAACATATAAAAACATATATGCATGCATCAAGAGTTAGAAAGCAAAGTCCACTCACAGACCATAGCATCACCGCCTCGATATTCGCGCACTTACGCTTTCCCGGCCAATCCACTATTACCGGCTATCCCGAACCTGTCCAAATCCCAATACAAGGTCACTAACTACTTCATAAAGCTTATACTAAAGTCTCGATATTTTCCCAAATTTTTAACTATTTTTAACCGAGTCCTAAAACCTTCGGATATCCAAAACATATCGAGACGATGTCCGATTGACTCGAAACTAGCGTCAAAATGTTTGTTACAACAAATACTTTAAAAGTCGTGTTGGAACCTTCCTCAAAAGGTGTGCCATGCGCCCACACGCGCCGCCTGAAGTGGCTGCGCGTGGGCCTCACACGCGGCTACTATTCATCCCTGTCCTCTAGCCGAACCGGGTCCAGACCGGTTCAGTTCAGGCCGGTTTAGTCGATTTGGTGGTCACTGTTCGATGTTCTAAATCGTCCAGTTCAACTCCAATTCCTCCCATTTTCATTCCTTAATCTTCCTTACATGATTTCCTATTAATCTGCAATAATTAAACACTGAAATGAAAGCTTAAACCATACCTCCTTGAACCATGATCAATCCTTCAAAATCCCTGCTCTGGTTCTGGCCACCACAGGTCACTATCGATCACATTCTTGATTCCTAACGGATCCTTTACTCTCTAGACTTCACATCCAAACATTAAAACCCATTATTAAAACACGATTTCAAGTTTTACCATTTTAGACCGAAACAGAGCACTATTCGGGTTATCACCACTTACCCTTGTCGTTGAGCACGACAGCGGCCTCCATCATCCTCCTCTTGTCCCCCTTACACTCTATCATTCACCAATTAATCTCATCAGATGCAAAATCTCGGGGGTCGTCTGGGTTGAATTCACGGTAGCTCTGTTCCTCACGGGTCTCTAGCCACCCTCCACGGCTGTCGTCACGGCATACCACCTCCATTCTCACTCTACCTCTCCCATTCCCTTTCACCACTCACACAGTCATCACCAATGTTGAGAGTGTTAATGGAATTTGTGCTCACGATCAAACTCTGTCTCTATTTCTCATTTCTTTTTGCCCAAACCGTTTAAAACATATGTAAACAAGGTTTGAGGCGGCTGTGTAATGTTCTACCACCATCCAGAGAAGGACAGATATCCAAATCCTGGTGGTCCCAACATCCAAAACAGCCAAGTGTCAGTGGCACAAATCCTTATGCAACAACTGACCAGAAAGCCCCTAAAGGGAAAATTACCATTTTGCCCCTTAAGTTCCTAGGCCCGTAACTCTGTCGTCCGACTTCCATTTGACACATGCCACCTGTCATTGTACTCAGGGCATCGAGACCTTCCTAACGGTCCTTGAAATGCGTGAAAAATCCATATCGTTTGAAAAGTCCACAAATTTCCCCTTTTTAAACCAAAGTACGAAAAATGCCCTCGGATTTCCGAACGTCATAACTTTTCCCTAGGATGTCAGAATCGGACGTGTCACCCGTCTATGAACTCGTGACGTCCCGAACTACGTCACGGTCATCGGTCAAAGTCCATTTGACCGCCCAAACGAAAAAGTCAACATTTTTTTTGCCCATTCCAGGGGAAAAATTGTCATTATGCACCGTCCGTTCGAAATTATCAAACTAATCACCAATTAAATTTACTAATCCGTCCTTAACTACTAATCAAATCCCGATTTCCGGGATGGGTCGTTACAAATACTGGAGGAAACAGTAATCTATATGGTCATTCTATCCGGTGCAATAACATGAGCCTGTGACATCCCGATATGATTTCACAACTCACATAATCACCGGAAGGTCACACGCCACATAATGTAACATAGATAGGTACATAGTCCATAAATAAGATTCAATACACTCATTCACGCAGTCATATACTAGTAAAATGAAAACAGTTATGCATGTATTCTGTTAGAAATCAAAAGACCTATTCACAGTACTGTCCTCCTACTTAAACAACGTCTAAAACCTGTCTTGTAGCTATAACTTAGTCTCTGACCTGTCCAAACATATTCAAAGGTCACTAGGGATCTCTACAAACCCATGTCTAAAACCTAGGAACAGTGTCGGCCCGGAAACGCGCCCTGAACAAGCTTCTCGAGGCTATAAACTCCATTTTGACCCACCACCAATGGATCTGGATCGTCGAAACCATTGAAATGGCACTAGTCCTACCTCGAAAAATGTGCCCACGTACCCCATGTGCGGGTCAGAGTCACGGTCAACGTTGACCAAAAAGTCAACGCTGACGTCAGGTCAACGGTCAAAGTCAACGCTGACGTTAGCCACTGACGTCATCTGACAATGTCAAACCTGACACGTGTCAGACTGATAGGTGCCACGTGTTAGCAGCGGATTGGTCCACGTCACTGATATGTTAGTGACACGTGGCAGCCACTGATTGGGCCACGTCACTAACATGTCAGTGCTGACTATGCACTGACATGTGACACGTGCCCCGTCCTCAGTGGCCTTTCCTTGATAGTTATCAGATGACATCTTCAACCTCTCGATCGGGGTCTGTAATCGGGTCTCACAAACCCGCGACCTGACCAGATTCCAGAACCTAAATTACTCAACCATTTTTTATGTTCTTTCATCATGTCTGATCGTCTCACTCTAACTAACATATTCGTGTGATTGAAACTAGGAAAACAGTTTGAAAGCTACCTGACTTTTGATGAACAATAGTTCATGAATTTCGAACCGGTTTCCTACCAACTCTGGCCACTGTAGATCCTCCAATCAAGCCTAGAGTGATCGTCTCAGTTCCTAGAACCTGTTAGGGGCCACGAAAATCATCAATACACTTCCAAAAATGAATTTCCAACAATTGGGTTAAAGTGGGCTATTCGGGTTTTCAAGTTTACCCTACCTTCCTATCGTGATCCCCGTCATGCCCAACAACCGTCGTCCTCGTCTGCTTTCCCACGTCACACACTCTCGCTTAGGTACTCGAAATCAAAAGAAAGATGAAGGGGTTGGGTGGTGAGGTTATAGAGTGTTTGTGTGTTTAGTCCTACACGGTCTAGAAAGAAAATGATGATGGAAAAATGAATAAAATGGAAGGGAATGGAACCATATCTGATCCAAGTGCATGGGGAAACCCACCAATGGGATGAGTGACAAGTGTCACTCATCCAAGGGCCCCACCAGTTCATCCTATCCAATAAGGGTCAGCCAAGTGTAACATTCCTGGAAGTTTGTGAATAGTGTTATTTTCGCATTTCTAACCATAACATTCCTTTCCGGTCTTCGAATTCGGCTTGCCACATGTCTACGGACTCATGACGTCCCGATCTACGTTACGGTCATGGGTCAAAGATCGAAATGAATTCCGAGTCAAAAGTCAACAAATCCTCCCAACTAGGGGAAAAATGGTCAATTTACATTAAAATTTCAACTTTACCAAATCCGAAAAGTCCAGGGTGTTACACTTCATTTGTGTGGAGGTCGATTATTTGGGAGCGTGAGGTGATTAAACAGGGTTTCGTGAGTCGTGTTTGTAACGGGGAATCAATTAGTGTGTTCAGCGACAGGTGGATCCCACGACCTAGGACCTTTCGGCCGATTATGAAAAGGGGTTAGGGGACTATGTGCGTGTGTCGGCCTTCATTCATCCTACGGGCAGATGGAAGGTTGGTTTGATGGAAGAATCCTTTTGTGGGAAAGATGTGCAGGATATTTGCAGTATACCTCTCCATACTTGGGGCTCTTTTTCGGATGGTCAATACAGGTTTTTTTCGAAATTCGGGAAATATACGGTCAAGTCTGGCTATCATCAGGCATTGTAGTGGGGGTTGAGGATGCAGATGGAGGGGGTGGGTGTTCTTTTACAAGGCAAAGTGAGGCTCTCTAGAAAAATTTGTGGAAGATGAGGGTTCCAAATAAGATTAAGTTTTTGTGTTGGCGGGCGTGCTCTGAGATCCTCCACACGGGCGGTAATTTGGTCGATCGGAAAGTGGCGGTATCTGGTATTTGCAGTCGCTGTGGGAAACGTGTTGAGGACTCATTACATGCCTTATGGGCCTGTAAATATAGCCAGAATGTGTGGCATCTTTCCAGAATTCCCTTTGTGGGGCTCCCCTCTCTCGGATCTTTTATTGATCTTTTTTCTTTTGCTTTTGCTTCCTCTTATCTTTCCGAGTCGAAGTTATGTCAATTTGGTGTTATATGCAGGAATATTTGGAATTGGCGGAATAAATTGGTCCACAATTTTCAAGTTAGGGAGTGCGGAGGACTTTTATGAGGCCTCCATAGCCTACTTTACGGAATTTAGTGAGCTACCCCAAGCTGCTTTTAGGGCTCTGCTGAGGCTAGTGACTAGGTGGGTTATGTAACGACCCGTCCCCGGAGTTGGGATTAGCGAAGTGATTAGTGACGGATTAGCTAGGTTAATCGGTGGTTAGTTGGTTACTTTTGGACTTTTGGTGCAGAATGACAATTTTGCCCATAGAATGGGCAAAATGTTGACTTTTGGTTCGGGCGATCAATTGGGCATTGACCGATGACCGTGACGTAGTTCGGGATGTCACGAGTTCATAGACAGTTGGCACGCCCGATTCCGACATCCGAGGAGGAAGTTATGATGTTCGGAAGGTTGAGGGCACTTTCGTAAATTGGTTAAAAGAAGGGAAAAAGTTGACTTTTTGTGTGACAAGGTTTTTACACGTAGACCTAGGACCGTTAGGTAGATCTCGTCGTCCTGAGTACAACGATAGGCAGCATGCCTTCATCGAGCGTAGGACGAGTGAGATACGGGTCTAGAATGGCGAAGGGTAAAATCGTAATTTGGACATCACAGGGGTATTTTAGTCTTTTTGCACATTGGGATTTGTGCCAATCTGATGAGGACAAGTGTACAGAGCTGGTTGGAGATTTTTGAGTTTGGGACCACAGGGTTTGGACACGTGGGCTGTGTCTAGTGGGTTCTAGCCTACACGGGTGCATTTGTGTTAAGGGCTGAGTTTTTAACCGTGCAACTGTGAGAAAACAGATACTGAGACTGAGAGGAGAGATTGATCGATTTCCAAAGAGAGTGGGAGTTGAGGGCTCTGAATTCAGGTGAGTGTGAGCAGAGAGAAGTGAGAAGCTGGTGAGTGAGTCTTGAGTGGGAATTGTGTGAGGAAAGACTGTGTGTGTAAGGTGTGATTTCTCAGGAAAACGGAGAGGTGTCGAGGGTGTGGTGCAACCATAAGTGATCAATTTGATCCAATTAGAGTCGAGGGAAAGCAACGACGGCTGAGAACAGCTCTGTGAACCCAGAGGAGCGCGGCGGCGAGCACGATGGAGGCTAGAACGACGGTGAGTTACTATTTCCCCTGTTTTGCAGTTTGGGTTCAAAGTTTAAGTCATGGAGTTTGAGGCTGAATCGAAGTGTTCTATGAGTTCTATTAAGCTGAGTAGGTCACTAGGAACCTTAAGGTTGTGAAGCCGTGACGGGGGAAAACACGGGTGGTCGGGAACAGAAACAGAGTTTTTGCTGGGTTTCTGGTTCGAGTTTGGGAGATGGGTTTGAGGCCGTGATGTCGTGTTTTGAATAGGGGAATTGTAACGACCCGTCCCAAATTCCGTGATTAGATTAGTGACTAATCACGATTAGTGAGGCTAATCCGTGATTAGTAGAGCGAAATAGGACGAACGATGCGAAATGACCGTTTTGCCCTTGGGTGTGGCAAAATGTTGACTTTTCATTTGGATGGTCAAATGGACTTTGACCGATGATAGTGACGTAGTTCGTGACGTCACGAGTTCATAGACAGGTGGCACGTTCAATTCGGACGTTCGAGAAGGAAGTTATGACATTCGGAAGTTTAGGGGCATTTTGGTAATTTTAGTTAAAAGGGGCCAAATATTGACTTTTTGACCGGGATGTCCGATGGCCGAGGGCCGAGGACCATTACGTAGATAAGGACGATATGAATCCATAGACAGGCGGCACGTCCAATTCGGACCTTCGACGACGAAGTTACGGTTCACGGAAGTTCGAGTGCACTATTGCACGAATTACGAGGCGGGTTCACTTTTAGACTCCAGTGGGCCCAGATATTTGTCATGATGCCCAATGGATGAGTGACAAGTGTCACCCATCCAATGGACACCATATTTCCTTCATGCACCGTGCAAACCATTCCATTTTCCTCATTCAAAACCATTCCCCCGATCTCACCCTTTTCCTTCCATCCGTGTAAACCAAAACCCATCCCACCTTAACCCATGACCAGCCGTGAGGACCAGAGAGACAGAGGGAGCTGAGGTGGCCGGCCTGGAGGCCTGAACCGCCGCCCACGGCGGCGTGGAGGCAAGAACCCGTGCGGGTACCCGGTAAAACCCAAAACTCATTTAAATTCGATTTTTTTGTTATGGTTAGTATTAGATGTTTAGGAAGTGTTCCATAGGTTTCTAGGGACATTTTAGGATGGTTTGGAGGGTGGCTCACGGCGGAGGAAGGCTGGAAGGTGGTCGGGAAAATCAGGGGCCGTGGGGGGTGATTTCTAGGGATCGATTTAGGGGGGTTTTAGTCGGTTTTGTTGATTGGGTTAGATAGGAAATGAGAAAAGAGGAATTTAGGGATTAAAATGGAGGAAAACGGACCGAAAATGAGGGAGTAGGAGGGCTGGACCGGTCACGCCGATCCAGCTGGACCGGACTGCACAGTCGAACCAGCCGGACCGGTCTGTCGCAGGGAAGAAGACGCACTGTGCAGTGGCGCGTGAGGCCCACGTGCAGTGCACTCCCAGGGCGCGTGAGGGCGCGTGGCAGGGAATCTGTGGAAGGTTCCAAGATGTAATTTCATCTATTCAATGTAACGAACATTTTGGGACTGGTTTCGAGTCAATCGGACATCGTTTCGATAGTTTTCGGGATGTCGGAAGGTTTAAGGTAGGTTTAAAAATAGTTAAAAGTTCGGGAAAATTACGGGGCTTTGGTAGGAGGTTAATTAAGTAGTTAGTAACCTTCTATTAAAATGTGGACAGGTTTGGGAGTCCCGGTGATGGTGATCGGCTCGGGAGAGCCTATGGCACGCAAATCAAGGCGGCAACTCGGATGGTCTGTGAGTGGACCTTGTTTTCTAAATTGGTACATGCATAAATGTTAATTATATGTTTTATTACATGTTTGATGATGCCATGGGTGCATTTGTATGTGGTTATGCATAAGCACGTATTTCGAGGTTTCGGCCTTATACGGTGCTTATACGGGTCTGTATTTCTTTATTGGTCTAAATGAAAAGGTTTTGGATTTCCAAAAGGATAAACTCGGGTATGAGACCCATTTGGTTTTGTCTCGGGCATATGACGCTATTTACGACCTTCGGGTCTAAATCGTGGTCGCGACGGGTGCTATGTGATGTGTTCCTTCCGGAGAGGTCACGATGCACGATTTGTGGTCGGGCAGCCTAGGGAGGCTCAACTTCGGAGTGCTGACGGTTCAGGATATCGATCGGTGATGAGTGTACCATGATCTTGTGGTGGTCGCGTCAGTTGATACGTTCACGGCGACATACCAGGATTGAGGGCGGTCTTGGATGGATGGTTGCACACATCACTATGATCGGAGTCGTGACTAACCCTTAGATATCGGGCAGGATGCCCAGTTGAGTCATATGTTCGGGCACGAGACCCAGTTGTTTTACACTGATGATTTCGGGTCAGGGACCCTAGATGGATTTCCAAGTTCAAGACGGGTTATGGGAACCAGCATGAACTCTAGAAAGGTCATTGTGGTTCATGACGGTTTATGGGAACCGACATGAACCTTTTTCAGGTCATTCTGGTTCATGACGGTTTATGGGAACCGGCATGAACCCTAGTTAATGGATGTTATGGATCATGACGGTTCAGGGGAACCGGGCATGAGTGTTTATGTTATGCATATATATGTTTATATACCTTCCTTTACTTGTTCTTCTATCTCCTCCGGGGAGGGTCGTTGGCCTGGGTGGACCCCGGAGTAGTCATGGAGCACCGACTGAGTGGAGTCACCCCCCAGTTGGGTTCCTTACTCTCAAGAAGGCTATGGTTACTATTACCTCGGGTAGGGTCAGTGGTCTATGGACATTGATCTTGACTTTGAGAAGACTCGAATTGAGACCCTGGTAGCACGCGCGTAGCTTTAGAAACCGTGATAGGATCGGTTGTGTGAATTATATGTGTATATGATATAAATATGATATATGATATGTGATGTGTGGTTACACAGGATTTGAGCGGTGGCTCGTGTACTTGGTTTCTTTATGGTTTGTGCCGAGTCCCTTGTGGATTTGGGCAGTGGCCCGTATGGTCGTTTTCATTATGGTTCTTTCAATCTTTGTTTTGGGCATAGTTCCCGCATATGATTTCTGGATAAATGGTTTTCGAATGCATGCATGCTTTTTAGTGAAGGGTACAAAGGTCTTCTCGTTAAAATTTTTTTATAAACTCTTGTTTTGTCCACTCACAGCTATTAATGTTTTGACTGCCCTTCAGGTTGACATTGGATGTGGACTGTAGCAGAGACTGAGATATCACATACCTCCTCCGGATCCTGGCGTACTCTGATAGCCCAGGAGGGCAAAGGTCGGAAATATCCATTGTCTGACACTCCGTGTCAGACGGGAGCAGGGTCATCCCACGTTAATCCCGGGGGGATTGGGATGGGAAGTGTCAGCGTGGTATTAGAGCATAGGATTGCTTATCAGAGCATAGGATTGCTTGTCAGAGCGGGGTTGTCTCTATTCGAGCAACCGTGTAGCTCTTGGAGTATGTACGCACGTCGAGGATGTGATTTCTCATTGCGCTGCAGTTCGTGGTCAACCTGATAGTAGGATGCCGGTACGATAGTTAGTAGGACTGTATCGTAGAATGTCTTGGTTCCGCACTAGATGCCGGGGTTGACATAGTTCTATCGTGGTTGAAGTGTGGGTCCCTACGGAAGGATTAACGTATTCGTATTCTGGAGTGTGATCATGAGACGGTTAGTTGGGATCATCTTCATGATGTCGTAGGATCGGTTCCGACGACTGATTCGATGTTGTGACCATTAGATGGTCGGATTATGTTGAGTTAAATGGATTACATTGCAGTTGGCATCCGGATTCGAGGAATCCTAGTTGGATTGACGGTAGGATTTGATTGACGTCTTTTCGATGTCAAGACAGCGGAGTCGGTTAGATTGTGGATTGTACTGCATTTGGTAGCTTGCAGTTGGGTTCAGAGTGACCCTAGGTGTAATCGCGGAACCCTACCTTGGGTGTATGGTTCGGAAATGTGAGTTGACGAGTGGTTTGACTTGGACGACTATTCGAATTTGGATTCGTTAGTTGGTCTAGTCATGTCAGCTTGTGTTGGGACTGCATTCTGCAGTCGGGGTTGTACTTGTCGGTTAGACCTAGTTGGTCGTCGTACTACCGTAGTTGTGATGGATTGTTGGTACAACTAAGGTCATGGGCAACCTGGTTGACGACATTGGTTGAGTCGAGTTACGACTGGTTAGTGATTAGTTGGACAGGTTACCAGGGTTGGTACTTATCGATGGAATCCCTGAGTGGGATACGAAGTATTTGGTACAGGCGAGTGATTCTGTTGGATGCGGAGTGATACCTGGTAGTTAGGTCTGCATGAGTTTGTGGCAGGCGCTACTACCTAGTGTGGTCGTAGTTATGGCTGTTGGGAATCGGTGACGTTTAGGTGACGTTTCCTTTTCTCGTATGCGTTATCAGGGTGACTGTACCCAGAGTTGTCGGGTACGAGGGAGGCAGAGTTTCTCCTATTCGAGTAGAGGTACGGGGTCGGCGCTCGGTATGAGCAGAGATCCAGGGTTGTCAGTTTTGCACACGGTGTGCTGGTGTTAGTGTGCTGCTATTAGTGTGGATGCATGTGTGCTGATACTAGTGTAGGTGATAATGCATTGGCGTTGGTGCTGGTGCTGGTGATTGTGATGACGGTGAGTCACGAGTCGGGATGTGGCTCTGACGAGATGGGCATATGTTCGGTATTTGTGGTCCTAGTGTGGATCTCAGATAGAGTTAAATTGGTTAGGGGACACGTGGTTGATGTCCGAGTGTGTTGGTTCCGATATGGTTGGAACTTCGGAATCGCGAGAGGTTGTGGTTGAGGTGACGAGTGGAATGCGGGTTTTCCGCATTAGTAATGGGTATTTCGAAGTCGTTTGGGTGACTTCTCAAGTTCTGCCATGGCATGTTATGCATGTGTGGCAGATGATGGTAGACGTTGTTGGTTGCCACTAGTACACTGATCGTGTATTGGTTGGTGGACCCGGGATTTGTCTTGGGTCATCAAGTGGAGTGAGTATATCGAAGTTAGGTGACTAAGATTTCTCATTTTCTACTTGGTGGTAGACGATATTGGTTTACATAGCGTGGTGAGTGCAGCGAGTGTGTTTGCATTCACGTAGGATGGACTTTGATGTCATCGGTTTTGGATCATCCTTGGTTTTTCCTCGGTGGAATGAAAAGGATCGATACGAGGTAATCAGTGAGAACCCACAGTCTCGACGCATCTCGTCGTTGACTGATTTGCTTAGATGTGGGAAATGGTTGAGGACTTTGGGCATTTTGAAGATTCTTGATCGTGACGTCTATGGTCGGTTGACGTAATGATGGATCTGGATCGTGATTTTGATGATCCAGATATCTGGAGAGATCATCACTCTTACTTGGATGTTTGAGTTGAGGATGTTGGGACTGAACTTCTTTTCGAGGTAAATCCCATATGGCTTATTACTCGGGTGAGTAGGTGTCCGACGAGTTCGGATTTTGGATAAGCTTAGATGTGTTGATATTGGGATTGGCTTCCCTGTGAAGTCAATCGAACGTAATCAGGTAATCGTTTGAACAGGTATCCGATAGGTTCAGATATAGTGTGTCTCGGTAGACGTGAACGATATTTCGGGTTTTGGAATCAGATTTCTGGATGACGATTCAGGATTTGATTCTGGAACTTGATGGTGGATTTTCTTTTATGGCTTTGGGTTCGGAATGGTTATTCCAAATGCTAGCTTACGGAATAATGATTTCGGATTCGGATTTGGACATGGCTATGGATATGATTTCTGAGTTTGGATTCGGGATTTCTTACGAAATTGCGGATTCGGATTTGGAAATGGATGATGGGTTGGAGTTTCGATTTGTCTAATGCTGGATTGGGCAGATGACTCCATGGTTGAAATGTGATTGCCTACAACCTAGGTCGTCGTGTTGACGTCGTTGTTGTTGTAGTTGTAAGCTGATTGATGGGTAGATGTACGTACCTTGTACGTTGTTCAAGGTACGATACTGGGCAGACTTGTCATTTCTAGTGACGGTATATAAGTTATACCAGAGGTATGTTGGTGAGCGTGTTGGTAGTCGGATTGGTTCCGATACCATCGGATTAGTTGAGATCATGAACTGGACATTGGATACTGTGCATTGGGTCATAGTAGTCTTGATGGGTCTAGTTACACACAAGTTGAGTGAATTGTTGGTTAGTGTTCACTCAGGTTGAGTAAGCTGGTGGTTATTGTAACCACAAGTGGGTATAGTGTCAGTTTTCGACTGACGGCTGTCAAGTGGTGACAGTTTGTCGGAGGTGTCAACGTAGATCGTTGAGTGCGGTTTGGTGACTCCCAGCGGGAGCAGACGTCAGGATAGGTTGGAGATTGAGGAAGGAACCGTAGAGTTGTTTATGTCGACGAATTTGTAGATCTGACAAGTGGTGTCAGTTCGGAGCGTACGTCTTCTGTCATTCGACGTGGTCGAATGTAGTCGATACGACGAGAGCGTTAGCGGTACGTCTAATTGCAAATGAGGTTTATGTTGACTAGTAGGTGTACTAGTGTACACGTGTTTTGCGGTCGATTCTACTTTCCATGAGGTGGTTGTGGAATCAGGATAGTGGAGTTTCAAGAACAAAACTAAATTAAGGAGGGAAGAACGGCTAGAATTAGGTTGGTTGGAATTTCGATGAAGAAATTAATTAAAGAGAGAAGGTTGTAACGACCCGTCCCAAATTCCGTGATTAGATTAGTGACTAATCACGATTAGTGAGGCTAGTTGGTGTGCGAGTGTACACGTGTTGCGAGGTCGAAATGTTTTCCACAAGGTGGATGTGAAATGAGAATGATTGGAAATTTCGAGAACGAAACTGGTTTTAGGAGGGAGGAAAGGTTGAGTTTTGATCGGTTGGAATTTCAGGGACGAAATTCTTTAAGGGGGGGAAGATTGTAAAGACCCGTCCCGGAATTCGGGATTAGATTAGTAACTAACCATGATTAATGGGGGTTAATCGGTGATTAGTTGGGTGGAATCTTAGTTTCGAGGAGAGTTGTGACTGTGGGACGTGAGCGGTGCTCGTTTCCGCATTGGCATTCGATATTCGGAAGTCATCGGGGTTGACTTTTTATCTTCTGCCCTGGCAGACGTTGATCTCGGATACCAGTACGATGAGCGTGTATTGGGTAGTGGACCCATGTGTGTTTTGGGGTCGTCCGGTGAAGTTGCATTTCTCGAGGTTGGGGCAAACGGGATTCCCATTTTCTGCTTGGTGACAGGCGATGTTGGATATTTGGTACGGTGGGTGCAGTGAGTTGTGTTTGCATTCACGGAGGATGGATGTTGATGACATCGTATTGGATCATCCTTGGTCTCTCCTAGGTGGAGTGACAGGGATCGATATGAGGTATTTGGAGGGGATCCACAGAGTGGATGTGTTACGTAGTTGAGTGATTGATTGGAGGAGAAAATAGTTGGGGAATGTTGGGTGGTTGACAAGAAATCTAGTGGGTGTAGGACCCTATTATCGGGTTCCGGGTGGATTGCCAGCTGTGAGCATGTGCGGATCCTAGGTGGATCTGGTTGATGAGGTTGTGGGCCTTGGACGTGGTAACGAATTTGGACTGTGATCGCCTTGATCGGGCTAGGTGGAGAGCTTATCGCTCTGTCGTAAATGTTTAGAGATGAGGATAGTGGGATTGAACTTCTTTTCGAAGTTAATCCGTACTCGAGCGAGTGGGGACGTTTATGTTTTGGACTCGAGCCTTGACCTATGGATGAGTGGATATCCAACAGGGTCTAATCGGTCAGTCGTAGAGATGGGCGTTTGGGATTGGCTTCTTTTCGAAGTCAGTCGGATGTGACGTGGTAACCGTTGAGCGAGTATAGATTCGAGGTTGGTGTGCCTCGGTAATTGTGAGAAAGATCGGATGCCCTTTCGGCATGACCGTACACGCCTTGGTGAGCGTGCTTGGATTGGTACATCTTGGACGACGTGTTTGGGAGTTGATTTTGTGCTACTGGTCGGGCGACCATGGGATCTAGAATGGATGACGAGTTAGAATGATCGATTTGTCTAGTATGAGATTGGACAAGAAACCCGAGTGTCAGGTTGTGAGTGACCGTGAACCTTGTAGTGGACTTGTTGGAGATGGGTGTCCGTACCCTGCACGGTGTACGAGGATTGGTACCGGACAGGCCGAGTGGTATCTAGTGATGGTACGTGGGAGGTACCAGTGGCTTGGTTATACGTGTTGGCATTCGGCTTAGTTCCGACACACTTGGAATTTGTTGTGAACTGGACTTGAGCTTGAGATATGCCGCAGGGTTGGGTTTGCCCTGCGAGATGAAATCGTGAGGCTAATCTTACGCTACTTTGAGTAACACCGATTGGCTGTTGATTGCCGCTTTACTAGGGAGGTTTAGTGGTGACTCCCAGTGGGAGCAGACGTCAAGTGATCATTTTCACTCGAGTTGGTTGAGTGTGGTCGGTACTGGGACGTTTGGGTGCAGATGAGTTAGTTGGTGTGCGAGTGTACACGTGTTGCGAGGTCGAAATGTTTTCCACAAGGTGGATGTGAAATGAGAATGATTGGAAATTTCGAGAACGAAACTGGTTTTAGGAGGGAGGAAAGGTTGAGTTTTGATCGGTTGGAATTTCGGGGACAAAATTCTTTAAGGGGGGAAGATTGTAACGACCCGTCCCGGAATTCGGGATTAGATTAGTAACTAACCATGATTAATGGGGGTTAATCGGTGATTAGTTGGGTGGAATCGGACGAACGGTGCAAAATGACCATTTTGCCCCTGGTTGTGGCCAAAACGTTGACTTTTTATTCGGGCGGTCAAATGGACCTTGCTCGATGACCGTGACGTAGTTTGGGACGTCACGAGTTCATAGACAGGTGGCACGTCCGATTCGGACGAACAGGGTGAAAGTTATGACGTGCGGAAGTCCAGGGGTATTATCGTAAATTGGACGTTATAAGGGGAAAAAGTTGACTTTTTGTTTGACAATTGATATCCATATGACTCGATGACCGTTATGTTCGTCTCGACGCCCTGAGTACAACGACGGGCGGCACGCGTCAATCGGAGTTCGAATGACCAAGTTGCGGGTCTAAATTGCTTGAGGGCATTTTGGTAAATTGTCAATTGAGGGCAAAATGGTAATTCAGCCTTGGGGACAGCCGTGGGACAGCCGTGCGCGGGTGGTTTCCCCTCAGAAAAACAGAGCATGGGCGGGGGAGAATTGTTTAGTCTGCCCAAGGAATTGTTGAATTCTTTTTACCTGATAATGGCTGAGTGGGAGAGTTGTTTAAGGACTTTGAGGTAGTGGCATAGGCTGGTGCAAACCCAGTGCACGGGGAGGATTAAACCATGACATTTTTGGGCGGTGCGGGAAACCCTTTGTGCAGAGAGACCAGAATGTCTTCCCACGGGTGTTGGCGTCGTGTGCGGTCATCAGAGTATGTGGGGGTGCTGGTACTTGGGTCTGAGAGTGCACATTCGTGGGCTGGTGTATTCAAACTGTGCGGGTGTCTCTGAGGGAAAAACAGAGTGTGAGTGATGGCTGGCCATTTTTCTACTAGAGCAACTCGGGTGCGAGTTTAAGGCAGGGTGAGAGAGTGATTATAGTCGAGTGTGTTGGGTATGTGGGGATGCAGTGGATTGAACGAGTGGAACTGCACCCAGAAACCCGAAGCTCGTGTTTGGAAAATTCAAACTCGAATTCGAAATGTAGGTCGACCCATGGAAAATTAAGGCCTCATTTAGCCTCCTGGGGTTAAGTCGAGTCGATCCAGGGCGATTGGGAGGTGACTGGATGCTGTTACGGTTTCTGATCGGACCTGGTGACCGGGAGGAAAATTGAGCATTGAGTTGTGGACTTGAAGGTAAGCTCTTGCAAAATTGATTTCAAAATCATCCTCAGATTAAGTCTTCGATGCTCCCTGGCCAGTTAATTGAAGGAAAACAGTGACGGTTTGCTGAACATGAACGTTGAACCGTGATTGGGACAGGAGGTTAGTTGGTCTAGTTTTAGGCCGTGACGATTGAATGGATGTCACTGACCCTTAATTATGTCCTTCACGATGCTATTTGAGGGTTCAATTGAAGGAAACAAGATGTTATTGGCAGGTTTTGAACCGGGTCACACCCGCGGGTCGACGACCCGTTTACCAGGGAAACGGGTGAAGGAGACGTACTGTAGCGGGAACTGTAGCAGGCGCGTGGGCTCACGCGCAGCCACTCACGGCGGCGCGTGAAGGCGCGTGGACCCGAATTTCAAGGTGAGTTCAACACGACTTTTGTCCTATACATTGTAACGAACATTTTAGTATTGGTTTCGAATTTATCGGACAACGTTTCGATGTGGTTTCGAGGGTCCGAAGATTTATGTTACGTTTGTAAATAATGATTAATTCCCGGAAAATTATGGGAAATTAGTATGTTTTTATGTAAGCCCTTATTGACACTAAAGTATGTTTTCGGACAGGATTTGAAATTTCTGGAAAATATCGAAAATTACGGAAATGCGTGCGGCGCGGGAAAACGAGCTTATTGAACGGTGTGTGAGTGGACGTTGCTTTCAAATTTAATGCATGCATAAATTATTTCTATGATTTTATGATTATGATTATAAGTTATGATTGATTTTGGTTTCCGTATTTATACGTATTTGATTCCCGTATTTATACGTATTTTTTACTATACCTGTGAAATTACACGTATTTCGAGACTATGGTCACTCGTGTGCTTAATGATGGTTTAATGAAAAAAGTTATATGAAATGGGTGCAAAATGATTTAAGAAGGTTGTTTATGATTTGCGAGTGTGACTTACGATTTTGACACGTTTTTCGAGAACGTTCCGGATCTGCACGTTTTACGAGATATCGAGTTATTGTGATTTGATCACTGTTGATGTTTGAATCGGGGAATTAAAATGAGACTTGTGATTTTGAGGATTTTAAAAATGGGTTTTGAGTATATTTTGCTTGGATCGTGATTTTGGTGATTATGGTTGTGGTTTTGATGTGTTGAAAATGAGATTTGAGAAAGAAGTGATTTCTAAGAATTAAAATGGATTTGAGAAAGGTGATTTCGGGCTTGATGCTCGGGGCACAAAAGTAACTTTGATTTACGAGATTTCGATTTTCGAAAAAAAACGGATTCTTGGTTTGGGTTCGGGATGATGCTTCCGGATGCCGGCTTACAGAATCATTATTGCGAATTCGAATTCGGGAATGAAAAAGGATTTAATAAAGTGATTTGCTATGTTTGTGCATGCCCCGTGTTTAATGATGATTTGAACATGTTTGGTGAAGTAAGGTTTGGGAATTTGAATGTGGAAACTCGGACCATGGGTCCTGTTGTGAAAAATGTGATTTCGGGATGGACCCCGCGTTGTTGTGATTGAAAAATGTTTTGGGTTTAAAGACCCGTTGAAAACTGTTTTGGGGTTTAAAGACCCGTTGAAAACTGTTTTGGGTTTAAAGACCCGGGTGCTATTGCTGGAGCACGTTTTGAGTTTAAAGACTCGGTTAATTGATGACGGGGGAGGGCCCTTATTGAGTTTAAAGACTCGTGAGTTTAAAGACTCGGTTACTGTGATACCCCCGAGGCCTATTGATTATGTTCTGAGTTTAAAGACTCGTTGATATCCCGGGAAGGCCTGTCTATGCGCATGGTTTTGAGTTTAAAGACTCGGGCGCGCTTGATATCCAGCAAAATGATTGACTTGTGATTTATTGATGATTTCTGATGTTTCGGTTGAGTTGGGCAGTGGCCCGGTATTTATGATTGCGGGCTAAGACCCGATGGTTGAGAAAGGAAAAATGATTTTGAGGTTCATACGAGTTTTTCCTTATGTTGAAATTTGATACACAATTTTTCTTATGTGGAAAATCTTAACCGATTTGCGAAATGATTTTTGTATGCACGCATTTGTTTTTACGCGGAGGGTAAAAACGTTTGTTGTAACTGTTTTGCTAAACTGATTTATTTCTGTCCACTCACACCTTTTGGTTTTTATTGACCCTCCAGGTCGTGGCGCGTTGTTCGAGGCTGTACGAGGGGCGGAGGCATGAGTAAGTACGTGTGGCTATCCCTGGTTTGGCAAGTACTGAGGGTAACTTGGGATTTTCAGTCATCTTGCCAGACGGGCACAGGACTGGGCACGGTTATCGATGCCCCTTTTGGGGGCGGTCCTGTCATAGTTCGTGACGTCACGAGTTCATAGACCGGTGGCACGTTCAATTCGGACGTTCGAGGAGGAAGTTATGACATTCGGAAGTTTAGGGGCATTTTGGTAATTTTAGTTAAAATGGGCCAAATGTTGACTTTTTGACCGGGATGTCCAATGGCCGAGGGCCGAGGACCATTACGTAGATAAGGACGATACGAATCCATAGACAGGCGGCACGTCGAATTCCAACGTTCGACGGTGAAGTTACGGTTCACGGAAGTTCGAGTGCACTATTGCACGAATTACGAGGCGGGTTCACTTTTGGACTCCAGTGGGCCCAGATATTTGTCATGATGCCCAATGGATGAGTGACAAGTGTCACCCATCCAATGGACACCATATTTCCTTCATGCACCGTGCAAACAATTCCATTTTCCTCATTCAAAACCATTCCCCCGATCTCACCCTTTTCCTCCCATCCGTGCAAACCAAAACCCATCCCACCTTAACCCATGACCAGCCGTGAGGACCAGAGAGACAGAGGGAGCTGAGGTGGCCGGCCTGGAGGCCTGAAGCGCCGCCCACGGCAGCGTGGAGGCAAGAACCCGTGCGGGTACCCGGTAAAACCCAAAACTCATTTAAATTTGATTTTGTTGTTATGGTTAGTATTAGATGTTTAGGAAGTGTTCCATTGGTTGCTAGGGACATTTTAGGATGTTTTGGAGGGTGGTTCACGGCGGAGGAAGGCTGGAAGGTGGCCGGGAAAAACAGGGGCCGTGGGGGGTGATTTCTAGGGATCGATTTAGGGGGGTTTTAGTCGGTTTTGTTGATTGGGTTAGATAGGAAATGAGAAAAAAAGGAATTTAGGGATTAAAATGGAGGAAAACAGACCGAAAATGAGGGAGTAGGAGGGCCGGACCGGTCACGCCGGCCCAGCTGGACCGGACTGCACAGTAGAAAACCGGCCAGACCGGTCTGTCGCAGGGAAGAAGACACACTGTGCAGTGGTGCGTGAGGCCCACGCGCAGTGCACTCCCAAGGCGCGTGAGGGCGCGTGGCAGGGAATCTGGGGAAGGTTCCAACATGTAATTTCATCTATTCGATGTAACGAACATTTTAGGACTGGTTTCGAGTCAATCGGACATCGTTTCGATAGTTTTCAGGGTGTTGGAAGGTTTAGGGTCGGTTTAAAAATAGTTAAAAGTTCGGGAAAATTACGGGGCTTTGGTACGATGTTAATTAAGTAGTTAGTAACCTTCTATTAAAATTTGGACAGGTTTGGGAGTCCCGGTGATGGTGATCGGCTCGGGAGAGCCTATGGCACGCAAATCGAGGCGGCAACTCGGATGGTCTGTGAGTGGACCTTGTTTTCTAAATTGGTGCATGCATAAATGTTTATTATATGTTTTATTACATGTTTGATGATGCCATGGGTGCATTTGTATGTGGTTATGTATAAGCACGTATTTCGAGGTTTCGGCCTTATACGGTGCTTATACGGGTCTGTATTTCTTTATTGGTCTAAATGAAAAGGTTTTGGATTTCCTAAAGGATAAACTCGGGTATGAGACCCATTTGGTTTTGTCTCGGACATATGACGCTATTTACGACCTTTGGGTCTAAATCCTGGTCGCGACGGGTACTATGTGCACGGCGATCGACGATACGACGCTCGCCTCCGGATTGGGATGTGTTGCTTCCGGAGAGGTAACGATGCACGATTCGTGGTCGGGCAGCTTGGGGAGGCTCGACTTCGGAGTGCTGACGGTTCAGGATATCGATCGGTGATGAGTGCATCATGATCTTGTGGTGGTCGCGTCGGTTGATACGTTCACGGCGACATACCAGGATTGAGGGCGGTCCTGGATGGATGGTTGCACACATCACTATGATCGGAGTCGTGACTAACCCTTAGATATCGGGCAGGATGCCCAGTTGAGTCATATGTTCGGGCACGAGACCCAGTTGTTTTACACTGATGATTTCGGGTCAGGGACCCTAGATGGATTTCCAAGTTCATGACGGGTTATGGGAACCGGCATGAACTTTAGAAAGGTCATTGTGGTTCATGACGGTTTATGGGAACCGGCATGAACCTTTGTCAGGTCTTTCTGGTTCATGACGGTTTATGGGAACCGGCATGAACCCTGGTTAATGGATGTTATGGATCATGACGGTTCAGGGGAACCGGGCATGAGTGTTTATGTTATGTATATATATGTTCATATACCTTCCTTTACTTGTTCTTCCATCTCCTCCGGGGAGGGTCGTTGGCCTGGGTGGACCCCGGAGTAGTCACGGAGCACCGACTGAGTGGAGTCAACCCCCAGTTAGGTTCCCTACTCTCAGGAAGGCATGATTGGTTGTGTGAATTATATGTGTATATGATATAAATATGATATATGATATGTGATGTGTGGTTACACAGGATTTGAGCGGTGGCTCGTGTACTTGGTTTCTTTATGGTTTGGGCCGAGTCCCTTGTGGATTTGGGCAGTGGCCCGTATGGTCGTTTTCATTATGGTTCTTTCAATCTTGGTTTTGGGCTTAGTTCCAGCGTATGATTTCTGGATAAATGGTTTTCGAATGCATGCATGCTTTTTAGTGAAGGGTACAAAGGTCTTCTCGTTAAAATGTTTTTATAAACTCTTGTTTTGTCCACTCACAACTTTTAATGTTTTGACTGCCCTTCAGGTTGACATTGGATGTGGACTGTAGCAGAGACCGGGATATCACATACCTCCTCCGGATCCTGGCGTACTCTGATAGCCCGGGAGGACAAAGGTCAGAAATGTCCCTTGTCTGACACTCCGTGTCAGACGGGAGCAGGGTCATCCCACGTTAATCCCGGGGGGATTGGGATGGGTCCTGTCAGGAATAGGTTGCTTAGAGTAGGACGAAGCTTCTTGCATTGAAAGGAACAAAAATGGGCGGAAGATGGCGGAGAACCAGTCACGCCGGTTCAGATCGGTCGAGTGATCGAAAAAGAAGATGAACAGTGCCACTGTGCAGGCGCGTGAAGCCCACGCGTAGACCCTTTGGGCGGCGCTTGAGGGCGCGTGGGGCAGTTTCCAGGGAAGTGTCCAACATAGTTTTTGGTCTAATCGTTGTAACGAACTTGTTGAGATAAGTTTCGGGACGATCAGACATCGTCTCGGGATAGGTTTATGTGTTTGAAGGTTAGGGTTCCGTTTAAGTACGTTTAACGTTCGGTGAAATTGGGGAAAAATAGGTTAAGCTTAGTTGACGTGTTAGTAACTCGTTTGGTGACTTTTGACAGGTCGGGAAATCCCTGAGGCGACTGAAGAACGCACGGGACGCGAGTGACGTGCCCGGGAATAGTGAGTGGACTCTTTCCTTTTAACCGAGCATGCATAACCGCTTTTATGTACTTGTTTTATGGTTTTAATTATGATTTCCTGATTATTGCTTATTCTATATCTGTTTTACATAATGGCACATTTTTCGAGATATTTACGTATTCAACACGTTTTATGAGAAATACTTTGTTATGCTTTTGATGCTATGCTTTTGGGGATTTGAATCTATAATTGGTTTCAATGATTATAAATGGATTTTGGAACGTGATTTCGATAATCAAGGTTTTCGATTGTAAAATCAGATTTCGGAAAGCGAGATTTGGTTTTAAAGTTGAAAAGGGGATTTCCGGATTTGGGTTCGGAATGACGGTTCTGGATGCCGGAAGGGCTTCGGAATAGTGATTTCGAATTCAAGTTTGGATATGGATTTAGAAATGGTTTTCAAATGGTTTTGGATTGGATTTGCTGGATCTGGTTATTGGGTTTAAAGACCCGGATTATGTTTGACGGGGGACGGGCTCGGATTGGGTTTAAAGACCCAGATTGAGTTTAAAGACTCGGATATTATATTTTTCCCTCGTAGTCCTGTTGAGTTTAAAGACTCCGGAGTTTAAAGACTCGGATTATATTGAGGCCTGGATTGAGTTTAAAGACTCGGGAGTTTAAAGACTCGGATAGATCCAGTAGGTTTGATCAGATGATGACATTGGTATTTTATGTTTATGCTACTGTTTCCATGATGATTACTATATGATTTATAAATGTTTTCAGATATTGGTTTATGCATGCGTGTTTTTAAAACGGAGGGCCAAACCCTGGTTTGTTTATTCAACTGTTTTTGAAACTCTTTTTATTTCTAGTCCACTCACACCTTCTGGTTTTTAAATGCCCTCCAGGTCGTGGTGATAGCGCTGAGGTTGACGTTGAGGCAGAGGCAGAGGCATAAAGTTATCCCGTGGTGTTTCCGGTGTTTTCTGCTACGAGTTTCCGTTGTGCGTGTACTTTAGTAGGATTTTGTTTACCTTGTTTTGGACTATTCTCTGTATAATGGTTGACTTGTTATTTTGAATTCTCCCATGTCTGGCAATATAATTTATGGGTTTTCATGAGATTGTTTCGGTCTTTTGTGTTGGGTTGTCAGACGGGAGCAGGGTTCACCTCGGTTATTGGGGTGGTAACCTGGGTGGGTCCTGTCAGGTTAAGTCAGTTGAGGGGACCTTTTAGCTCAACCGTGATGCGGCCGTTGCCCGGGACACCCTTTAACGAGGCGGTAGAGATTCGAGTGGTGTTCTGGTGGCCGAGTTCTCTGGACCAGGATCGCCGGGTGGGTCAATGGTTTCCACTGAGATTGACGCCATTCGGAGGGGGTTGTTGCAGGTTCAGTGGCTAGGGCTGTCAAATGTGATGGTGGAAACAGATTTTCTAGAAGCAGCCAGCATCATCAAATCTACCCATCACCTCTGGAAACTGGTTGGTTTGCTTGCTAGGGAGGTATCTGGCCTATTGCAAGCATTGCAGATCCCGTAGAAGTTACTCTCTAGTGTGCCCCGTTCTGCGAACATGGTTCCTCATCATTTGGCGTAGGAGGGTTGGCGTCTCCAGGAGCGTGCTATTTTGGCTCCGATGTTTCCCCCTTGGTTAACACACCTCTTTTAGCTAGGGACATTGCTGGTTAGTTGTTTTCATTTGCTTTTGTTTGAGAGAGAGAGAGAGGGGGGGGGGGGGAGGGGCGCTCATCGGATTTCTCGCGGATTAGCTGGGTTTTATGATGAGAGCCCCTTCAGTGTAACATTTTTTTCTCTTACATTTAATGAAGAATCCCTTTGAATAAAAAAAAATTATTTAAAACAAGACATGTTATGCTATTAAATAAAAATCTTCTAACAAGGATAATCTAATAAATTAAGAACTGTAAATTAAACAATAAAGAAAAAATTAAAACCAACACCCAAACACAGGAAATTTCTCCCCGTCATGATGCACTCTCACAATGAGAAATAATTAAATTATAAGGTGAAATCTTATGTCACATATCGATTGTAACTTGACGACCATTACGTAAGTCTACTCTTATGGTCAAAAATTCTATGAATTGACGAGAAATTTAATTTCAAAAATTTTAAATGTAAATTGATGATTCTACTCTTATGGTCAAAAGTTAACTTTTATTCTATGAATTTTCTGCATATTTCTCGAGGACCATTACGCAAGTCTCAGAATTTCAAGTCCGAATATAGACGACACGTTGAAATTAGAGTTCGGATGAGATACTTACATGCCTAAAATACCTAAGGATATTTTGGTAATTCACAGAGCAAGGGTATATTGGTTGTTGAATTATCACTTGAAGATATGAGATGGTGGCATGTGTCACCATCTTAGAGTTCATTACCCTCCACCGTCATTGCACCAGATTATCTTTATCTTCAAACCTTTTTTTTTTTTAAATTAAACTGAAAGCTCTCACCTAGAACTCACAATTGGAATGACACTTTTGGACTTAGAACTCGCGTAACAAGGTTACCAACTTCATCCCCTCGTTCATGCAAGCAAGACCAGCCAAAAAAAGGACGGAAACATCCACGGAATAGCTCGAAAACCAAAGAGGAACTTGTACCGAGTTGTATAGGTACTATTTTTGAATTTGGACTTTAGATTTGGATTTCTAGGACAGAGTAGATGAAATTTGACAATTAGAACTTTCGACTTGGTTAAGAAATGAAGAAGTTATGAAGGTTTGAATTTCGGCCAACTTTAGAGTTTTCATGGCGAGTTTTCCAGCGACGACGAAGGTGGATGCTGGCAGAGCACGGCAGCACCAGTCACCATCCTTGGCTACTTGGTTCAGGTATGGTGATGATGTGGCATGACACGTGGTAGGCCATGTGGCAGTTGATGTGGCATGACACATGGTAGGCCATGTGGCAGCTGATGTAGCATGATGCATGCACGCGCTCGTGGGGAAGCATGTCTGGGCGCGTAGGAAGGCTACCAGTCTTCCGTCGGAGTGTGGCATCATGTGGGAACATTTCATGACCCATAGCGGTGCTTATTTTCAAACTCTCAATGATATGGATCCAATGAGGACAATTTTAGGCCAATCGGACATCATTTGTGACACACCTCGATCTGCAAAGTTGTCTAGGATCTAAGGATCGAGTTATGCTAGTCGACATCTGGATTGTGACGTCCATATGAAAAAAGCCATTTAATTACAAACATTCCCTTTTGAGAAGTCGAATGAAACATAATCGGTGAAAAATCAAGAAATCTTAACTTGCACGTTCTATGAGAAATAAGAATAAAATAATAATGTAACAACCCGTCCCAAAAATTGGGATTAGATTAGTAGTTAATAATGGCGTAGTGAAGTTAATCGGTGATTAGTTAGATACGTTTGGACGAGTGGCGTAGAATGACGATTTTGCCCTTGGGAATGGGCGAAATGTTGACTTTTAGTTCGGGCGGTCAGATCGACATTGACCGATGACCGTAACGTAGTTCGGGACGTCACAAGTCCGTAGACAGGTGGCACACCCGATTCCGACATCCAAGGAGGAAGTTATGATGTTCGGAAGATTGAGGGCACTTTCGTAATTTGGTTAAAAAGAGGGAAATTGTTGACTTTTTGCACGACACGTTTTCTTCACGCAAACCGAGGATCGTTAGATAGATCTCGACATCCTGAGTACAACGACAGGCGGTACGCCTTCATCGGACATCAGACGGATAAGTTGTGGTTCTAAAAAGGTGAGGGGCAAAATGGTAATTTTGGACATACATGGGCATTTTGGTCTTTTTACACCTTGGGCTTTGTGCAATCAGATAAGGCCACTTGGATAGAGGTAATTGGATAATTGTGAGAGCTGGACCACCAGGTTTTGGACACCTGACTAAGTCTGGATGGCTTTAGAACCTTGCACCGTCTCAAGTGTTCGATCAATGGGTTTAACGGTTTAAAAACAGAGGACAAACATAGAGGAGATGAGAGTAGAAGGCTGGCTTTGAAAATTCACTACCTGAAATGAAAGTGTGAGAGCGAGGAAGAGTGACAGAGGGGACGGTGAGGTGGTGTTGGTGCTGCCACGAGGGCTACCATGGGCGGCGGTATCAATTTGAAAAACAAACAGAGAGGGAGGTGTGAATGTAAATCCAATCTCCCTAAATGCGCATCAATTGCACATGTTGTGTGAAGAACAAATGATTAGGATGATGAGAGAAACTTACTAGGCTTGACGTCGAGGTTCGAGAAAGCTGATAAGAGTTCGTTTGGGACAAAAATTAAGGAGGTTAGTGGACGGAATCAAAGAATACGATAAAGGAGCAATGACCGGAGTTTTCAACGATTCAGGAAGGTAAGAAGTTGGTCTGTAAAAGGTGATTTTATTAGCTTAGTCGATCATAGTGAATAGGATGAATCTAAAGGACTTAAAAGAAGGAAAAACCGGATGAAAATGAATGAAAACCGTGAACGCCGGTTTAGCCCAGATCGGACCGGTTCGAACCAGGTGAACCGGGTTCACCAGAGGTTGATGGTGATACTGTTCACGTGCGTGGGTTTTAAGCGCATAAACATCCAGACGCGCGTGAGGGCGAGTGAAGGGTAGTTTGGGGAATCATCCAACATGACTTTTAAAGTATTCGATGTAATGAACATTTTGGCGCTGGTTTCGAGTTAATCGGACATCGGCTCGATATGTTTCGGGCTGTCCGAAGATTTTAGGGCTCGGTTAAAAATAGTTAAAAATATGGGAAAATTATGGGGCTTGAATATGACCTTTGTGAAGTAGTTAGTGACCTCGTTATGGGATATGGACAGGTTCAGGAAAGCCGAGGATAGCGGAATAGCCGGGAACGACGTAAGTGTGCGCGCATCGAGGCGACGTCGGAATGGTCTGTGAGTGGATTTTATTATCTAACTCTTGATGCGTGCATATATGTTTTATATGTTTTCTATACTTGATTCTATGCTTTGATTTAGGATCATGATGATTTACGGGTTTGCATGATTTTCGAGGTATTTTACGGAATTTTACATTTTACGAGGTTTTGATTTATCTTGTGAGTTGACGATGGTTTTAACGCTTTGATTTCGGGATTTGAAAGATGATTTGATTTCAAGGTTTTTAAATGGATTTCGGAAAAGTGATTTCGGGCTTGGAGCCCAGCTCTTGTGATTTCAGAAAGGATGTTTTGGATTTGGTTTTCGACGTTTGGAAAGGAAGTCTGGATTTGGGTTAGGGACAGTGGTTCCGGATGCCGGCTTACGGAATCATTGTTGCGAATTTGACTGTGGATTTTCTATGGTTTTCACTGATTGAATAAAAAAAATGGTTTTGGGTTTAAAGACCCGGAAGAAAAGAAAACCCACTGGATCTGGTTTGAGTTTAAAGACTCGGATTGATTGACGGGGGGAGGGCCCTGGATTGATGTGTTTTGAGTTTAAAGACTCGATAAATGTTTTGAGTTTAAAGACTCAGTGATAATGATACCCCCCGAGGCCTGTGATTGTGTTTTGAGTTTAAAGACTCGGATATCCCGGGAAGGCCTAGTTATTTGCGCATTGTGTTTTGAGTTTAAAGACTCGGGCGCACTTGAGATCCAGTGTACTTGTATGATTGATGTTTTCCACTGGGTTTTCACTGTTTTGGGCAGTGGCCCGGATAAATTGGATTTGATGAGTTTTGGGACCGAGTTCCCGACTTGAGATTGATTTGAGATTTGAGGCTGAGGCGTGGATTTGAATAACGGTTTTGATATGGGTTTTCAAATGGTTTTCGTGGATGGTTTTTGCTTTGAGTGGTTTCATGAATTGAATTGATATGCATGCATTGGTTTTTGCATGGAGGGTATAAATGTAATTGTTTTGTTGAACTGTTTTCTAAATTATACTTTATTTTTGTCCACTCAAAGTCTTTTCGTGTTTTCGATACCCTCTAGGTTGTTGCGGTGTGGGCTGTTGATCGAGAGAGACGGAGACATCACACCCGCGATCCACGGTAGTTCGGCATACTCTGGGAAGACCGATTACTTTTCGGATGGTTGGATCGAGAATCCCTTGTCCCACTTACGTGTCACATGAAGGTTGAACGTTGGTTTAGCCTTCGTGTCATGCGTAAGTTAGACGGGATCAGGATTTAGCCCTTAATGTCAGGACCCACCCCGATTTCACCCCGAAAATCGAGGTAAACCCTGCTCCCGTCTGACACCCCGACACGCACCTAAAGTAAACTCACGCAAACCACCAAAATACACCGTCAGACGCAGGATAAACTTTACACATCCCGAAGTCAAAGTTTTACAGAGCATAGTACCAATAGAAAAGAAAGAAAATCGATGAACAGTAACGCACACGGAAAAACTTAAAACACTCCGGGGTCGCTCTCGAGTACGCTATGCCTCGGACGCTGCCTCGACGTCAAAACCCCGCTCTAGCTCCACGACCTGGAGGGCAAGTTAAAAACAGAAGGTGTGAGTGGACCATAAATAAGAAAAGAATTTCCGAAAACCATTTCATAACAAAACCAGGGTTTTAGCCCTCCGTTTTGAAATCACATACATAACCCAGTTACTAAAAACAATTATAAATCACGTAAAGATCATCATAAACACATTTGCAGAATCATTATAAAAACAATTATAGAACTCATATCATAAGCACCATAAAACTGTATCATAAAACATAAATACCAAGCCATCATCATCCGATCAAACCTGCTGGATCTATCCGAGTCTTTAAACTCCCGAGTCTTTAAACTCAATCCAGGCCTCAATAATATCCGAGTCTTTAAACTCCCGAGTCTTTAAACTCAATCCGGGCCCGTCCCTCGTCAATCAGAATCCGGGTCTTTAAACCCAATATCCAGATCCAGAAAATCCAATCCAAAACGATTTGAAAACCATTTCTAAATCCGTATCCAAACTCGAATCCGAAATCACCGGTCCGAAGCCATTCCGGCATCCAGAACCATCATTCCGAACCCAAATCCGGAAATCCACTTTTCAACTTTAAAACCAAATTCCGCTTTCCGAAATCCGATTCTAAAACCGAAAACCTTGATCATCGAAATCATGTTCCAAAATCCATTTATAATCATTGAAAATCACCTATCATTTGAAAACCCCAAGTCATGGCATCAAAATCGTAAACAGAGTATTTCTCGTAAAACGTGCGAAAAACCGTACTTACTCGAAAAACGTGCAATGATGCAAAACCAACACCACATATTCAAAAATCATGGAATCACATGTAAAACCATAAAACAAGTAATTAAAAGCAGTTATACATGCTCAGTTATAGAGAAGGGGTCCACTCATAGACACCGGCACGTCACTCGCGCCCCGTAAGTCCCGTACGTTCTTCAGCTTCCTCGGGAAATCCCGATCCTGTCACAAGTCACCAAAGTACGTTACTAACACGTCTACCAAGACTCTCATAATTTCCCACAAAAATCCCCGGGTCCTAAACGTAACGAACCGAAACCCTACACCTTCAACCTCGCGGAACTACTTCGATTCGACGTCCGAACAACCCGAAACCAATTCCAATAGACTCGTCACAACACCTAGACCAAAACCCAAGTTGACCGTTTCCCCAAACACCGCCGCACGCGCCCCCATGCGCCGCCCAAAGTGGCTGCGTGTGGCCCTCACACGCCTGCTACAGGAACACTGTTCATCGTCGTCTACATCGGGTTGCCCGGTTCGACTGTACTGAACCGGCGTTCCCG
The DNA here is from genome assembly GCA_032719365.1 of Prinsepia uniflora. NCBI lineage: Eukaryota > Viridiplantae > Streptophyta > Magnoliopsida > Rosales > Rosaceae > Prinsepia > Prinsepia uniflora. Next base: position 37,808,108 of record CM064868.1, on the reverse strand, counting down.
GTTCTCCGCCGTCCCGTCTCCGTTTTCCTTCCTTTCTTCACCATCTTCATCGTCCATTCCTAAAGAACCTGTTCCCCTACTTCAAACACTTCGACACAACCTCCTACTCGTCGTCTCAAGATCGAAATAAAAACAACCCAAAACCCCTGTTTCGGTTCCCGACCACCCAAGTCCTCCCCTGTCACGGCTTTGATACTAGCAGGTTCCTAAGGACCTAAGTAGTCGACTAGGACTAACTAGAACCCTCGACTCAGCCCCTAAGTCCACGACTTTCGATTTGAAATAAAACGGAAAAACAGAGGAAATAGAAATTACCTCTCCTGCCGCTCACCGCCGTGGGCTCCGTCGTGTCCCCCGGTGTCCACACAACTCCTCAGATCCTCCTCCGTCCTCTGAACGCCACCACCAGTCTCAATTGACCAGGCACGACAGCACACCACCCAAACTCCTTCTCTGTTTCCCTGGGAACCTCACACCTTGCACACACCAACACTCGACTTCTCAACTCCTCTCACCATCTTCCTTGCACTCTCTAGCTTCCCCTGATCACACTCACACACTCAAGCTCTCACACTCATACCCAGAACTCGATCAATTCCCTCTCAGACCTCACTCTGTTTTCTCTCGAACACGACCACACACACCCGTTTAATTCAAACACACACACACACACCGTGCACTCCCTAGAACCCACTACACACATTGCACGTGTCACCATCCCCTCAGCTCTCTCACAAAATATCCCAATCTCACTGTACAATTGGCCTTATCTGATTGTCCCAAATCCCAAGACACAGAAAGACCAAAATGCCCCTCACTTATAACGTAAATTACGATAATGCCACTACCTTTCTAGACCCGTAACTCACACATCCTAACTCCGATGAATGCGTGCCGCCTGTCGTTAAACTCAGGACGACGAGATCTACCTAACGGTCCTAGGTCAACGTGTCAAATCCTGATCGTACGAAAAGTCAACTTTTCCCCCCTATTTTAGCCAAATTACGAAAGTGCCCTCAACCTTCCGAACATCATAACTTCCTCCTCGGATGTCGGAATCGGGCGTGCCACCTGTCTACGTACTCGTGACGTCCCGAACTATGTCACAGTCATCGGTCAAAGTCCATTTGACCGCCTGAATTAAAAGTCAACTATAGGCCCAGACGAGGGGCAAAATCGTCATTCTACGCTATCGTAACCGACTAACCACCAATTAAGCTCACTAATCTCATCTTAAACACGGTCTTAACCCTAACTTCCGGGATGGGTCGTTACACTTAATCCCGGGGGATTAGGGGAGGGTCCTGACAAATAAAATATCAGATGAGTCATGCATAACATAAAATAGCACATATCAAACCCACTGCTAAGACTTGCTCATGAGTCACACGAGTCATACGCATGTGACATGCTTGGTATCTATAATGCTTGTGCCCCATGACCACGTGAAAACTGGGCGCTGAGCACTGTCACCACATGTTCCCTATAGTTTGGGATATAAGCTGACGCTATTAACTAGTATTGCGAGTAAGCAGATGAACAATCACGTGAAGGCTGGTCTGTGGCGTACATACGGGTACTATATACCAGCGACTCCTAAAGTGGGTTCTAACATCTCTATCTCAATAATGCGCCAGGGACTAATATGAAAATGCAACAAGTAACTCAACTAGGCACATAGTACGCATAACCATCAAATCATAACACAAATTAGTACATTCAAGCAAGTACCATCAAGTAAGCATCTCAATTATTCTCAACAAGTAATTCAAATAGTCAATCAAGCATGCTTGGTAAGTATTGTAAAAATAAATGTGCGAGTAAATAACATTATAAAATGAGTTTAGGAAAGGGATCCACTCACAAACTAGTCGGGGAGTTGAAATCACCCAACATGTCTAACCACGTAAGCCTGAACTCATCACAATCCTAAATGAATCTGACCATAAGGTTACTTTACAAATTTTAAGTAAAACTACAAGAAATCCCACTTAAATTGTCTAAAACGAGGTTAAATCTACTCAAAATGGATTTAAAAAGTACTTACACGGTTCAAAACGTTCCAACCTAGGGCCACACACTTCCTAAAATATTCCTTAGAATATTCCCTATGAAATATTCCGTGGAATATTGCCTGCAGAATATTCCCGAGAATATTCCTTATATAGAATATTCCTTAGAATATTCCATGCATAAATTTTTATAAGTTGACCGTTAGGACTAATAGTTAACTAACTATTGACTAACAGTTGACTACCACCGTTGATGGTTGACCAATCATCGTCGGAGCTACGCTAGAGACTCGATCGATCCACTTCTGTAGTTGCTGTCGATGGTGGCCAGATTCTGGAAAAACATGTTGAAACACTTAGTTTCCACGCGAGGTCTAAATCCTTTTAAACTTAAACCAATTTAGACATGCATTTGTTCCAAATCGATCTACTAGACACTAGAATTATGAAAATCTAAGTTCTAAGTTCAGAAAGTACTTGCTCCTATCAAAACGACGCTTGGAAAGTGGTGGCTCTGCAATTTCTAGTGACGTCCTCCAATGTCAAACCTCCCTCAAACTAGAATGCAAAAAGTCAGTCAGGGTTTAAGCAACCTAGGCAACCTAATCAAATGGTCATCAGATTTAGATTTTACCTCATTCAGTCGTACACCTAATCGGGTCGATCATGGACCTTGAGGAGTCACACAACACCAGCTGTGACGCAGTGACCCCCGTGGCTTCCAAACACCTCCAAACATCTTGGAATCATAAGGCAGAGTAGTGGTCATCGTCTAGTCTTGCTTTCTGTCGACTGTGTTTGGTGATCGTAGTTTGCGATCTTGACTTGAAGACAAGGGAATTTGGTCTTCGATGGTGATCAATTGGAGAAGAACAGTAGGGAAGAAAGATGAGGGGTTGTTCTGTAGTTTAGTTCATGAATAAAAAAAGTGTTCTTCCATGCCTGAAACTCAAGCGTCGATGGTGATGGCTTTCGGCTATGACAAGCAAGAGAGAGAGAGAGAGAGAGAGAGAGAGAGAGAGTGTGTGTGTGTGTGTGTGTAAAAGAAGGAAACCAAGAAGTCTCTAAGTGTCAATTCTATAATTCTTTAAGTCTGGTGGTAGGTAGGTTGAGTTTGGGCTTCAACTAATTGGATCTATAATATTAATGGGTTGAGCACATTACTACTAACTAGCATTGTGGTCAAGTCTTATCAATAAGCTTGTGCCTAAAAACAAAGAAACTAGTAAGGAGTCGTTTGGTAATTTGTAAATTTGAACTCGTAATTACGGGACGAGATGTAACAGTTTACCCCTAAAAGAAATTTCGTCCATGAAATTTGCTAAGGAAAGTAAAAAAAAAAAAGGTGATCTCTAATGGTTAAAACAGTTCTACCGCGCTTCTACAACCAAAAAGTTCAATTCTCTCGTAAAGGCCAATGGTTGATTGTCATTCTTGACTATTTTATTAGCTTCTTACATCAATTTCTGATGCACCACCCGGTTAAAGCTTATAATTCAAAGTTCGTCGTCCTCTAGTAATACAACGGATCAAAGTCATCCTGAATAGTTTTCTAAATGTTTTGTAAAGGTTTCTTAGGTAACAACTAGTCTCTCCCAAAAATGCACTAAGCCTTCAACAGTAAGTTCTTCACCACATTGAATTCAAGTAAGGTAAGCGGCTAGAAAGTCCCATGTGTTCCAATTTTCATGTAACAAAATTCATGTTATTGACTCGTAGTTTCTCGTCTAACCAATCAAAGTTCATGCATTAAGTTATCGTTTACCAACAACAAGTTCATTAATCCCAAGTACTCGGTCCTACAAGGTGTCGACTAATCCTCCTAGTACTAATAAACTTCTTTGCAATGACTAACCTGGTCGCTAGGTTAGATAGAGTTCTTAATAACTTAAAACTAAACAAATTTATGTACAGGTTTCGTTAGACAATGGTTTAAGTTGCACAATGAATATTAGGATAGCTAATTTTGTACAAGCCTTAAGGTTCGAATGGTAATCCAATACACTTCTTCACCAGATCAGTGGTCCAAACTGAGATTAGGAATATGTATGTTTGTCTAATTGCCAGCCTTCAAGATAACGAGAACGCCCTACTTTGGATGTCTGATACTACACAACTACTCAGGAAAACAGAGGCCCGCTTTAGACGTCTGAGCGTTAATCCACATATCTAGCCCAGGAAAACAGAGTTGTGCTCTAGACGTCTGGGCGCTCACCATATTCAACCTTGGTTGACTTGCACCAATAATTCTCAAATATTGAGGAATACATTTCCTATAGCATATGTCCATTCGTTAAAAACCAAATCCATATTTCCAATTCAAGCCCAAGTCCAAACCACAATTTTCATATCCTTGTAAAAGTGTTTATCAACCAATCAATACTTTACCCACTCATAAATGAATTATTCAAAAGTCATTTTTAAACCATTCCCAACATATATGCCTTAAAAAAAAATCAACTTCTCAATCTAGATTTAAACCATCTTCATCTTCATATAATTTCCTATAATGGGTATTTCAAATTAATTTAGAAGTCTCACAATCATACATAATTATACGGAAACCAATTTCAACTTAGTGTCATATCAATCACCTAATGATCTTGATTTATATTCCAAGTTAACTCATATTCCAAACTGATTTCAACCCAAATTCTGATCAGGAACAATCTCATAAAACGGTATGTCGCATAATCATACAACATGTTCTTCAACTATTTTATAAAATTATTGAAAATGGTTTAAAAGAAATCATAATCAAACCTTCATTATAAAATCACGTAATAGAACATGCACATTACGAAGACAAAAGTCCAATACATGTGCTCTGATACTAAATTGACATAACCCGTCCTTAAATTCCATGAAAATCAGGTGGGTCCTACTTATGTCTGACAACTTTTGTCAGACAAAGGATATTACCAATTTTCTCAGATTTCTATAATTGATTAGATTAACCAAATTAATCTCACCCTTGCGGGGTTTCTGCCGACGTCCAACCCACTAACCTCGACAAGTAGTGGAAATTACTAATTTGACCCTAATCGGGATCTTACTTTTGTTATTATTAAGAATTTTCAATATTTCCATCTCAAGTATATTAAAATTATTAAAACTATAACAAGCTAAAACTGCATAATGGTTTACATACTTAAAGTCCACATTGTAAAATATAATTATAAATCAACATACCAACAATAATGATAAAAGATAGAATAATTAAACATATGATAATAATAATAAATAAACAGATGACATATGAGAATATTGGACTATTCATGTATTACTCCAAACCTATATTCTCACCGAACTTCCTTTACTATAACTCTTTGCTTTCTGGTTATTATCCGCCTTAGGTTACTTTGAAATTAATCTCAGAAACCTACGTAAATGATACCCAATGTATTCAAACATAATACCAATAAAATCATAATTTAAAGAGGAAGAATTTTCATTTTGAACAAATTGTCCGAATCCAACGGAAGCCTCCTCATGCGCTGTTGTGGCCCTCTGCACGTGGGGGTCACGCGCCTGCAGGGTGACCCGATTTCCTAGTTTCGGGTTGCCCGCCTCGCGTACATGATCCGATCGTTTCTTCGTTATTTCACGTCCAATTTGGACGTTACAATAGCCTATTCGCAAGTACTCAATCCAAGAAGAGTATTTGTAACATGAAAATAGAGAAATACTCACCTGAAAACTTGGTCTGATCCCTAGAAGATTTGGCTAGGGTTTCCAAAGTTGTTTCCAGTGTCTAGACTTGCTTCTTTTTGTTCTATAGTGGTCCTAGGGATGCCACTAACAGCGTAGCACCCTTAACTAAACACGAGGAGCTTCAACCCTTCTTTGGTGGCTCACGGGTAATGTTTGGACCTCGGGGGTTTGGATCCCATTCTCCTCAGACCTTCATTTTATTTCTCTTTTCTTCCTTTATTTATCACCCTTCTTCTTCCTTCTATTCATAGCTCTGTTTTTCTCTCTTTTTTCCTTCTCATGTTCATTTATTTTCTTGTTCTTCCATTTTTTCTTCTTTTTTTGGCCTTTTTCCACCGAATTCCCCTTCCTCACACAATTCACTCATATAGGGGGTAAGTTGGTAGGGAGTTTGAGAGGGAAAAATCATGAGAAATCTAGATCATTATAGGTAATACCGTTTATATGCAAAATTACCAAAATACCCTTACTGTAAGAGTCGTGTTTTGGAGGGAACAATGAACGATCTCACATTCCAACGAAGGGAATGGTGATGTGCCTTATATGTGTAGGCATACACCTATCTAGCACTAGGCCTTTTGGTAGCTCACTAGCTTTGGATTCCTAGGGAACTCCAAAGTTAACCGAGTTAATGCTGGTGCAATCCCAAGATGGGTGACCCATTTGGGAAGTTGCACGTGAGCTCCCGAAAACAAAACCGTGAGGGCGAGGCCCAAAGTGGACAATATGGTGCTAGATGAGATAGGTCCTGACAAAAGGGTATTAGAGCCAGACCCCGATCGAGAAGTGTGCCAGCGAGGACGCTGGGCCTTAAGGGGGGTGGATTGTAAGACCCGTGTCGTAGAGGGAACAGTGAACGATCTCAAATTCCTGCGAGGGGAATGGTGATGTGCCTTATATGTGTAGACACACATCCATCTAGCACTAGGCCTTTTGGGAGCTCACAGGCTTTGGATTTATAGGGAACTCCAAAGTTAAGCGAGTTTAGGCTGGTGCAATCTCAGGATGGGTGACTCACTGGGAAGTTGGACGTGAGCTCCTGTAAACAAAACCGTGAGGGGGAGGCCCAAAGCGGATAATATGGTGCTAGATGGGATAGGTCCTGAAAGAATGGTATCAGACCTAGACCCTGACTGGGAAGTGTGCAAGCGAGGACGCTAGGCCTTAATGAGGGTGGATTGTAAGACTCGTGTCCTAGAGAGAACAGTGAACGTTCCCACATTCTTGCGAGGGGAATGGTGATGTGACTTATATGTGTAGGCACACACCTATCTAGCACTAGGACTTTTGGGAGCTCATAGCTTTGGATTCCTAAGGAACTCCAAAGTTAAGTGAGTTAAGTCTGGTGCAATCCAGGATGGGTGACCCACAGGGAAGTTGCATGTAAGCTCCCGAAAACAAAACCATGAGGGAGAGACCCAAAGCGGACAATGTGGTGCTAGATGGGATAGGTCCTGACAAAATGGTATCAGAGCTAGACCTCGACTGGGAAGTGTGCCAATGAGTATGCTGGGCCCTAAGGGGGGTGGATTTTAAGACCCGTGTCCTAGAAGTAATGGTGAACGATCCCATTTTCCTGCGAGGGGAATGATGATGTGCCTTATATGTGTAGGCACACATTTATGTAGCACTAGGCCTTTTGGGAGCTCACTGGCTTTCGATTCCTGAGGAACTCCAAAGTTAAGCAAGTAGGGACTAGTGCAATCCCAAGATGGGTGACCCACTGGGAAGTTGCGCGTTAGTTCCCAGAAACAAAACGGTGAGGGTTAGGCCCAAAGCGGACAATATCGTGCTAGATAAGTTGGGTCATGACAGAATGGTATCAAAGCCAGACCCCGACCAGAAAGTGTGCCAGCGAGGATGCTGGGCCCTAAGGGAGGTGGATTGTAAGACCCGTGTCCCGGAGGGAACAGTGAACGATCCCACATTCATCCGAGGGGAATGGTGATGTGTCTTATATGTGTAGACACACACCTATCTAGCACTAGGCCTTTTGGGAGATCACTGGCTTTGGATTCCTGGGGAACTACAAAGTTAAGCGAGTTGAGACTGGTGCAATTCCAAGATAGGTGACCCATTAGGAAGTTGCACGTGAGCTCTTGAATACAAGACCGTGAGGGTGAGGCCAAAAGCGGACAATATGGTGCTAGATGGATAGATCCTGACACTTACTCATTCTTGACCCATAACATACTTATCTGAACTCTCTTTTTGGCGTACCACATGTATACGTACTCATGAGTTCAAGACTTCCTGTCTTCACGAAATGTTCAAAAAGTTCCCTGATCAAAAAGTCAACTTTTTTACCTTTTAAGGGAAAATGGTAATTTCTTTTCTATTTTTCAATTTTACTTTTTTCTCAAGATGCAGGACGTTACATAGTATATAAGTTTCCATTATATAACATTTGATTTGGTTAAGAATTGAGAAAGTTATGAAGGTTTGAAGTTTAGGCCAAAAATGGAGTTTCTAGCGAGGTTCCAGCAAAACAGACAGCAATGCCGGTCATATTCTCTAGCAATAATTCCAATGATAGAATATTCCTCTAAAGATAGAGTATTTCTTTGGTGGAGGAATATTCTGTTACGATTAACAAAATATTCCCTGATGGAATATTCTGTCAAGAAGGAATATTCTCCCACGCGTGGGGTAGCTGCTGGCCTTCCACTTGCTCTTGGAGGTGCGTTGGGCCTTCCCATGGTCCACGACAATGCTTATTTTCAAAGTCGCAATGATACAAATCTAATGGTACTAGTTTCAGGTCAATCAGACATCTTTTGGGGGTACTTTTGGGCATCTGAATTGACCATGTTTATGTTTAGCGCGTATTATGTTGGGAATGAGGGGGTTGGAGTATAGGTTTATATCTGGTGTTAGTGACCTCCGATTATTAGTTTTAATAGGAGATACCGCTCTAAGGTTCTTGAAGGAGCTAATGGGTTAGAATTGAGCTCGATTGGACAGTTTGTAAGTGGACATTTGTTTTATAGCCCACGATGCATGCATATTTATATATTTTAAATGCTTTATGATATTATATGAATTGAAATGGTTTGAATAATTATTCTCAATGTTATTGGTTGCTATTTGATGGTTTACGATATTTAGAATAATCATTCATAATGCATTTCTAGACACATGTTTTAAGAATTTTTGTGGAAACATTTTTTTGGGCTCAACCCCCAATTGAATTGTTTTGACTTGGATTTGGAGTCAAGCATTTATTTTAAAGAAAGGTTTTGGCTTTACTATTTGAACTGTTTTTCACTGTCGACTATCTTCGAGTGATACTGTGATTAACTTTTTCGGACTAACTTCATGAAGTACGTCTCCACCAGATCTTGGGGTTACCTATGGGTAGTGGGGATATTCCAGCCAGGTAGCTCGTGACTACAACTCGAGGGATTATTCTGGTCAGTCGGCTCGGTATAAGCGGCGACTTGGGAGAAATCAAGGATGAGTCGAGAGTTGATTTTTGATGTTTGTGTCCAAGTTTTCGAGATTATTTTATAAACGGGGATTTCAGAGAAATGTGAGCCACATGTATTTTTTATACATTTTATGTTTGAGTGGGTCCACAGTTTATGACTTGAATTTTAAATATGAAATCAGGGTGTCTTATTATTTTAAATATGGATGTTTCCTTTATATGCATGCATGTTTTTTAATTGAAAGGTGAATGATATTTTTCCATAGGAAATGTGTTTTTAAATGTTTAGTTTTGCCCACTCATGCTTTTATTAGTTTTAAAATCTCTCCAGACTGTTGATTAGTGTCGGGTTATACTCTTGGGGCATATGCATTCACTTATGATTGCACGTTCGTTGAAAACTACAGATTAGGATTCATACCCTTGTATTACTATTATTCTAATTGTTTTGGTTGTCTATTGTTATCTTGTAACCATTTGTTTGCATGGTGTGTTGAGTGGGACTTGAAAGGTTATCCCTTGTCCGACATGTGTGAAGGGTATTTTAGAAGTTTTGGTTTAATTTGCTAGACCAGAGCAAGATCGGGCACGATTATTTAGGTGTTCTCGGGATGAGTCATATCGATTTGTTATTAGTCCACTAGCTTAACTTCATATAGACTGCACACTTAGTGTGCCTAGTATTTTGGTAATGAATAGGGCAAATGTCTCGAAGATGCGAACTCATTCGACAACTTGGGAGTGAGGGTGTGACATATACAAATGAGATACGTGAAACCCGATTGAATTCGAAAAGGGCACTGACCCTGAATTACCTAGATCAGACATTGGATGCTACACTCCAGAAGAGACGTATTTTTTACGGTTCAAATTGTTAGAGAGCTTAGAGGCTTGGAGCTACAATTTTTAATAGTGAGTAGAGTCCGGACGAGACGGATTAAGGTGTATCCGTTGTGGTGAGGTGTAGACCTTCACGAGAATGAGGTGTATTTAGTCATGTTGTTGTTGGGAAATGCATATCAATTGTGGCACAAAGAGAGGATAATAGGCTGGGGCACCCGATTTTTTGGCAATATTTATTGGGGTAGTTTCATCCTCATTCCTATAAAAACACTAATGAGGTATAGTTTATGTTGTGTTAGAGCAAGAGGATATGAAGGTTACTCAGTACAAGTAGAGATTTCCAAATTTTTCCCCATTCACATTGGCGTTGGTAGCAAATGAGGTTCATAAGTGTTGACGCTTTGAGTTGGGTTTGAGAGTTGAGCTTAGAGTTTCAGTGATAATAGGGTCATGTTTCTCTCAGAGACTTGTTGGATTCTACCATCAGAATTAAGTCGAGGTCCCCAATTAGACAACAGTTTGAAGGTTCTGGTCGACACTGGAAATTTTTATCAGGGAACTTTAAAGAAGGGTAAATTTAGCTCAAAATCTTCAGGGAAAGAGGAATGGGGGTACACGAGGTTGTATCAGAGATGGTTGAGGAGGTTTCCAGGCATAGCCATCATCACAGTTTAGTAGGCTTATGTTCGGGCGACAGGTGGATAGGGTTGCTAGTCTGTACGGTCTAGTTTGGCCACTTGTTTTTTGTCATGTATGAATCTTCAGAGGGACTGTTCGTACCGACTATATAGTAGTGGTATAGTATGGGTTGCTTCAAATTAGAGACTAAAGGCAGCATTGACTGTTAGTGCGGAAAGAATAAGTCAGACTCTTAGTAGAATGACTAGCTAGGCCGGTGATAGACATGGAGGGCGTGGTTGATCCTCAAGCCCACATGTCGTATATTATAGGTACTTTACTGAAGGCACGAGCTACAACAAAGGTGACAATGGGTATACTTTCTACTTTTGGCGTTGATGTATAAGTTTTGATATGCCTCTATTGAGTGTATTAAGAAGAAAGCTATCTTCTAGAGTCCAGATTTGCTGGAACGTATGTTTAAGGGGATTAGAGAGTACTCCCTTCGAGTGTGGATTTCAGTTAACCAATGTTGGATTTCTTGTCATGTGACATTTTGACACGACCCACCCCCAATCCCCCGGGATTAAGGGATAAGTCGTGCTCCTGTCTAACCCACGTGCGACACGAAGGCTAAACATCTGTCCAACCTCCACGTAACACGTAGACCAGACAAGGGATACCAGGTCAACATACCAAAAACAACGTTTGATTTCCTAGAGTGCGCAGAAACCACTATGGATCGCATGTGTAATGTCTCCGTCTCACTAACAACAGCCCGCATCGCAACAACAACCTGGAGGGTATTGAAAACATAAAAGACTATGAGTGGACAAAAATAAATAAAAAGTCATAAACCATTTTATAAGAAAAGACATTTATACCCTCCACGTAAAACCAATGCATGCATTCTAAAACCATTTCCTTTCCAAGGTACTAAAAACCATTTATGAAAACCAGAAATCATTTCCTTTATCAATCCTCGGGCTCAGCCCAAAATCATAAATCAAAATCAAAAGACGGGAACTCAGCCCAAAAGTCCACAAAATCCAAATCATCCGGGCCACTGCCCAAAAACATCTGAAAACAATGTAAAAATCAATAGTAAATCACAAGTCAATTAATCAGCTGGATCTCATATCACCGAGTCTTTAAACTCAAAACACATATATCAGACCTTCTCGGGATATCAACGAGTCTTTAAACTCGAAACAAAAATAATAGGCCTCGGGGGATATCACAATAACCGAGTCTTTAAACTCACGAGTCTTTAAACTCAAAACATATCAATCAAGGGCCCTCCCCCATCACATCAATCAACCGGGTCTTTAAACCCAAAACAAGATCCAGCAATAACAACGGGTCTTTAAATCCAAAACCATTTTCAAATCATAAAAAATCCATAAAACCTTCAAAATCGAAGTTCCAAAACCAAATACGAAATCATCATTTGAAATTCTGAAATCACATTAAAGCCGAAATCCGAAATCCTTAGAAACTGAAATCACAACGATAAACGAGGCCTCAAGTCCGAAATCACTTTCCGAAATCTATTTATAATTCTTGAATTCAAATCATAATTTAAATCCCAAAAGCAAATCATCGAAATCATATCAAATCATAATATAAGATAGACTCCCATAAAACGTACAAATACATAAAATATCTCAAAATACGCACAAAACAGAAATCATAAAGATCATAAGCATAAACATAGAAATCACATATAGAAAACATATAAAACGTTTATGCATGCATCATAATTTAGAAAGTAAAGTCAACTCACAGACCATCCATGTTGCCGCCTCGATACGCGTGCCATTACGCTTTCCCGACTAATTCACTATCATCGAAGTTCCCAAACCTGTCCAAATCACATTCTAGGGTCACTAACCACTTCCTTATGCTTCTACTAATTCCCCGTAATTTTCCCAAAATTTTAACTATTTTTAAACTCGATCCTAAACTTTCGGACATCCTGAATCATAATGAAACCATGTCCGATCAACTTGAAACTAGTCCCAAAAAGCTCGTTACATCGATTACTTTAATATTCATGTTGAACATTTCCCCAGGAACAGTTCCACGCGCCCTCACGCGCCGCCCAAAGGGGCTGCGCGTGGGCCTCCCGCACCAGCACAAGTCATCCCTGACCTCTCGCCGAACCGGGTTCAGATTCGCTCGGTCCAACCGAACTGAAGTTCCCGGTTTTCGTCCAATGTCAGTCCATTTTTGCTCCAATTTCTCCCATTAGCTTCTTCCAATCCTTTCCTAATAATATATGGTGTCAAAACATACAATTACAGTCGAGAAATTACCTTCCAAATCGAAGTACGATCGAACAAACTTCCATCGTCTAGTTTCCATGTTCCCAGCCACCGTTGGCCATGATTCCAAGTCCTCTAGGTTTATTTTGAGCTTCATAACAGGTTCCAATTAACCAAATGAGTCAATATCAGCTAAAACGAAGTTTACCATTTTTGAATTCAAACGGGAATTTCACGATAACTCACCCTACCGTCGCCGTCGTGTGTCGCTGTGACCACCACTAATCTTGTTTCGACCTGTCCTCTCATTTCCATTCAGAACCCATGAGCTAAAGACCACGTTTTCCAAGTGTTTGAAGTAAGTGTTTCTCACAGTCACAGGTCCCCTATTTTCATGCTGTGCCTCACGGGTTTAGGGCCACCGTGCACGACCACTCACTACGTGGCACCGCCATCCTCCTCACCATCTAATCTCTCTGTTTCATTCACAAGTCATGGCCAAAGGATAAAGATCGAGGGAATTGGGTGGAAGAATTCTCTTTGTTCCTCTATTTTCCCCAAAATCGTGCACGAGTAACTCCCTTTGTTTTTAAAACCATTTTGAGGCGGCTGCGAAATGTTTGACAATCCTCCAGAGATGGGACAAGTGTCCCACATCCATTGGGCACGAATCCCAATGCACCAAGTGTCACAAACCTACTTGCACAAATCCCAAGGCACTAAATGACTAAAATGCTCTTAATGCTAAATTACCAAAATGCCCCTCAACTTCCGAGACCCATAACTTCTTCCTCGAACGTCGGAATCGAACGTGCTGCCTGTTTACAGACTCGTGACGTACCGAACTACATCACAGTCATCGACCAAAGTCCATTTGACCGCCACAAACAAAAGTCAACAGTTTGCCCATTCTAGGGGAAAACGGTCATTTCGCACTGTCCGTCCAAAATCACTCAACTAATCACCGATTAATCTCACTAATCCATTATTAGCTACTAATTTAATCTCGAAATCCGGGACGGGTCATTACACATTTGTTGAGGGGATTTGTATGGATCCGCAAAGGATTAAAGCATTGGGAAATTGGGAAAAATCAATGAAAAATCTGAGCATCGTAGTTTTTGGGGTTTAGCAGGGTACTACAGAAATCTGTGGATGGTTTTTCTACGATGGTTGTTCCTTTGACTCAGTTGACCAAGAAGGGAGTCAAGTTTGACTAGGATGACAGTTGACAGGACCTGTCCCGATCCCACTGGATCATAAGGGGGAGTGCCCTGCTCCTGTCTGACAATCAAACTCAAAATACCGAAAAGGCCCTTTATGGGTTTAAAAGTAAACACACAGAGGTCAACTACAACATTTTCAGACAAGGGATAAGTATCTACCTACAGGTCTGAGTATATATGTATGTACAATAAAAGGACCAAAATCCTACCAAAATGGGTAATCAGATGCGCAACAGTACTATTTATGCCTCTGCCTTAGTATCCGCCTCTGTCTTTGTGTCACCGCTTGGAGGGTCAATAAAACAGTTAAAGTGTGAGTGAACCAAAAATAAGTATTTTCAAATATAATTAAGAATAATAACATTTTCCCCTCCGTTTTATAAACATGCATGCATTCAAATCAAATCATATAGAAACAATTCAAATCATACATACATATATATTTTAATTTCTCGACACACATATCAGTAAAACACAATATAACCAATCCTCGACATCTGCGGCGTCTATAACCAATACCAGTCACGATTTCTAGTGCTATGCGTGCAACTCGGGGTCTCATCTCCGAGTACCTCCTTAGGATCCAACTCAACGACGTTCAGGGTGATATCACCATGGGGTGCCTTCCCTAGATCTACCACGTCCGGGGTGATATCATAAATTCACACTCCTGAACCTGAGCCTCTCCTCGGAGCTACTCATTACAGGCAGTGCACCGTGAGTACTCCAAGATCATCGATGTCTGGAGGAGACAATCCAACTCATCAGGATGGTATATGTGGAACGGTAACCAAATACATTAAAATCATTTTAAAATCGTTTGTGTATCAAATCGAGTCAAAATACTATTTAATAGGGCCTATGCCCGAGACATAACTTTCTCATGTCTTTTCCACAAACCACCCGAAAACAGCATCCATAACTCGTTTATAAATCTCAATTTATCCAAACCGATAATACCATATCGCCATTCAAATTCAGTTAAAATTGATTCTTTCTTTCCAATTCCCTGTTTGACTCTAAATCTAAGTCAAATCCCTACTCAACCGAGTCTCAAGCCCAAAACATCATTTTCACGTAAATTCGTAAGATGGTTCATAAATCGATGATTAAATACACAACATCATCAAATAAGATATCAAAGCATTTCAACATAAATCATATAATAAAGCATTCAAAACAGTATGCATGCATTGCAGTTATAAAACAAAAGTCCACTCACGCTCGGTCCACGCTGCACGCTCAATATCTACACTGTAATCTCACACCGAGCTAGTCCAAGGTCTACAGGCATGTCCAAATCACATTCGAGGGTCACTAATGTGCTATACAAGTTCATACAATAAACCCTCACAAAAGCCTGATATAAAAAACGCGTGCTGGACATACTTCTCGAAGCTAAAAACCCTTAAATGACCTATCAAACGGCCTCTGATCGACTTGAAATTACCACCATTGGATTCAGAACGTAGAAACCTTTTGAAAAAGACCAGTTTGATCTTGAAATTCATGTCCACACGTCCCCATGCACTAGTCAAAGTCTAGTCAACGCTGTTCGTCGCCTGTCAACGGTGGTCAACGCTGGTTAACGACGGTCAACGACTGACGTCATCATGACATTATGTTGATGTTAACCTGATAAGTCTGACACCTGTCAGGTCTGATAGCCTGATACGTGGCACTCCCTGATTGGTGTCACGTGTCCCTCACACCTATGACAGTTCTTTGACACATTACCCTGTGGCACCAAGTTATTGGTCCATGTGTTCTAACAATGCTGACTGGACTTGCCACGTCAGCTGCCACATAAGCCTTATAGGTCCTAAAAAGTTTCCACATGGCACCATCGTATTGGTCCACGTGGTATGACATGCTGACGTGGACCTGACACGTTAGCTGCTGACTAGGCCTAACAGCTTGCCACATGGCATCACTTGATTTGCCATGTTGACCGACAGGTCTTACAAGATGATGATGTGTACTTCCACATCATCATTGTCAACCTCTAGCTAGGTCAACCTGTTTCTCTGCAACGGGTCAATCGACCCGTTTCTTTACTTAGGGTCAACCGACTCGCGAACCAGACCCGACTCGTTTTTCCTCCTCCGACCACCAAATCGTACCATTTTTCTACCCATCGACTTGTAATTAACCCAAAAATCAATCTATGGACTCAAAATGAACAGAAGGTACCTAGAAACTTCGACCAAGCTTGAAAAGTTTCGGTTGAATTTCCAGTCCTTCTCCAGGTTTATTCCGACCACCTCCCTTCACGATTTTGTTCCTTGTGAGTTCGTACAATACCTAGGAACAACCTCTAATCATCAAAATAGCCTAACAATCCCTCAAAACTAAATTCAAAATTTGAATCCAAACTAGGTTTCAAGTTTTTACCTAGGCCGTGGTTCCTTAGCCCCTCTGCCGTGCTCAACCATCTTCTCCGTCGTCTCTCAGCCTCCCTTTCACTCTTACTCTCTCAAGCAACACAGAGGATGAAGTATGGTGGTGTTGTGTGGGTTTGTGTGGGTTTCAAGTTACACAGAAAAAATAGGATGAAGTTATGTATGATGCATGAATTTGGGGGCTTGGGCCAATGGAATGAGTGACAGTTGTCACTCATCCATTTGTGCACCTTAGATATTTTGACCAATGAAAAATCAGCTAACTGTACATTTCTCGTAAAACATGAATAGTACCTGATTTCTTGATAAGACCCGTCCCAAATGGACTAGTACTCAAATATCAATCATAATGATCAAACAACACTACTCACAAGTGCATAGACATCAATCACATAAGCCCTACGCGTAGGCAACCATCAAGCCACACTCTTGGGATTAGACACATCTGGGCGAACACATCCCCATGATCAGACGTATCTTGGCGGTACGTCCAGGATCAGTCGCATCCGAGAAGACATCACATCATGACAACTCTGGGATTAGACGCATCTGAGCGGAACTCCCGGGATCAGTCACATCTGGCCGAACACATCCCTA
The DNA here is from genome assembly GCA_032719365.1 of Prinsepia uniflora. Lineage (NCBI taxonomy): Eukaryota > Viridiplantae > Streptophyta > Magnoliopsida > Rosales > Rosaceae > Prinsepia > Prinsepia uniflora. Next base: position 37,790,999 of record CM064868.1, on the reverse strand, counting down.
GGGTTAGACGCATCCGAGCAGTCCCCTCAGGCCTTCTCCAACAGGGTCAAGACTTGACCTTCTCTAATAGGATATTGTCTGTTTTCCGTCCAACCCTCTATTGGGAAGTTGCACGAGATCTCACGTGCAACAAAACCGTGAAGGTAGGGGCCAAAGTAGACAATATCTTATTGGAGAAGGTTGGGTCGTGACATTTCTTTCGTGACCCATAATTTTCCCATCGAATGTCCAATTTTGATGTGCTGCCTGTGTACGAACTCGTGATGTCTTGATCTACGCAACGTGCCTTGGTCAAAGTTCAAATAGTATCCCGGGTCAAAAGTTAACATTTTCCCTAACTATGGGCAAAATGGTCATTTCACATTAAATTTCCGAATTTACATTTTATTAAAAGTTCAGGTTGTTACAATAGTTATGAGTAGGGCTTTTAAGAACTTAATTGAAAGTTGATTTCTACTCTAGTTTTGAGCCTTCCGGTGGTGGGGGGAGTTTGAGGTTCTTCATGGTGCATCCTTCTAGTCTTGGGGCATGTTTTGGTGCTACATGGCTAGGTTATAGCTTACGCATCCAGGCTTTTAGAAATCTAGGAATTGAACTATCCCACCGATGATTTGAAGTTAGTTGCAGTGGTTTGTGTCAAGACCCGACCCTTCTCGGTCAAGACCCGATTCATCTAGCACGATATTGTCTGCTTTGGACCTCCTTACCTTTGCCTTCGCGGTTTTATTTCCGGGAGCTCATGGTGTAACTTCCCAAGGGGTCACCCATCATGGAATTCCACCAGCCTCAACTCGCTTAACTTTGGAGTTCCAATCGAACCCAAAGCCACTGAGCTCCTAAAAGGCCTCGTGCTAGATAGGTGTGTGCCTACACTTTTAAGGCACACCATCATTCTCCTCCCAGACCATTTACCTTGCAGGAATGTGGGATTTTTCACCGTTCCCTTCAGGACACGGGTCTTACAATCCACCCCCTTAGGGCCCAGCGTCCTCGCTAGCACACTTTCCAGTCGGGGTTTGGCTCTGATACCATTTTGTTAGGACTCGACCCTCCTCGGGCAGGACCCGACACATCTAGCATGATATTGTCCGCTTTGGGCCTCCTTGCCCTCACGATTTTGTTTTTGGGAACTCACGGTGCAATTTCCCAGGGGGTCACCCATCATGGAATTGCACCAGCCTCAACTCGCTTAACTTTAGAGTTCCAATCGAACCAAAAGCTATTGAGCTTACAAAAGTCCTCGTGCTAGATATGTGTGTGCCTACACTTTTAAGGCACACCACCATTCCCCTCCTAGACCATTCCCCTTGCGAGAATGTTGGATTATTCACCGTTCACTCTAGGACACGAGTCTTACAGTTTGTACCTGATGAGTTAGGGATGATATCCCTATGGGTGACATGTAGGATTTTCATCAACCACCAAAGATTGAAGTCTTTCTGTAATCATAAGAATTTGAATCCGAGACTGATACAATGGTTAGATCTGATTAAGGATTACAACTTCGCTTTTGAGTACTTTCCAGGAAAAATTTATGTAGTTGCGGGTGCATTGAGCAGGAAGTTTAGGGGTTTTGTAGGCAATCTGCACACTAGTCATTTACCATTTATGGTACAACTTCAGGGCACATGAGTTGTGCATGGAATAAATAACTGAGGAGCCTTATTAGCCAGTTTCCCTTGTGAGGCCTATTTGTTGTGATTGGGTTATTGTGGCTCAGCTCTAGAATGCTACACTGTGCATTATTAGGTTAGAGTTGGATATTGGGGATATATAGGATTATACAATCATAGTTGATATAGCCTTGGTGTTGAAGACCAGTTCTATGTGCCCGATGATTTAAAGTAGGAAAAAGAAATCATTGAGGTGACACATAGTTTTGCTTATGCAACGCAACTTGGTGGGATCCATATGTATTGTACTCTTAGAGACCATTTTTGGTGGGTTGGCTTGGAAAAAGAGTTAGTCACGTTTTATGAGAGGTATTTAGTATGTCAGCAAGTAAGGCTAAGTAACAGAAATGCTATGGAGCACTACAAATACTTCTTATCCCGGAATCGTTGTAAGATTATTTTACCATGGATTATGTGTTTAAGTTTTCTTAGGACCTAAAGTGGTCGTGTTGGAGTCTAGTTATTGTGGATGGATTCACAATCAGTACATTTCTTAGTAGTACAAGAGGATATCAGGTTGGACTGGTGTACTAGTTATTGTGGATGAGATCATCCATATGTAGGGGATCCTAGAGAATCTTTAGTATCATACATGAATTCGAGGTTTACTTTGAGGTTTTTGGCAAAGTTTATAGAGATCTTTTGGGACGAGTTGCGTTTAGTACATCTTTTCATCCTTAGATTGGTGGGACAGTTGGAGCAAACCATTCAGATTCTAGAAGAAGTGATGTGGAGCCTTTGTGCTATAGTCTAAAGGCAATCAGGATTCGCACCTGGTGTTGATAGAATTCGCCTACAACAAAAGCTTTCAATATCGTGTCGAGATGGTTTCATTTGAGGCGTTGCAGTAGGTGGTAGTTCATGGCACCTATTTGTTTGAGGTGAGCGAGAGAAAATTACAGACACCTGTGGTAATGGACATAACAAAGGGAATATTAAGATTACTCGAGAACGGTTAAGGAAGCTCAGGATTTTCATAGAGTTATCTAGACCTCCAGATTGGAAATCTTGAGTTTCAGATTAGGGATTGAGTTTTCTTGAATTCATCCCTTATGGAAAGGCATTGTGTGGTTTGGTAGATGTGGGAAATAAGGTCCCCGATATATTGGACCTTGTGAGTTTAGGGAGAAGATAGGCCCAGTTGAATACAAGTTGGTTTTACATCTGGAGCTATCTAGAGTTTGTGTGGTGTTTCAAGTTTCCTTGCTCCAGAAGTATTTATTTAACGAGTCTCACGTGTTAGAGGAGCAACCAACTAAACTTAGAAAGGGCTTTGAGCTTTGGTGAGCAGCTTGTATAGATCTTGGATCGCGCAAACAAGATGCTACGTCGGATGACTATTCTCCCTGGTATTTGTTCTGTGGAGGGATTATGATGTGGAGGAGGCCATGCGGGAGCTCGATGCACTGTTGTGGGCACAATATCCACAACTGTTTGAGGGAAGAGTTTGAATTTCAAGGACAAAATTCTTTAAGGGGGTAGATTGTAACAACCCAAATTTTAGCTTTGAAAATTATTAAGGTAAAATGACTATTTTACCTCTATATGTATTTTTAATGCATGGACTTTGACTCTTGGCTCGAAAAACTTATTGCACATTTACCTAAGATTGTTACATAGTCTCGAGATTAGGTTTATATAGATAGGCAGTACGCGTTAAATGGGTTTCTTACAAGGAAGTTATGGTTCTAGAAACTTGAGGGTCACTTTGGTCTTTGAGATATTTTAGGAAAAGGATCAAATTTCTTCTCCCTTATCTTTCTATTTTGGGAATTTTTGACACCTAACATCACACCTCACTCTCTCTTCTTTCTCCAACCCGTGAAACCCAAAGAATATCCAAGCGTGCGGATTTTGATTTGAGGCCATTATATCCGTTTTGGTTGCACTAATTACATTCCTTCCTCCATACGATCAAGAAAATACTATCCATTGAAGGTAAGGACCGCAAAAAATCTTCTAATCACAAAAGAAGAAAAATCTAAAACTTTTGAGACTATTTCTAGGAAGTCCAGGTTTGGATTTGAGTTCCTGAGATTAAGTAAATAAATATTATTAGAATGTTTTATTTGGTTGAGAATTGAGAAAGTTTAGAAGGTTTGAAGTTTAGGCCAAAAATGGAGTTTTCTGGTAAGGTTCCAGCGAACTAGACGGCGACTCCTTTCATCTTCTCTAGCAATAATTCTGAGGATCGAATATTTCTCCGGTGACCGAATATTCCTCTGGTGACGGTTTAAGGTTGACGAAATATTTGTTGATGAAATATTCTATTAGGAAAGAATATTCTTCAGTGCATGGGGGCAGCCAATGACCTTTCACCGGTGCATGGTAGTGCGTGGGACCATCCCACGGTTCATTGTGGCACTGGGTTTCAGGCTCTTGACGATATAGATCTAATAGCACCAATTGCATGTCAATCAGACATCGTTTGGGGGTACTTTTGGGCTTCCAAAGCGAGAATGTTTATGTTTAGGACACACGTGTTATGTTGAGAATTAGGGGATTTGAGTACAAGTTTTGTAACGCCCCCGAAATTCGGAAAATGTAACTTTGTAAAATATTGAATAAAATGACGTTTTTCCCCTGTGGATAGTGTGGTCAATTTGTTGAATTTTTGATTGGAAGGTCGAACGGACGTTGACCGATGACCGTAACGTAGTTCGGGACGGCACGAGATCATAAATAGGTGGCACGTCCGATTCGGACGCTCGGGGAAAAAGTTATGACATTCGGAAGTCCAGGGGCATTATCGTAATTTGGACGATTTGGGGGAAAATGTTGACTTTTTGAAATACAATTGATTTTCACATGACTTGAAGACCGTTAGGTTCATCTCGATGCCCCGAGTACAACGACAGGCGGCACGCGTGAAACGGACATCGTGTGACCAAGTTACGGGTCACGGAAGATGAGGGGCAATTTGGTAAATTATCAACTGAGGGGCAATTTGGTCTTTTTCACCACGGGTTACTGTAGCAGCCGTGGGAGACAGTTGCTGCACCGCCGTGTATGGTGGTTTTGCACGATCTAATTGTTTAAACCATAGTGGACTGAACGGTGGAAATTGTTTATGGAATTTGAGGTATTGGAAGCATTCCATCATGGCCGAGCAGAGCTTCAGTGCACGGGTAGTTTTAAAAATGGCCATGGGCTCTGTGTGCGGGAAACATTTTCCAGAGAGATTTAGTTGATTCCCACGGGTTGTCTTCCATTGTGGGGGGTTTAGCTGAGTGTCACTGAGTTTGGGAACTCATTTCGATCACTTTGGTTGTCTGAGAGAGAGTTGAGAGTGAGAGGTCTGAGACGGGTTGAGGAAAAACCAGTTGGAGGGAAAAATTCGAAGGTTGGGTTTTGAGGTGAGTTAAACCAAACTGAGGGTGGAATTAGTCTTCTGGGATCCTTGCTAACACGACCGTGCAAGAATTGAAGAGGAATGATCACGGTTTGCCCAGGAACCTGAGTTCCAGTTTCAGAGAAAAACCAGCGTTGTGGACGACGACTTCCAGGTTAGGATTGGGTCAATTGATTGGATGTTTTGGTTCGTCTAGGTCCCCTTAAGCTACTGTCTGAGTTAATTTGGGAATGGGTTCGATCTGGGTGAGTTGTGGACTTCGACCCGATTTGAGGTTCGAGTTTGGATTGGTCGATTGGGTCCAAGTCGAGGTTAATAATCGACATAGAACTGAAATTAAAAGGTTATAGAAGAAGTTAGGAACAAAAACGAGAGCAATTGATTGAGAATTGAGGGTTAACTGGTTGGGTTGAGCCGCGGGTAACAGACCCGTTTAGCAGGCTAGTCGGGTAGGAGAGACGACATTGTAGCTGGGCGCGTGGTCTTCACGCACAGCCATTTTGGGCGGCGTGTGACGGCATGTGTAATGTCATCTCTGGTCACGGTCAACATGAAACTTATTCCTTTCAGTCTAATTAACATTTTATCTTTAGGGTTCGAGTCGATCGAGAGTCATTCGGGATAATTTCGAGGGTTCGGAAGATTAGGTCTTTATGTTTAATTACGCAGAAAAATCCGGAAAAATTAGGGAAAATCTTACGAGTTATTTGGGGACGTTTGTAACCCTCCTTGTACGTTTTTACAGGCCCGGACACTTCCGAAGCTAAGGAGGAGCGCACGGGGCGCGATTGACGCGTCTGAAAACCGTGAGTGGACTTTTGATTTCTAAACTGTGCATGCATGAATATTTTACTTATTTATCTTGTGTTTTCACATATGATTTTATGTTGATAAATATGATATTTCGGTTTTACGTGATTTCACGCTTTTCGAGATAATTATCGTATTTCACGCATTTCGAGGTTACAGTTTTCTCCTATGCATGAATGATGTTTTGATGAAGGATTTGGATATGATTATGCATGTTACGTATTTATGATGTTTTGATTATATTTGTGAAGTGTTTTTCGGGAATTGCATGTTTTGGAATTTCCAAGTGATTTCGGACATAAGTCCTATTATGACAAGATATGATTTTCGGAATGATTTTTGGAAAACGGATCATGATGAATCCTGGTTTATTGTGTTTATAAATGGTTTTGGGTTTAAAGACCCGGTTGATTGTTGGATCTGGTTTTGGGTTTAAAGACCTGGTTAATTGATGACGGGGGCGGGCCCGGAAAATTGGGTTTAAAGACCCGGATTGAGTTTAAAGACTCGTGAGTTTAAAGACTCGGTTATTATGATACCCCCGAGGCCTATTGATTATGTTTTGAGTTTAAAGACTCGTTGATATCCCGGGAAGGCCTGATATTGAGTTTAAAGACTCGGATGGATCCAACGGCTTAATTGTGATTACTGATTCAGTTTTTACGTGATTTACTTAAGTGATGTTTCAAAATGACGATTTTCTGGAATTTGGTTAATATTATATTATTTTCCATGAGTTATGACGGTTTTCTGTAATGTTTTCCATGTGTTTCGGAAAAAGGGATTTCAAATGTAGTGTACGGTTTTCGAATGGCTGGTTATGCATGCGTGTTATAAAACTGGAGGGCGAACCCCGATTTCCTTAAACTATTTTCTGCAAACTTTTGTTTCGGTCCACTCACACTTTGTTGTTTTAATTACCCTCCAGGTCGTGGTACAAGTTCGGGGGCTAGCGCCGAGGCAGAGGCAGAGGCATAAAGTTTTCCGTTGCGGAGTAGTTAGTTCACAAAGTAGGATTTGTTCTTTAACTTGTTTTGTAATGTTATGCTCTGTGAAACTATGTACTTGATGTCCAGTCGGTTGTATTTTCTTAATCTCCCTGGTCTGGCAATGGGTGTGATGTAATGTTATTTGGTTTTCCGGTCTTTTGTGTTCGATTGTTAGACGGGAGCAGGATGCTTCCCGATTATCGAGGCGATAATCGGGGTGGGTCCGGTCAAGTTTATAATTGGCGTTAGTGACCCCAGTTATTACTTTTGACATGAGATACTGCTCCAAGGATTACTTTTGATAGGAGATACCACTCCAAGGACCTTGGAGGACCACACGACTTGGGACTGAGCTAGATTGGACAATCTGTGAGTGGACATTTGTTTTATAACCCATGATGCATGTGTATTTATCTGTTTTAAATGCTTTATGATATTATAGGAATTGAAATGGTTTGAATAATTATTCTAAATGTTACTGGCTGTTATTTGATGATTTACGATTTTTAGAATAATTATTCGGGATACATATTCTGGAACATTTTATCGATTTGTAGAAACAGTTTTTTAGGTGAAGGCTCTGGTTGAATTGTTTTAGCTTGGATTCAGAGTGAAGTATTTACTTTAAAGCAAGTTTTTGGCCTTACTATTGAATTATTTTCTATTGTCGACTATCCTTAAGAGATACTATGATTACCTTTTTTTCAAACTGGCTTCATGGGGTTTGTCTCCACCAGATCCTAACGTTACCTTCACGTAATGCGGATATTCTAGTAAGGCGGCTTACGACTAAGACTCAAGGGATTATTCCAGTCAATCGACTTGGTACAAGCGGTGACTTGGTAAAAATTGAGGATGAGTCGGGAGTTGATTTATCATGTTTATGTCCAGCTTTTCCAAATGATTTTATAAGCGGGAATTTCAGGGAAATGTGGTCCACATGTATTTTATATATATTTCATGTTTCATATTTTGTGGGTCAAAGGTTGATGACTTGAATTTTATATCTGAAATCCAGGTGTATTATTATTTTGAATATGAGTATTTTCTTTATATGCATGCATGTGTTATAATTTAAGGGTGAATGCTATTTTTTCTAGGAAATCTGTTTTTAAATATTTATTTTTGTCAAGTCACGCTTTTACTAGTTTTGAATCCCTCCAGATTATTGATTAGTGTCGGGGACTACCCTTGGGGTGAAGGCATTCACTGAAGAATGCACACTTGTTAAAGACAACATATTAGGGTTTGTACCCTTGTATTATTGTTATTCTAGTTGCTATGGTTGTCTACTGGTATCTTGTAACTGTTTGTTTGCACAGTTTGTTGAGTTGGACTTGAATGGTTATCCCTTGTTTGGCATGTGCAAAGGATATTTTGGGAATATTGGTTTAATTTGTTAGGCCGGAGCTGGATTGGCATGGTTATTTAGGTATTTTTGGGACGGGTCCTATAAAAAAAATAGGATGTAAGATTTTAAGTACAGTTTAAGTTATCTAACTTATTTTCTTTAGGAACAAATAAATGAAATCATATTTGCTTAAAGTTAATTTTATAGGCTTTCTAATTTAAAGACACTTTGAATATAATTGATTATAATATGATTATAATTGATTATGAATTGATATGATGAGATGATTATTGTCTTATAGTATAAGATTTGGTAATCCCCTAATAGGACAAAATTACACTTAAGGGCTCTATATAAGTTAGTCTCTACTCTTGCAATAGTCACACTTTTTATTGAGTGCTTAGACTTATTGAAAAACAAAGAGAGTAAAAGTGATTATAAATAGAGATGAGAAGACCAATTTCGGAACTCAGCAAAATTATGTCTTCTTCATGCACGTTTCCTTTACTCAAATCATCTTAAATTGATTTTTGTAGAGATTGTTGAGATTAAATTGTACTTATATTTTAGATTACTTGAGTTTTAATCTTAAATTTGGTATCAACGCATCAACATGCTTAAGAATTCAATTGCATTAAATTAATCTAAGTTGAATTAAGAATTAGTGACATCAATACTTCAGAATAATTAGATGTCATTCAGGTACTTAATATATATATATATATATATGTGTGTGTATATAAGTGGGTGTTTACTTAGGGGTAATGAAAATAAGGAATGATTCCTATTACAAGGTACTCCTTTAATTACTTACAAAATAAAAAAAATTTAATGGGTGGGTTTTACGTGAAATCCTTAATACCATTACCCATTTTGGGGTAATGAGATTAACTAGGGAGGATATGATCATCATTCCCATTACCTATTTTGGGGTAATGAGATTAACTAGGGAGGATATGTTCATCATTCCCATTACCTATGTTAATTTTTCTATTTACCAAGATTACCCTACAATTTTTACAATAATTAAAAAGCTAAACTACAATAAATTTAAGCGTACCTTATTGTCTTCTAAATACTCCAATATTCTAACGACTCAATCCTTGAATTCTTCATAGGCTTTTTCTATCCCAGATGCCTGTTTTTGCTGTTATTTTTTGTTTTAATTTATAATATCATCATAGTATTGTTTTTGGGCCGCTCGGGTTATTGTGCCTTGTCAGCAAATCCTTTTAAGGTTGCTGTGATTTCACATTTTAGGGTGCTGCGATTTCACCTTTTAGGGTTGCTGATGGGGTAATTGTTTATTGATGAAATTCTTGTATGAAATATTGGTGTTTGTTTTTTTTTTCTATGTTTATTAGTAGATAAATGACTCGTATACGTTTGTCTACAAAGAGGAAACTACACATTACTATAAACTTATTAATTGTCTACCTTAAAATAATTCTTGTCGTATACTCTGCTTGTTATGCCTATGCACGCTCATCTTTTCAAAAGCAACGACCAAGTCTTCCCTTAGTTTTAAGAGTTAAGAAACAAGTAGAATACTTGCATGGTGTAACGACCGATCCCTGATTTTAGGATTAATTAAGACTTAATTATGGATTAGCGAGGCTAATCGAGGATTAGTAGAGGATTAACGAACGTTCATGGAGAAATTACGAAATTGCCCCTAAATGAGGGCGAAAATTTAACTTTTTACCCGGGAGGTCCGATGGTCGAGGGCCGACGACTGTTACGTAGATCGGGTCGATACGAGTTCGTAGACAGGCGGCACGTCGAATTTGGTCGTTCGACGGAAAAATTACGGTTCACGGAAATTCCGTGGAATTATTGTAAGTTTTACGAGACGGGGGACCTTTGTCATTCAGTGTGGCCCAGATCTTTTCCTCAGGCCCAATGGATGAGTGACAAGTGTCACCCATCCATTGCTCCCATTACACAGATACATGTACCCCCCTTTTATGTGTACGTCCAAACCAAACTCGAACCCCATCGAACAACCACCCCGATGAACCCAAATCCAAACCCTTCCCCATTTGATTCAGCTGAGGCCAAGAGAGGGAGGCTGAGGATGTGTTGATGGCTGTGCGAGGACAGGATTGCAGTGGATGGCGGCGATGGCCCAGGAAAAAGGTGAACCCGAACCCCCTGTTTATTTCAAATTTCAAATTCGGGTTTTGGACGTTAGGGGAGTTAGATGTTAATTAGGATGTGTTTATGGGGTTGGTAGGAGGTCTAGGAGAAGGTTTTGGGGGCTGAGGACGGCTGAGCAAGCCCAGAACAGCGGCTGGGAAATTTTCGGTGCCTATTAGAAACCTATTAGAACCCTTAGGTTGAAGGTTGGACCCTTAGGTTGAAGGTTGGACCCTTAGGTTGAAGGTTGGACCCCCTCCCAATCTGCATTTAGGGATCCTAGAAACCTATTAGAACCCTTAGGTTGAAGGTTGGACTCCTAGAAGTGCCCAGACCGTGATTAGGAAGTTTGGGTTTAAATGGTTTAACTGAACCAATAGGTTTTAGGCGTGGGTTCTTGGATTTAAGGACATGGTTAGGTTGGAAATGAAGAAAGGAAGCCATAGGAATTGGATTGGGTGAAAACAGATGAAAAATGGAGGAGTTAGAGGGTTGGACCGGTTTCGCCGGTCTGGTCGGACCGAAAAACCAGTAGTCAGTTCGGACGGCCCTGGCCGAAGGACAGTGACGACACTGTTCCCGGCGCGTGGCTGCCATGCGAACGGACTTCAGGGAGCGCGTGTGGGTGCGTGGCCCACTTTTTGGGGATGGTTCCAACATGTGAAATCATTTATTCGATGTAACAAACATTTTGGGACTAATTTCGAGTCAATCAGACATCATTTCGATATAGTTCGGGGTGTCCGAAGGTTTAGGATCGACATTAAAAATAGCTAAAAATTCCTGAAAATTACGGGGCTTCAATGAAGGGTTATTTAAGTAGTTAGTAACCCTCTATTACAATTTGGACAGGTTTAGAAGTACCGGTGACAGTGATTAGCCCAAGAGAGGCGTATGACATGCGTATCGAGGCGACAGCTCGGACGGTCTGTGAGTAGATCTTATTTTATAAATTGTTGCATGCGTAAATGTTCTATATGTGTTTATGAACATGTTTTGTGATGCCATGAGTGCATTTGTGTGTGTTTACGTATTTGCATGTATTTCGAGGTTTATGATTTTATACGGTGCTTATATGTGGTTGTAGTTTCGGTTTAAGTAAATGGTTTTGAATTTGAAAATATGAATTGGGCATGAGACCCATTGGGTTTTGTCACGGGCATATGACCCTATTGATGACCTACGGGTCTGAGCCGTGGTTACGGTGAGTGTTGTGTGCAAGGCGACTGACGATACAACGCTCGCCTGCGGACTAGGGATGTGTGACAGGACCCGTCCCCGAAGGACATAGATAACCGTGCCCGATCCTGCTCCCGTCTGACAAGTCAACTGGAGATCCGAAACTACCCTTCAGCACCTGCCAGACAAGGGATATTTACGCCTGTGGCCACTCATACCTCCACATCTGGAATAGCCTCGATCAACGCGCCACGACCTGAATGGTTAATAAAACAGAAAAGGTGTGAGTGGACAAAAATGACTTCTTATAAAAACATTTGCCAAAATACAATCTTACCCTCCAGTTTTCACAAACGTGCATGCATATCGTAAAACATGAGTAATAGTATGAAATCATTCAAGTATGAACAGTGGACCGATAAAATCTAAACATATTTTCTCAAGGTCCGTAAAACTCATTTTCATCAAATCAATTTAAATCTCAATAAATTCACGCTTTCCTTAAATCATTTTATATTTAAACCACGGTTTCCTCAAAATCATTTTCCATAAAACCACGAGACTTATTTCCATATCCTGTTGCTTAGAGTCACGTTTATCCCTGCAACGCGTGAAAAACAGTGAAAAACAGTTGCATTGACAACCAAATCATCACAAAAACCAGTGAAAAACAGTTTCATTGAAAACCAAATCATTTATCAACACATGGTCGCAGCCCCAAAATATAGTTTCCTCAAATCCGGAAAAACCAAAGTCCCGATCTATTTTATAAATCCGCAAATCATCAATATCATCATATAATCACATGGAAATACAAATCCAACCAAAATCACAATTTCATTGGGTCTCAAGCCCAAAATATCATTTTCACGTAAATCCGTGCAACCGTAAACCCGAGTTGCCACGATCACGTAAATCCATGAAAACAATCCCTGACTCATCATCCGAGTCCAAATATCATTTTTTATTCCCTGACTCATAACCCGAGTCAAAACATCATTTTCAATCCCGAGCCTACACCCAAAACATCAATTTCACAATTTCTCGAAAATCGTACTAAAAATAATATAATAATCCATAAAATCGAGAAATCACCGGATTGAAACATAAATCATGCCAAAGCATATAAAATCATATAATAAGGCATTTAAAAGCATATATGCATGCATCACGGTTAGAAAATCAAAAGTCCACTCACACATACCGTCTAAACGGTTCGTTTTCGAGCTGCACGTTTTTCCGTAAATTCTGGAAATCACAATTCCTGTCCAAAATCATTAATGAGGGTTACTAACGTCTCAAAATACTTCATATAATTTTTCCCAATTTTTCCGGAATTTAAATACGTATTTTTAACGTAAAACAAAACTTCGGATACGCGGAACATTAACGAAACGATATCCGATTTTCTCGAAACCAACGTCAAAAAGTTCGTTACACTGAGAGGATTCAAAGTCATGTTGACTTCACCTTGAAACAAGGTCTCACGCGCCTTCACGCGCCGCCGTGAGTGGCTGCGCGTGAAACCCACGCGTCAGCTACAGTAACTGTGAAAAGTCATCTTCCTCGCCCGTTTTACTGATGAACGGGTCCTTTTGCCCGCGAACAGACCCAATTCAATGTCTGTCAATTCTACACCGTTTTCAGTAATTCAAACGACCATTAGTATCGAATTAGTTTCAATTAAAGATCTGTGAACATAATTGCAATCAAACTTACCTCAATCTTTCAAATCAAAGATGAACCTTTGAAGAACATCAAATCACTGTTCATCCTCGAATCTCCACAATTTCCCAATGTTTCCTTCAATTGATGCATCCATTAGCATCGTGTGATCTTACTGAACATATTCCCCAGTCCAATTTCATCTTTCAAAGTCTTAAATTCCTCGACTCAAGGTCGAAAATTCAAAGACTTCATTCCTTCTGTTCTTCCTTAAACTAACCCCAATTCTCCTCAAATTTCACTGGGTTCAACTCGTATCAATCCCAAGAAGCTAAAGGAAGCTTCAATTTCGATCCCCAGAGTTCAACACTCAACATTCGAATTTTCCCCCCAAAATTTCTAAAATTCGATATCCAGTTTCCATCTCTCTCAGTCCCTCGTGTTTTCCTTAGCGAATTCCATCCTCAATTCTCTCAATTTTCTCTCATGATCAGTTGTGGAAAGGAAATGATGATGGGAAGAAAACTCTCCCTATTTTTTTGTGTTTGTTCACGGCTCAAATGAGAGAACGAAGAAGAAAATATTTGAGTGTTGGCTAATGATGATGATTAAACATGACTAAAGAGGATTGAATGATTAAAAATTAATAAAACATCATAATGATGTTTTCCCCAAAACATGGATCTGATTTTAAGCCTCAAATCAAGGGATGGGTGACACTTGTTACTCATCCAGGTGTGTTCAATCATCGGGTACTGTTCATAATAAAATAATATTTTAATCGGAATCCCGGTTTGTTCGGTTAATCGATTTCGTTCCCGTGACCATAACTTCGTCATCGAATCTTCGATTTCGGCATGCCGCCTGTCATTGAATTCGTATCGACGAGACCTACGTAACGGTCTTTGGCCCTCGTCCATTGGAGTTCCTGGGTCAAAAGTCAACATTTGACCCCTTCTTAGCCAAATTACCAAAATACCCTTCAACTTCCGAACGTCATAACTTTTTCCTCGAATATCGGAATCGAACGTGCCACCTGTCTATGAACTCGTGATGTCCCGAACTACGTCACAGTCATCGGTCAAAGTCCGTTTGACCACCCAAACAAAAAGTCAACATTTTACCTACGCCTAGGGGCAAAACGGTCATTTTACACAATTCGTCCGATTTCACTCCACTAATCCCAGATTAGTCATTCTAAACCTTTATTAATTAATATTTAATTCCGATATTCGGGACGGGTCGTTACAACCTTCCCCCCTTAAAGAATTTCGTCCCCAAAATTCCAATTATTCGTATTCCACATCCACCCCGTGGAAAACAAATTGGGCCTCACAACATGTAACAACCCGTCCCGGAAGCCGGGATTAGTAGACTAATTAAGGTGTGATTAGTGAGGTTAATCGGCGGTTAGGTGGTCCCGATAGGTCCTTGCGTGTAGAATGACGATTTTGCCCCTAGTTCGGGCACAATAGTTGACTTTTAGTTCGGGTGGTCAATTGGGTATTGACCAGTGACCAGGACGTAGTTGAGGACGTCACGAACCCGTAGACATGAGGTACGTTCGATTCTGACATCCGAGGAGGAAGTTGTGATGTTCGGAAGGCTGAGGGTATTTTCGTAATTTTGGTAAAAGAGGGGGAAAGTTGACTTTTTGTATAATCGGGTTTTGGTAGGTTGACCTAGCATGGTTAGATAGTTCTTGTCGTCTTGAGTTCGATGACAGGCGTCACGTATTCATCGGACTTACGAGGCGAGAGTTACGGGTCTAGGAAGTTTTGGTTAAACCGTAAATATGTGTTAAACAGGAGGGTGTTTTGGTCTTTTTGGCTTCTGGGGATTTGTGCAGAGAAAGCAGAATGGATGGCTGGGATTTAACCAGGTGGGATAAGGAGTGGAGTGGATGGTGACACATGGCAGGGGGCTAGAGGATTCTGGGAGAATCCTGTGTGGTCTCAGCCCAAATAATTGGGGTGCACTCGTACTTATCCGTGGTTGTTCTTCGACAAACATAGAGAAACAGAGGGTGAGAGCTTGAGAGCAATTGAGTGATTCTGTGCAAGGGGGGAGTGAAGAGTGTTTGTGAGAGTGACAGTAAGGTAAGAGTGAGCTGGTGATCGGGTTTTGGCGGTGAGATCGTGCATGGCGGCACGGCTGTGGTGCGGCGAAAGCTTGGGGAAACAGGGAGACCGTGAGTTCGAGGTGGTGGCTACGCCGTGGAGTGGCTCAAACCAAGGCAGTAGGAGGCTGAGGAGACTGCAGGGAGGCCAACGAACACCGTGGCACGCGGCGGTGCGCACGGCGGAGTGGTACTCGACAGGTGAGATCTTTGCTCTGTTTTTCCCGTGATTTTCATTTGGGAAGTCGTGCGTTTTGGCTTAGAGTCGAGAGGATTGAAGGTCAGGGGGATGTTCAGGAGGGTCCTAGGAGTGGTTTGTGATGGTCGCCGTGACGGGGGCGTACACGGCGGAGCTCAGGCGAAGATGAGTACTATGTTACTCTGTTTCGGCCGTGAACTTCGAACCCAAAGTCGTGGACTTCGGGGGTGAGTCGACGGTCTATGAAGGTTGGTCTAGGTTCAGTGAGACCCTAGGAACCGTCTGGTGTTGCCACCGTGAAGGGAGGTGAGCTGGGTGGCAGGATCGTGAAACAGGGGTTTGATGGCCGTCTGGTTCGAGCTTGAATCGACGATGACGGGACTGTGTCGAGGTTAGAGGAGTTGAGGGATGGATTCGTGGTGTCCGGACGAAGCTGTGGATGAAAGAAGGGAAGGAAATGGTGGTCGGACGGTAGAGAATGCCTCTCGCCGGTCCAGTTGCAGCGGCCGGTTCAGCACAGTGCACTCGAGGATGGGGGTGACACTGTAGCTGGCGCATGAGGGCCACGCGCAGCCACTTTGGGCGGCGCGTGGGGGCGCGTGCGGAGGCAATGGGGAAAACGATCAACATGACTTTTGGTCTAGGAGTTGTGGTGAGTTCAGTGGAGTTGGTTTCGGGTCAATCAGACGTCGTTTGAGTTTAGCTCCGCGAGGGTGAATGTTTAGGGTCCCGGGTTTTAGGTCTTCGGTTCGGGGAATTTTAAGGAAATTTAGGAGAATGTTCGTAGACGTAGTAGTGACGTATTTTGACGGTGATTGACAGGATCGGGATTTCCCGAGGAAGCCGAGGAACGGGCTGGACGTTCGGGACGCGAGTAGGGCTCAGTACTGTGAGTGGACCCTTTCCTTAAACTCGATCATGCATAACTGTTTTTATATACGTTTTTGATGGTTTTACTCATACATCTTTGTTTACTGAATATGTTATGATGGTTTTACGTATTTGCACGGTTTTCGAGAAAAAGACGGTTTTGGCACGTTTTCGAGAAAAGGGTGATTTTGGAGAATGAAGATATGGTTTTTGGGTTTTCAAAGGATAAATGATTTCAATGATTATAAGGGGATTTTGGAACATGATTTCGATAATAAAGGTTTTCGGTTTTAGAAACGGATTTCGGAAATGGAAGTTGGTTTTCAAGTGGAAAAGAGGATTCCGGATTTGGGTTCGGAATAACGGTTCTGGATGCCGGAAGGGCATCGGACCAGTGATTTCGGATTCGGGTTTGGATGTGGATTGGTAAATGGTTTTCAAATGGTTTGGGATTGGATTTGCTGGATCTGGATATTGGGTTTAAAGACCCGGATATATGTGACGGGGGACCGGCCGGATTGGGTTTAAAGACCCGGATTAAGTTTAAAGACTCGGGAGTTTAAAGACTCGGATATATTGATTTTCCCCCGTAGGCCTTGAGTTTAAAGACTCGGGAGTTTAAAGACTCGGATATGATTAAGGCCTGGATTGAGTTTAAAGACTCGGATAGGTCCAGCAGGTTCGATCGGGAAATGAGGATTTAAGCTTTAGGGTTTATGATACGGTTTCTGATACTCATGCTAGGGTTTCTTATGATGTTTTATAGTGTTTCTGTTTCTTATGATGTTTTATGAGAATTGATTTATACCTGTGTTCATAAATATTGGTTATGCATGTGGTTTTCAAAACGGAGGGTGAAACGCGGTTTTCTGATAAATGTTTTAGAACTTTTCTTTTCTTATGGTCCACTCACATGTTCTGTTTTAACTTGCCCTCCAGGTTGTGGAGCGAGCGCGGGGTCTTGACGTCGAGGCAGTGTCTGAGGCATAGAAGTGACGTGAGGGATCCCAGAATAGTTTAAAGTCTTCCGTGTGCGTGTTAGTATCGTTGCTTTTTATTTTTCCCTTGTATGTTCGTACTATGCTCTGTAAACGATAACTTCGGGATATTTTGTTTAATTACTCCTGCGTCTGACTGAGTTTGCGCGAGTTTTACTTGGGGGTTGTGTCGGGGAGTCAGACGGGAGCGGGATTTACCTCGGGTTTCGGGGTGAAACCGGGGTGGGTCCTGACACAACACGTGTACACTTGTACACCCACTGACCAACACAAAAACTCGTCTGCCCTCAGACATCTCATCACAGACTCACGTCGTACTGACTACACTCGACCACCTCGAGTGAAGGCAATGTCACCATTAAGCTAACTCCTTCAGCTTGACGGTTCCTCTTAATCTCTAATGTGCCCTGATCTCCGCTCTCATCGAGAGTCACTAAATCTCACTTGTCAGTCCAAGCTGACACTACTAGCCAAACTGTCACCACTAAGCTTTACCACCCTAGTAAAGCTCCAATCATTACCCATCAGTGACAACACATCGTACAACAACTCCGTCAAAGTAGCGTAAGATCAACAACATGATCTCACCTCGTAGGGCAAGCTCAGCCCTGCGACAAATACCAACCTCAGTACCCAGAACTGTCACCCCCTCAGTGATCCAAGATGATGGTAGGTCACGACATGGTAACATCTCGCCGCAAAGCAACTTGCGGTCACACTAACCACCAACTCACTCATCCTGAGTATACGCATACCGTCATCCCTCTCAATCAGATGGTGTAACTGGAACACGTTGAACACCAGCCTAGCAGTGATCACACAACTCAACACTAGAGTTACACTAGCCAACCATGGCTAAGAGCACCTGCTCAAACAATCACTGAATGCATCAGAATCACTCTGCCTAGTGCATCGTGTTCAATGTCCAGTTCACGTTCACAATCAATCCAATGGTATCAGAACTAAGCCGACTACCAACACGCTCACCAACGTACTACTGGTATAACCCGTATACCGTCACCCGACACCACAAGTCTGCAAAGTATCGTACCTCAAACCATGTACAAGGTACATACATCTATCCATTGACCAGACTACAACCACCTAGGTCATAGCCAAACACGTTCCAATAATGGAAGCCATTTTCCCAAACCAGCAGTAGACAAATCGAAACTCCACCCATCATCCAGTTCCAAATCCAAATCTGAATCTGCAATTTCGCAAGAAATCCCGAATTCAAACCCAGACATCACATGTTTTAATCCATTTCCAAATCCGAATCCGAAATCATTATTCCGTAAGCTATCATTTGGAATAATCATTCCGCACCCAAATCCAAAAATCCACTTTCAAGTTCCAAAATCAAATCCTGAATTGTCACCCAGAAATTCGATTCCAAAACCCGAAATCTCGTTCACGTCCACCAAGAAACACCAAAACCGAACCTCTCGATTACCTGTTCAAACGATTAACGCATTACATTCGATTGACTTCATAAAGAAGCCAATCCCATCAGTCACAACTCTAAGGTTGACCAAATTCGACCCCGTCGGAAACCTACTCGCTCGAGTAATACACCATACGGGATTTACCTCGAAAAGAAGTTCAGTCCCATAATCCTTAACTCAAATAGCCAACTACGAGTGATAAACTCACTACCCATATGGATCGTCAGGATCACGGTCCAGATCCATCACTACGTCAGCCGACCATGAACATCACGATCCTAGATCGTCACAATGCCCAAAGTCCACCACATCACAATCCCGATCCACCTAGGATCCACACATGCTCACCAAATCAACCAATCCCCACATCTAAACAGATCAGTCAACGACGAGACACACCGAGACTGTGGGTTTTCTCCACTTACCTTGTATCGATCCCTGTCATTCCACTGAGGAAAAGCAAGGATGAGCAAACACAAAGACAACAAAATCCATCATGCGTAAAAGAAAACTAAAACTCGATGTACGCACCACACCACGTAACCCAGAATTAAACACAACTTCTTGTGTCCAATGACCCAAAGTCAATCATAGGTCCACCCACCAATACACGCTCAACGTACTGGTGACAATAATCATCATCTGCCAGGGGCAGAAAATAAGAAGTCACCCGCGATGACTTCAGAATACCTAATCCCAATGCGGAAAACCCGCAATCCTCTTATCACCTCAAACACAACCCCTCTCGCTTCTGTAGGTCCAACCATGTTGGAACCAACGTACTCGGACACCAACCACGTGTCCCTTTTAGACTAGTTACTGACACATGCCCAACTCGACAAACTCACAACTCGAATCGTGGCTCATCATCAGCACAAACACCGGCACCAACACCAGCACTAGTACCAGCACCAACACTAGCACTAGTACTAGCACCAACACTAACTTCAACATCAGCACACAAACAACAGCATCAGTATGAGCACACCGTGTGCAAAACTGACAACCCTAGATCTCCACTCATAACAAGTGACGACCCCGTACCTCTGCTCGAATAGGAGAAACACTGCCTCCCTCGTACCCAACAACTCTGGGTACAGTCACCCTGACAACTCATATGAGAAAAGGAAACGTCCCCTGAACGTCCCCCGATTCTCAAAAACCACTCTCGGTAGTAGTGCCTGGCACATACTTGTGCAGACCTAACCACCAGACACCGCTATCGAGACTCCACATCCAATGGAATCAAGTACCCGTACAACTACTCTGTATCCCCACTCTGGGATTCCATCGACAAGTACCAACCCCTGGTAACCTGTCCAACACATCTCCAACCAATCGTAACTCTACTTAACCAATGTCGTCTACTAGATCGCCCATGACCATAGTTGCACCAACAATCTGTCACAACTAAGTGGCACGACAACCAACTAGGTCTAACCGATAAGTAAAACCCCGACTGTGGATTGCTATTCCACCACTAAAACTGACATGACTAGACCTGACATAACCGTCAGTCGGTCTCGACTTCGAAAAGTCATTAAAAGTCAAACCACTCGCCATCACACCTTTCCGAACCAAACACCCTACCTTAGAGTTCCTCAAAACCTGACTGATCCTGAGTCCTAAGATATTACCATGACTCATCTCGAGTCCTAACCGAAATCTTGACTCAATCATCCATGCCATCCCTGGCATACTCGGTCACCTAGCAAATTACCGTCGGTGAACCACATCTTATACCACGTACAAAGCCTAAGGAATACCCCATCACACTCTAGACGTTGGAACTCACATTCCGCTCAAGGAATTTACTGAGAATAATCTCATCATGGGTCCAACCTACCCAATTGTGCTACCCTTCTAGCCTCTCGGTTCGTTCAATCCTGGGACCCATAAAAATACTGATTCGACAATTAGTAAGCCGTAGTTACACTAATTAACATCTGACCCTCAAACTAAGGTCAATTACATTCCAAGATCTATCACAAGGTCTCCAATACTCTAATATACCCATCTCACTACCAGGTCGCACACGAGGCTCACATTTTGGAGGTATGGCCTGGCAACAGCATCAGCAACCTAGTGCTCTGATACCAATTTGACAGGACCCGTCCCCGAAGGACATAGATAACCGTGCCCGGTCCTGCTCCCGTCTGACAAGTCAACTGGAGATCCGAAACTACCCTTCAGCACCTGCCAGACAAGGGATATTTGCACCTGTGCCCACTCATACCTCCACTTCTGGAATAGCCTCAATCAACGCGCCACGACCTGAAGGGTTAATAAAATACAAAAGGTGTGAGTGGACAAAAATGACCTCTTATAAAAACATTTGCCAAAATACAATCTTAACCTCCAGTTTTCACAAACGTGCATGCATATCGTAAAACATGAGTAATAGTATGAAATCATTCAAGTATGAACAGTGGACCGATAAAATCAAACATATTTTTCCAAGGTCCGTAAAACTCATTTTCATCAAATCAATTTAAATCTCAATAAATTCACGCTTTCCTTAAATCATTTTATATTTAAACCACGGTTTCCTCAAAATCATTTTCCATAAAACCACGGGACTTATTTCCATATCCTGTTGCTTAGAGTCACGTTTATCCCTGCAACGCGTGCAAATCAATAGGCTCAAGGACCGCTCAAAATTCGAGCATCCGCCGCTGTGAACACATCACCAGCCGGCAATCCGGATCTCGTGAACACATCACTTACTGATCCATATATATATCCAGCACATCTCTGGTCTGAGTCGAGCCTCCCTCGTCTGCACGATAAAGACCGTGCTACGTGACCTCTTCGGGGTAAACACTTCCATCCTGAAGGCGAGCGTTATCTCTAGGGTGCACTCCAGGGAAAAAAATATTTTCACCCGAAAGCCCTAAATATCCGCAACATATCATCATCACAAAAACCAGTGAAAAACAGTTGCATTGAAAACCAAATCATTTATCAACACAGGGTCGCAGCCCAAATCCGGTAAAACCAAAGTCCCGATTTATTTTATAAATCCGCAAATCATCAATATCATCATATAATCACATGGAAATACAAATCCAACCAAAATCACAATTTCATTGGGCCTCAAGCCCAAAATATCATTTTCACGTAAATCCGTGCAACCGTAAACCCGAGTTGCCACGATCACGTAAATCCATGAAAACAATCCCTGACTCATCATCCGAGTCCAAATATCATTTTTAATTCCCTGACTCATAACCCGAGTCAAAACATCATTTTCAATCCCGGGCCTACGCCCAAAACATCAATTTCACAATTTCTCGAAAATCGTGCCAAAAATAATATAATAATCCTTAAAATCGAGAAATCACCGGATTGAAACATAAATCATGCCAATGCATATAAAATCATATAATAAGGCATTTAAAAGCATTTATGCATGCATCACGGTTAGAAAACCAAAAGTCCACTCACACACACCGTCTAAACGGTTCGTTTCCGAGCTGCACGGTTCGTTTCTAAACCATTCTTAATTAATATTTAATTCCGATATTCGGGACGGGTCGTTACAATGTGTTCCTTCCGGAGAGGTCACGATGCAGGTTCGTTGTCGAGCAGCCACTAGAGGCTCGACTTCGGAGTGCTGACGGTTTAGGAGATCGATCGGTGATGTGTGCACCATGATCTAGAGGTGGTCGCATCAGGTGATATGTTCACGGCCGCATACCAGGATTGAGAGCGGTTCTGGATGGATGGTTGCACGTATCACTATGATTGGAATAGTGTATGACCCTGAGATATCGGGCTCGATGCCCAGTTAAGTCATGAGTTCGAGCTCGAGGCCCAGTTAATTTACGATTGTGTTTTTGGGTCGGAGACCCTAAATGGATTTTTGTGTTCATGATGGTTTATGGGGACCGGGCATGAAGCCTTGAAAGGTTTCAAGAATGTTTTCAATATATATTTTCATATACCATCCTTTATTTATGATTGTCTCCTCCGGGGAGGGTCGTTGGCTTAGGTGGACCCCGGAGTAGGCACGTAGCACTAATTGAGTTGAGTCGCCCTCGTTGGGTACCTTACTCTTAAGAAGGCTTTTATGGATTATAAACCCCAGGGAAGGTCATTGATTTGCGGACATTGACCTGGGTGGACCCTAGGGAGACTTGGGATTTGATGTAACGACCCGTCCCAAATTCCTAGATTAGATTAGTGACTAATCACGATTAGTGAGGTTAATCGGTGATTAGTTGGGCGAAATCGGACGAACGACGGGAAATGACCGTTTTGCCCTTGGTCGTGGCAAAACGTTGACTTTTTGTTCCGACGTTCAAATGGACTTTTACCAATGACCGTGACGTAGTTCGTGACGTCACGAGTTCATAGACAGGTGGCACGTTTAATTCCGACGTTCGAGGAGAAAGTTATGACGTTTGGAAGTTCAGGGGCATTTTGATAATTTTGGTTAAAAGGGGCAAATAGTAGACTTTTGACCTGGGATGTCCGATGGCCGAGGGCCGAGGACCATTACGTAGATCGGGACGATACAAATCCATAGACAGGCGGCACGTCGAATTCGGACGTTCGACGACGAAGTTACGGTTCACGGAAGTTCAAGTGCACTATTGCACGAATTACGAAACGAGTTAACTTTTGGACTTTAGTGGGGCCCAGATATTTAATGGAGGCCCAATGGATGAGTGACAAGCGTCACCCATCCACTGGACATTCCTTCACATACATGCATCGATCATTCTTTCTTCCATTAAAAAACATAACCCGATCTCACCATTTCTCCATCTTTGTGCAACCCAAAACCCATCCCACCTTAACCCATGACCAGCCGTGAGGACCAGAGAGACTGAGGGAGCTGAGGTGGCCGGCCTGGAGGCATGAACTGCCGCCCACGGCGGCGAGAGGAGGAGGAACCCGAGAGGGTTCTCGGTACTGCTCCAAACTCCATTTAAATTATATATATATATATATATTATGGGTCATTTTGATTGCTTCCAATGAATTAAATGAGGTTATTAGGATTGTTTTAGGAAGGTTTTGATAAGATTTGGGCGGCTGTACAGCCATGGTACAGTTTTGGGAAGCTTGAACCGTATGGTTCAAGAATTGAACCATGAGTTTTGTGTAGTTTTAGGTTGTTTTAATTAGTAAAAATGATAGGGAATGAAGAGATATGAATTATAGGATTAATTAGGGTTGAAATCGGACCAAAATAGGGCAGCAAATTCCCTGAACCGTTCACGCCGGTTCGGAAGAGTGCATGAACAGTGAACCGGTTCAGCACAGTAACTACTGGAGGTATGAGACGATGAACAGTGTTTTCGACCATCTAGGGGCGCGTGGACCATAATTTGGGAAAGTGATCAACACGAGAAATCTTCTATTCGATGTAACAAAGATTTTGGGCTGATCTCGTGTTAATCGGACATCGTTTCGCTAGGTTTCGGGCTGTCCGAAGGTTTAGGGTCGGTTTAAAAATAGTTAAAAGTTCGGGAAAATTACGGGGCTTTAATGGGAGGTTAATTAAGTATTTAGTAACCTTCTATTAAAAGTTGGATAGGTTTGGGAGTCCCGGTGATAGCGATTGGCTCGGGAGAGCCTATGGCACGCAAATCGAGGCGGCAGCTCGGACGGTCTGTGAGTGGACCTTGATTTCTAAACTGTGATGCATGCATAAATGTTTTATATGGATTATGAATATGATTTTATGATGTTGATTTGGATGCTTGTGATTTATATGATTTCACGCTTTACGAGGTGATTTACGTGCTTGCACGTAAATCGAGGTTTCCGGTTTTATACTGATTTAACATTCTTATGGTTTTGGATATGATTTCATGAAATGGTTTTGGATTCGAAATGGTAAACTTGGGTTCGAAACCCATTTAATTTACGGAATCGGGCCGGAGGACCAGTTGGTTTACGATTCGGACTTGAGGTACAGTTTCTATGTGGACTCGGGCCTAGGGCCCAGTTATGTGTTACAAATGGTTTTTACGGGTCATGACGGTTTATGGGAACCGACATGAACCCTTGAAATGGTTTTTATGGTTCATGACGGTTTATGGCAACCGGCATGAACCTTTGAAATGGTTTTTACGGGTCATGACGGTTTATGGGAACCGGTATGAACCCATGAAAGTATTTTATGGTTCATGACGGCTTATGGGGGCCGGGCATGAATCCTGGAAAGGTTTAAAGAATGATTTCAAAAGGTTTTTCATATTCCATCCTTTATGTGCTTGTCTCCTCCGGGGAGGGTCGTTGGCCTAGGTGGACCCCAGAGTAGTCACGGAGCACCGACTGAGTGGAGTCGCCCCCCCAGTTGGGTTCCTTACTCTCAGGATGGGCATGGTTCGTTACCTCCAGGGAGGGTCATTGATCTACGGACATTGACCTGGGTGGACCCTGGAGAGACTTGGGTTTGAGACCCCGGTTAGCACGCGCGTAGCTTTATTTTACCGTGACAGGTTCTGGATATGAAATATAATGGATAAACATGATTTCAATTGGTTTGGGAAATTGTGTTTATGATGATAAATGGTTTTGGGCTGAGATCCCACATATGGTTATTATGTTATGGTTTTTAGTAAATGGTTTTGGGCAGGAGCCCGTGTGACTTGGATTTACGGAACTTGGGGCTGTGACCCTAATTATGGTTGTTTAAACATATGTGTTTGGATAAATGGTTTTACTATGCATGCATGCTTTTTAGTGGAGGGTATAAAGGTGTTTGATGAAATGTTTTTATAAACTCTTTATTTTTGTCCACTCACACTCTTTCTATTTTTAATACCCTTCAGGTTGACATCGGATGTGGACTGTAGCAGAGACCGAGATATCACATGCCTCCTCCGGATCCTGGCGTACTTTGATAGCCCGAGAGGGAAAAAGTCGGAAATATCCCTTGTCTGACATTTCGTGTCAGACGGGAGCAGGGTCATCCCGCGTTAATCCCGGGGGGATTGGGATGGGTCCTGTCATTTGAGACCCCAGGTAGCACGTGCGTAGCGTGTGGGCGCGTGGTCCACTTTTTGGGGATGGTTCCAACATGTGAAATTATCTATTCGATGTAACAAACATTTTGGGACTGGTTTCGAGTCAATCGGACATCGTTTTGATATAGTTCTGGGTGTCCGAAACCTTAGGATCGACTTTAAAAATAGCGAAAAATTCTAGAAAATTACGGGGCTTCAATGAGGGGTTATTTAAGTAGTTAGTAACCCTCTTTTATGATTTGGACAGGTTTAGAAGTCCCAGTGATGGTGATTGGGCCCGGAGAGGCGTATGACACGTGTATCGAGGCGGCAGCTCAGACGGTCTGTGAGTGGACCTTGTTTTCTAAATTGTTGCTTGCATAAATGTTTTATATGTTTTTATGAACATGTTTTGTGATTCCATGAGTGCATTTGTGTTTGTTTACGTATTGGCACGTATTTCGAGATTTACGGTTTATACGGTACTTATATGTGGTTGTAGTTTTGGTTTAAGTAAATGGTTTTGAATTTGGAAATATGAAATCGGGCATGAGACCCATTTGGTTTTGTCTCGGGCATATGGCCCTATTGATGACCTACGGGTCTGAGTCGTGGTCGCAGCGAGTGCTGTGTGCATGGCGACAGACGATAGGACGCTCGCCTGCGGACTGGGGATGTGTTCCTTCCAGAGATGTCACGATGCAGGTTCCGTTGTCGAGCAGCCACTGGAGGCTCGACTTCGGAGTGCCAACCGTTTAGGAGATCGATTGGTGATGTGTGCACCATGATCTAGAGGTGGTTGCGTCGGGTGATATGTTCACATGGACATACCAGGATTGAGAACGGTCCTTGACGGATGGTTGCACGCATCACTACAATTGGAATCGTGACTGACCTTGAGATATCGAGCTCGATGCCCAGTTGAGTCATGAGTTCGGGCTCGAGGCCCAATTAGTTTACGATTGTGTTTTTGGGTTGGAGATCCTAAATGGATTTCTGGATTCATGATGGTTTATGGGGTCCGGGCATGAATCCTTGAAAGGTTTTAAGAATTTTTTCAATATAGATTTTCATATACCATCTTTTATTTATGATTGTCTCCTCCGGGGAGGGTCGTTGGCCTGGGTGGACCTCGGAGTAGTTACGGAGCACTAACTGAGTGGAGTCACCCCTGTTGGGTACCTTACTCTTAGGAAGGCTTTTATGGATTATAACCCCCAGGGAGGGTCATTGATCTACGGACATTGACCTGGGTGGACCCTGGAGAGACTTGAGATTTGAGACCCCGGGTAGCACGTGCGTAGCTTTGGAAACCGTGACAGGATTGGCTATATGTTATATTATATGATATATGATATATATTGGTTTTGGGCTGAGTCCCACATGGATTTGGGCAGTGGCCCGTATGATTGGTTTCATTTATGATTTTGGGCCAAGGCCCTAATGGTTTGGTGAATGGTTTTCGAATGCATGCATGCTTTTTAGTGAAGAGTATAAATATGGTCTTTTGTGAAAATGTTTTTATATATTATTTGTTTTGTCCACTCACAGTTTTTAATGTTTTGAATGCCCTTCAGGTTGATCGCGGATGTGGGCTGTAGTAGAGACCGAGACATCACACTCCTCCTCCAAATCATGCCGCTCTTTGAAGCCCTGAGTGGGCTAAAGTCGGAATTTTCCCTTGTCTGACACTCCGTGTCAAATGGGATCAGGCGCATCCCGCGTTAATCCCGGGGATGTATTACCCAACTACAAATGGATAAACAATCATTTCATAAGCTTTGTCAAATTCTTGTCACTAAAGGAGAGCCACGGCAAATGCAAAATGATCTATATAGGAGATGGTTGCAATATTTTTAATCATTCATGCACATCTTCATAAGAATCACGTCATAACATGCCATTTTAGTAGGTCAGGATGAACAATTAGTAAATATTTTCGTCAGTGTTTGAAAGCAATGAGTCGATGCCAAAATGATTTTTGAAAATCGCCTGAAAATATTTAAAAAGTTATGTGAATATTTAAAATAAAGTCAATGATTTGTGTCAGGGAATTATTTATTTTTTCTTGTGTTAGAATGTAGAAATGCTTGGGAGCATTGGTGGAACCTATAATAAGGTAAAGGTTCCAGAGACAGAGAAACCAAAGTATAGGACAAGGAAAGGTGAAATAGCAACAAATGTGCTGGGAGTTTGCTCTCAAAATATGAAATTTATATATGTTTTATTTGGATGGGAGGGTTCGGCAAATGGTAGTCAAGTCCTTAGAGATGCTCTATCTAGAAGCAATGGATTAAAAGTCCCTAATGGCCTTATTTGAACTAATATATTAATTCAGTATATTTTTAATTAAAACATATCACACCATGTCTCATATATATATTTTTTCAATATTTTGTTACTATTATTTAGTAGATGCTGGCTACACCAACGAAAATGGTTTTCTTGCACCTTTTAGAGGGCAACGTTATCATCTAAATGAATGGAGAGATGGATA
Organism: Prinsepia uniflora; assembly: GCA_032719365.1. Lineage (NCBI taxonomy): Eukaryota > Viridiplantae > Streptophyta > Magnoliopsida > Rosales > Rosaceae > Prinsepia > Prinsepia uniflora. Next base: position 37,762,745 of record CM064868.1, on the reverse strand, counting down.
CCGGCCTGTGACACCTGAGGAATTATTCAATATGAAACATTCAGATGCTAGAATATTATTGAGAGGTGTTTTGGTTTGCTAAAAATGTATGGGGCTATTCTCAGGAGTCCAACCTATTATGATATTATAACCCGACATCCAATTATTTTAGTGCGTTGTATGCTCTATAATTTCATAAGAACAGAGATGGCTATAGATCCTATTGAAGATGGCTTTTGAAAAATGTGTCAAGAGCTCAGAATTTAGAAGGAAACGACGACATTACTACAATTCAAACGTCGGATGAATGGAGTGCATGGAGGCATAACCTTGCAAATGAAATGTAACATACATGGCATGGAAATATAGAATAAGACGACCATTTGTAATACTCCAAATGTTTTGTCATCTTTGCCTATTTTGTCCTTTTTTCCAAAGATAAAAGAAGACATTATTTGTATGTTTCTATTATGTTTATGTGATGCAATGTGATGACGATATGATTTTTTTTCTTATCTTATTTATTTGTTTTCATTTAATTTATGTAGTACACCATCTAGTATATATCATGAGTTCTACTGTAACTACTTCAAGTGCCAAATCAAAAGGAGGAAGCTAGAGGGCAAAATAAGCGCTATCGGACAAATATAGAGGACACAATGTTAATAGAATGCTTGCTGGAACTATATTACAATCCTAAATGGAGATCTGAAAATGGATTTAAAATGGAGATCTGAAAATGGATTTAAAAAGGGATATCCGAACCAATTCGAGAGTATGATTGAAGTAAAATTGCCAGAAAGTGGAATAGAGGCATCACCTCACATTGATTTACAACTGGAGGACTTTGAAGTCAAAATATACCTCCTTATGTGATGCATTATCTCAAAGTGGTTTCCGGTGGAATGAAAAGGAAATGATGTTAGAATGTGACAAGAGTGTCTTTGACGAGTGGGCAAAGGTAAATCTATTCATATCATACTCTATGTGTGTCTCATGTTATTCTAAACTAGGAGTAGCTATTTTCTAAATTTAATTCTTCATAGTACTCACATTCAAATTTCAAAGTTTGTCCATGTTAACCAAAACTGCATATTGTCTATGTTAAACAAAGTTTGTATGACCATGTTAACCAAAACTCCATGTTAATCTAAACACTCGGCCACTCTTATATACATATACTATTATACTTCAGGTAATATTATTTATAAATTAATGGTACATGAGGGTTTTTTATTTTTTATTTTTTTTATTTTCGGGTTATTGTAGACCAAAAAGGGTACAAGGGGTTTGTATGGCAAGCCATTTCCGCACTATTATACACTTGGACCAATTTACGGAAAAGGCCGTGCTATTGGAGCAAATGCTGGTGATGCGGATGGTGATAATGAAGAAGAATTTTTGAGGGCGGATGAAAATGTCCATCACAATAGAAGTGCAGGTGATGATTTTCAGAAGAGATGTTAGGAAATCCTGAAACTGAGTTATATTATGGTGGATCAGAATATGGGGATTCCCATATGGAGGATCTTGAAGATAATGATGTGACTTTCATACAACCAATTCCACAACCCCCAAGTGCTCAACAACGCTCCCAACTATTAAGAGGCATGCACAAGGTGTAGCAAGTGCTCCAAATAACAATCCTAAGAAAGGAAGGGCTATGGATGATATAAATAAGAATTTTGGACTTATGGCTGAAGCTTTAACAGGAATCAAACCTCACTTTGAAGGCTTGATTAATATTTAGCCCTCGAAATTGGGCCTAGCCAGGCAAGCCTTGTCTAAATTTATTGGGCTTGGGCCGGGCGAGCCAGGCTTCTTAAATAATTTTTAAAGTTTTGGGCCGGATCAGACGGACTTACTTACATATATAAGTCCAAGCTCTTTATTGGGCCAAACATTTATCGGGTTTTTCGGGTCGGGCCTAATAAACCTCACGCGGGCCGAGCTCGAGTGGGCTTTTAGAAATAAGTTATTTTTCAAATTTTAAAGTTGCAAAAATATATTTGAATATGAAAGAAAAATATTAATAATGAGGGTTAGTTTGTGTTTTTGAGAGGGTTGTATTGTATAATTTGAATTGGTATGTTAGGTTTTCTACCATCTTTGGGCCGAGAGGGTTGTATTGAGTTGGTGTTAGGGTTAGGGTTGGGGTTGGGGTTGTATTGGTCTTGGGTGAGTTTAGCTCTTCTAGGTTATTTGGGCTATTATAAAAAATGGGATTGGGTGGGTTTAATGCCTTTTGGTTATTTGGGCTCTATATTCGGGCTTACGGGTCCGTGCTTATATGGGCGGGCCGGGTTAGGCTTATCGGCCCCGGACCTATCGAGCTTATCGGGTTTGAACACCCTAATCTTTCGGAAAATGAAGAAGGTCACTTTTTTATTTTTTAATGAATCGAATATTTCACCTAATGAGTTTTAAGATGATGAACAAATAAAAGAACAAGATGTTGAGAAATTGGAAAAAAAGAAAGGGTATTTTAGTAATTAATTAATTTTCATTTCGATTGATAATGGTTAGAAAACAGTAACATTAAAAATTATTCTTATTAGTGTTCTAATTATTTTTTGTTAGTAAATGCCTTAATGAAAATCATTATCTACTATTCTAATTACCTACTATTCTGATTGTCATTTCTCCCATTATCCATTATTCTTATTTCAAAACTTATTCTAATTACTTACTATTCTGATTGTCATTTCTCCTGTTATCCATTATTCTTATTTCTAAAATTTTTTGGAGTAGTGCGGCGGATCTACGTTGGAAGCCTGATTTTTTTTTTTTGTACAGGCTGCCATCCACACAATTACCTACTATTCTGATTATCATTTTTTTATCCAAACACACTCTAAAACCATAAACAAATTAAATTTGATCATGTTGCTTCCATAATCTTCATACGACTGATCGTCAGTCGACCTTCAGCTGCAAATCACCCTTGATATCCAACTTCAGGTACATACGCATGTTAAGATGATTCGTAGACTTTTGAGCTGTAATCGATGGTTATCTTGGCTTTTGATTTCCAAATTACCTCATTGTGTTTACATGTACTGAAAGTTTGGGTCTTTTTCTTGACTAATATCAATTATGGATTGCTGAATTCGAAACTTTAAACTCTGATTTTTTATGTTTTAACCATCCGTAGCTTCATCCAGTTCTTCAGATAAAAAGCAAACGTAATCAACCTATAACCAACCTATAACCAACTGAACCTTCTACTGAAGTGGAATTTTAATTTTGTTTTAAGCTGATTCTTCAGAGCCAGATAACTATGTTATATGTAATATGATGTTTTTTGAAATTTTCCAAAGATGATAATAAGTTCGATCTAACATAGAACATCTGTCAGGACCCGACCCTCCTCGGTCAAGATCCGACTCTAGTACGATATTGTCCGCTTTGGGCCTCCTCGCCTCATGGTTTTGTTTTCGGGAGCTCACGGTGCAACTTCCCAAAAGGTCACCCATCATGGAATTGCAACAACCTCAACTCACTTAATTTTGGAAATCCAACCTAACCCAAAGCCACTGAGCTCCCAAAAAGCCTCGTGCTAGATAGGTGTGTACCTACACCTTTAAGGCACACCACCATTCCCCTCTCAGACCATTCCCCCTTCGCAGGAATGTGAGACCATTCACTGTTCTCTTCAGGACACGGGTCCTACAATCCATCCCCCTTAGGGCCCAGCGTCCTCACTAGCACACTTCCCGGTCTGGATCTGGCTCTGATATCATTCTGTCAGGACCCGACTCTCCTCGATCAGGATCCGACTCTAGTACGATATTGTCCGCTTTGGGCCTCCTCGTCCTCACGGTTTTGTTTTCGGGAGCACACGGTGCAACTTCCTAGAGGGTCACCCATCATAGAATTGCACCAACCTCAACTCGCTTAACTTTGGAGTTCCAACCAAACCCAAAGCCACTGAGCTCCTAAAAGGCATCGTGCTAGATGGGTATGTGCCTACACCTTTAAGGCACACCATCATTGCCCTCCCAAACCATTCCCCCCCCCCCTCTCGCAGGAATGTGGGACCGTTCACAGTTCCCTCTAGGACACGGGACTTACAACATCATACAATAGAATATGAAGTTTTAAGCATTTACTTGCCTAAGGGTGATTATATTATATTGCTTGATGATTTTATGTACTAGTTGTATAAAACCTTGTATGATTATGATTCTTCCTAAAGGTAACTTCTAAGGAACATGATAAAGAAATTCAAAATTACAACAGTGATATCACTCATTAGTGATATGACAAACCTATTGTAGAAACCATGAGACTTATATGTTTATGTTCAATGGTATCACTTCAGTTTATGAGACCCTTTATTTTGGTTTTCACTACTCTTAAGCTATTTGAAGAATTCCTATTATGAATTTTAATAAAATAGAACCAGAACCTTCATACTTGAACCTTAGTAGAAATCCACCCCGATACTTCCTAATACGATATTAAGTTTTGGATACGTTTTGGAGTACTTACAAGCTCTTTTTATGCTGCAACACCACCAATATACATCAAATGAGCTTTTATACAATTACTTGAGAACATCGAGTTTGAGAGGGACAAATACATAGATGAATTTAAGGAAACTCGGGCTTAGATTTATTGGCTTAAATCCAAAATGAAGGAGATGGCTGATCATTTCACAAAAGCTTTGAAGGTAAGAAAGCAACGTATGCATGTGTTTAATGAGTGAAAGGCAACACAATCATGTAGCTAATGTTGGGAAACTTGAAATTGCCCAACTTTTCCTTGATGAGTCCGACTTGGAAGCGGTTATCTTTGATGTTGATGAAGAAGAAGATGAACACATGCAATGAAGAGTTTGGTATGGAAGATGCCTACAGATCTCTATATTAAGTTGTTATGGGATAAACTAAAATTGCATGTTTATTTTTTTATTTTTTAACTATATTTAAATTTTAATGTATTATTTATTTTTCGTATCCTTCTCGTATCGTATCCTTTAATTTTTTGATTTTGACATATCAGAGTATCGTGTCGTATCGTATCCTCGTATCCGTATCCGTTTCAGTGCAATCTAGTGCAAAAGCTAAGCGCCCTAAAACCTCAACTATTTTTGCTGGACTTGTGAAATCACATAACCTCTTTAAGGGATTTAGATCTCACAATAACAAATTAAATAGAAAAGAAAGTTTTCAAGTGCTTTTCTGTAAGAAATCCGGTCACTCTAAGAAAGAATATGTTGATTTCAAAGCTTGGATGACCAAGAAAGGTAAAACTCAAAATATTTTTGTTTGTGTGGAGTCAAATTTAGTTGTTTTGTCTAAAAATTCTTGGTGGCTTGACACTGGGTGTTCTGCACATATTACCAATTATTTGCAGGGTTTTTAAAAACTGACAAATCAATGTAAAAATCTTTGCAAAGTTTTCGTTGGAAGTGGGTCAAAAGTTGCCATTGGAGCCATTGGGCAGATCAAACTTAGTCTATCTTCCATTTTTACTCTAGAACTTAAGAGCGTTTCATATATACCTGCAGTAAGGAAGAATTTAATTTCTGGACCTCAATTAGCTAAAGAAGGTTTTTGTTTTTCTGGAGATGTAACATCTATTCAAAATTTTCACTCTTCTAATAAAAGATTTTGTTCTTAGCTCTTGTTTTTATAATGATGATCTTCAGCAGCTTGATTATTCTTATTTAATGTTGATTGTCTAAATGTTAATATGTCCAACTCAAAACGATTAAGAATTCACGAGACTTCTTTCATGCTTTGGCACGAGATTAGGTCATATCTCTCATGGAAAAATCTTAAAATTGGCAAAGGCTGAATTGTTACCAAAGTTAACTTCAGAAATCTTGCTCGTTTGTGTTAATTGTTTTAAAGGAAAAACCACAAACCCTAGGAAGAAAGATTCAATTAGGAGTCAAAACTTATTGGACATTATTCATACAAATATTTGTGGACCTTTTCCTTATAAAACAATCTGTGGTTACACTTTGTTAGCTTCATAGACGATTTTTCTAGGTCATGTTCATCTAATATCTGAGAAATCTTCTGCTCTTTAATGTTTTAAGATTTTGAAAATTGAAGTAGAAAACTAATTGGACAAAAAGATTAAGATTGTGAGACCGGATAAAGGTGGTGAATATTATGGCAGGTGCACAGAAGAAGGACAACAGAAATGACCTTTCACATTACATCTTTAAGAGCACGACATTGTAGCTCAATATACTGGAGGCACAGAAGTAGGACAGCAGAAGGACATTTCTTATTATATCTGCAAGAGCAAGACATTGTAGCTTAATATAGTAGAGGCATAGAAGTAGGACAAGAGAAAGGGCCTTTCACATTATATCTTCAAGAGCATGACATTGTGGCTCCATATACTGCTCCAAGAACTCCATTTTGTTATAGTATAAGTATTGTATTATGAATTGCATATGATGATTTTGTGCAATGAAAATAGAGCAAGTTAAGATAGTGATTGCTAATACTCTCTTTTCTTCTTACATTTACCTCGGAGATAACTCAATGATAATACCATGAAATCTTTGACCTGGTACAAATAAACATAAAAATCAATGCACTAATAAACTATAAAAATCAATGAACTTAAAAAACGATGCACTAATTACATAAACCTAAGCTATTACAAAAGTTTAGACAGTAAGTTGTTCTTCACAACCAGTGATTCTAATTTCTATTCTTGACAGACGATGAATGTAAATAAGTTAATTTCTTTTTGGATAAACTACACACAAGTACCTAAACTATAAAGTCGATTACAAATAATATCTCAACTATAAAAAGTTATATTTCCATACCCAAACTATAATGTCAATTTCAAAAGAGTACATCCGTTAGATTTTCCATCCAAAACTCAGTTAACTCTATGTGGCAAATAGTAAATGACACTCAATATCTAATATGGAAAAATTTCAATGGGTATTTTCAGAACAATTTTAACTCATCTACCTTCTTCCTATTCACCAATTCATCATTTTCAGCTTCCTCAATTCACCATCTTCATCAATCATCAATCATCAATCGCCGTCTATCTATCTATCTATCTATCTATCTATCTCTCTCTCTCTCTCTCTCTCTCTCTCTCTCTCTCTCTCTCTCTCTCTCTCTCATCTCTCTCTCTCTCTCTCTCTCTCTCTCTCTCTCTCTCTCTCTCTCTCTCTCTCATTAACCCAGAATCTGGAACCCATTGACAAAAGCAATCCAAATCCAACTCATCGTCGTTCTCTGAGTTAAAGTGGTTCTCAGAATCAAAGTCGGAGCGAACTTCAAGGTCGAAGAGCCTTGAGACGAACCCTGCTCCCGATAACCGAGGCGAACCCTGCTCCCGTCTGACACCCAACACAAAGATGCACAAGAACCTCCGCAAAAACCCCAAACTACAATGCCAAACAAGGGATAATCTAAATCCACCAAAGTAACAGTCATACAGAGCATAGTATACAACGAAAAAAGAGAAGTCCTACTCATAGTTATTACACACGCAATGGAAAACTAAAAACACTCTGGGTCACACTATGCCTCTGACTCTGCCTCAACGTTGACCCCCGCGCTAGCTCCACGACCTGAAGGGCATTTAAAAACAGAAACGTGTGAGTGGACCAAAAAGAAATAAAAGTTTCAAAAACTATTTCATAAAAACGTGTGAGTGGACGAAAAAGAAATAAAATTTTCAAAAACAATTTCATAAAAACTAGAGTTTGGCCCTCCGTTTTGAAAACATGCATGCATAACCCAATATCTGAAAACAGTTATAAACCACGTAGTAATCATCATAAATAGTTGCATAAAACATAAATACCATAATCATTATCCGATCAAGCCTGCTGGACCTATCCGAGCCTTTAAACTCCTGAGTCTTTAAACTCAATCCAGACCTCAATATAATCCGATTCTTTAAACTCAACAGGCCTACGGGGGAAAATATCAATATCCGAGTCTTTAAACTCCCGAGTCTTTAAACTCAATCCGAGTCTTTAAACCCAATCCGGGCCCGTCCCCCGTCAATCATAATCCGGGTCTTTAAACCCAATAACCAGATCCAAAAAATCCAATCCAAAACCATTTTAAAACCATTTCGAAATCCACATCCAAACCCGAATCCGAAATCACTGGTCTGAAGCCTTTCCGGCGTCCAGAACCGTCATTCCGAACCCAAATCCGGAAATCCACTTTTTCAACTTTAAAACCAAATTCGAGAATCCGATTCTAAAACTGAAAACCCTGATCATCAAATCATGTCTCAAAATCCATTTATAATCATTGAAAAGCCAATTATCGATTGAAATCCCAAAAGCATAGCATCAAAATCATACTCACATCATTTCCCGAAAAACGTGCTGAAATGCGTAATTTCTCGAAAAACGTGAAATTATGTAAAACAGTTATAGCTCAAGAATCATGAAATCATAATGAACACCATAAAACAAGTAATCAAAAGCAGTTATGCATGCGCAGTTATAAGGAAGAAGTCCACTCACAGTTACCGGGTACGTCACTCGCGTCCCGTACGTTCCGTACGTTCCTCGTCCGCCTCGGGGATTCCCGATCCTATCACAAGTCACCAAAACGAGTCACTAACATGTCCACTAAGGTTCTCCTAAGTTCCCTAAGTTTCTCGGACTTCCGAACGTACTTACACGGAACCCTAAACCTTCGATTCCGTAGAACTAACCCGAGACGTTAACCGAGTGCCTCGAAACTTGTCCCAAAAGATTCGTTACAACGATTAGATCAAAAAACTAGTTGACCCCTTCCCGGAAACCGCCGCATGCGCCCCACGCGCCGCCCAAAGTAGCTGCGTGTGGGCCTCACGCGCCTACACAGGAACACTGTTCATCTTCTTCCTCGATGGTCAGACCGATCTGAACCGGTGTGACTGGTTCTCTGCCTTCCTGCAACCGTTTTCCTTCCTTTCAACTCCCCTAGCTTCGTCCTACCCTAAGTAACTCAATCCCTTACTCAAAACATGACAATACTGCCTCTAATCCGTCGTCCTAAACTCGAACCCGTAACCAACAAAGACCCATGTTTCTACTTCTGACCACCTGTAAACTTCCTATAAGGACCCGTCCCGAAAATTAGGGTTAAGATAGTATTTAAGATGGGATTAGTGAACTTAATCGGTGGTTAGTTGGTTATGATAGGTCTGTTAGAGTCGACTGATGATTTTGCCCCTAGGTTGGGTAAATAGTTGACTTTTAGTTCGGGCGGTCAATTGGGTATTGATCAGTGACCGTGACGTAGTTCGGGACGTCATGAATCCGTAGACAGGTGGCACGCCCGATTCCGACATCCGAAGAGGAAGTTATGATGTTCGGAAGGTTGAGGGCATTACCGTAATTCGGTTAAAATAGGGGGGAAAGTTGACTTTCTATACGATCGGATTTTTGACACGTTGACCTAGGACCGTTAGGTAGATCTCATCGTCCTGAGTTCAACGACAGGCGACACGTGTTCATCGGACCTAGGGTGAGCAAGATACGGGTCTAGAAAGGTAGTGGCATAATCGTAATTTTGATTCAAAAAAGGGGTATTTTGGTCTTTTGGTTGCATGGGGATTTGGGCCAATCTGATAAGGCCAGGTGTACAGTGGAGATTAGGATATTTGTGAGAGGGCTGAGAGGATTGTTACACGTGCAAGGTGTCTAGTGGGTTCTAGGGTGCAGGGCTCCAACTATTTGGCTGTGTGTTCGTGTGTGTGTTCGAACAAGAGAGAAACAGAGACTGAGAGTTAGGGAGGTATTGGACGAATGCAGAGTGTGTTTGGGTGTTCAGTGATCAAGTGAGGGACTAGTGATCGAGAGAGAGACAGTGAGTGAGTTGGGAAGGCAACTCGTGTGAGGAAGATTGGTGAGTGAAGAGGTTGAGGTTACGGGGAAAACAGAGAGATGCTAAGAGAAATTGGTGGTGGTGTGGCCGTGTGCTCATCGATTGGGCTCGAGAGAAGGCTAAGACGGCCCTGTGGACTTCAGGGAGAGCGGCGGTGAGCACGGTGGTGGACGGCTGCAGGTAATCCCTTTTCCCCGTGAATATGCCCTGTTTTTCAGTGAATTTCAAATTGAAAGTCGTGGACTTAAGGGCTGAGTCGAGGTGTTTGGTGAGTCCGGTTAGGTTCAGTAGGTTCCTAGGAGTCGTCTAAGGTGGTTGCCGTGACGGGGGAATGACTGGGTGGCTGGGAACCGAAACAGAGTTTTGGGGAGGTTTGGTTTCGAGTTTGAGACGACGGGCTATAGGCTGTGTCGAGGTGTTAGAGTGAGGGGATTAGGTTGCTTAGGACTGGACGAAGAGAATGGTGAAAAGAGGAGTCAAAATGCTGGAGGACCGGGTAAGCCGGTTCAGACCGGTTCGCCCAAGGAAGATGACGATGAATATTGACTGTGTGCAGGCGCGTGAGGCCCACGCGCAGCCACTTTGGGCGGTGCGTGGAGGCGCGTGCAGTGGTTTTTGGGGAAAGTGTCAACTAGGTTTTTGGTCTAGAGGTTGTAACGAGTCTAGTGGAATAGGTTTCGGGTTATTCGGACATCGATTTGAAGTAGTTCTACGAGGTTGAAGGTTTAGGGTTCTGGTTCGTTACGTTTAGGACCCGGGGATTTTTGGGGAAAATTAGGAGAGTCTCGGTAGACGTGTTAGTGACGTTTTTTGGTGACTTGTGACAGGATCGGGAATGCCCGAGGAAGCTGAGGAACGTACGGGACGTACGGGGCGCGAGTGACGTGCCGGTGACTGTGAGTGGACCCCTTCTCTAAACTCGAGCATGCATAACTATTTTTCTATCATTGTTTTATGGTTTTACATGTGATTTCATGATTGTTGAATATGCTATGTTGGTTTTACAGAATTGTACGTTTTTCGAGAAAGTACGGTTTTAGTGCGTTTTACGAGAAAGTTTGGATTCTGATTCTGATGCCATGAATTGGGGTTTTCAAACGATAAGTGATTTTCAATGATATTAAATGGATTTTGAGACGTGATTTGATAATCGAGGTTTTCGGTTTTGAAATCGGATTTCGGAAATCGGAATTTGGTTTTAAAGTTGAAACGTGGGATTTCCGGATTTGGGTTCGGAATGACGGTTCTGGACGCCGAAAGGGCATCAGGCCAGTGATTTCGGATTCGGGGTTGGATATGGATTTATAAAAAGGTTTTCAAATGGTTTTGGATTGGATTTGCTGGATCTGGTTATTGGGTTTAAAGACCCGGATATTATGTTTGAAGGGGGACGGGCCCGGATTGGGTTTAAAGACCAGGATTGAGTTTAAAGACTCGGGAGTTTAAAGACTCGGATATATTGATATTTCCCCCGTAGGCCTGTTGAGTTTAAAGACTCGGGAGTTTAAAGACTCGGATATTATTGATGCCTGGATTGAGTTTAAAGACTCGGGAATTTAAAGACTCGGATAGGTTCAGCAGGTTTGATCGGATAATGATTATTTGAGACTTTTGTTTTATGATATGGTTTTATGATGTTTATGACGTGATTTCTGTAACTGCTTTCAATTCTGTTTTTATGACGATCCTTATGTGATTTACAACTGTTTTCAGCAAATGGGTTATGCATGTGTGTTTTCAAAACGGAGGGCTAAAACCCTGGTTTTCCTATGAAATGGTTTTGGAAACTCTTCTTTTATTTATGGTCCACTCACACCTTTTGTTTTTAAATTGCCCTCCAGGTCGTGGAGCTAGCGCGGGGGTTGACGTTGAGGCAGCGTCAGAGGCATAGAATACTCGAGAGTGACCCCGGAGTGCTTTAAATTTTCCGTTGTGCGTGTACCTTGTTTATCGGGTTTCTTTCCTTTGTATTTTGGTACTATGCTCTGTAAAACTTTGACTTTGAGATGTTTAAATTTTCTCCTGCGTCTGGCATGTAGTTTGGTGGTTTATCGTAAGACTACTTTTGTCTTTATGTCGTGGGTGTCAGACGGTAGCAGGATTTACCTCGGTTTTCGGGGTGGAACTGAGGTGGGTCCTGACACTTCCCCGTCACGGCTTCGACTTCTATAGGTTCCTGGGGACCTAATGAACTCAATAGAACCTACATAACACATCGACTCAGCCCCTAACTTCACGACTTAACGTCTGAAACCAAATAGCAAAACAGAGCAATCAGAGGGAATTCAAGAAATTACCTGTTCTCCGACCGCCACCGTGAGCTCTGCTGGATCTGCTCGACTTCCCTCCGGCCTCTCGACACCCCCACGGGTTCAATTTGACGGTTTGATCACTAGAAGTGCACAACCTTGCATGGTGGTCCTCCCGCTCTGTGTCCTCTGGTTCCTCCTCCTTCCTCACACACACAGTCACGTCCAACTCCTCACAAACACAATCACACACTCTCCTTCGAACACCACAGAACCTCACAACACTCACACACTCACTCAGTTTCTGCAATTCGATCAAATTCTCCTCACTGTCTCACCCTCTGTTTCCTTTGATTGCACGACCACACACACACACACAGCCCAAATAATTTGAACCGTGCAACAACCTAGAACCCACTACACACACCACACGTGCCCACAATCCCATGGCCCATCTCAAAATATCCAACAATTGATGTACACTTGTCCTCATCTCTTTTGCACAAATCCCAGTGTACCAAAAGACCAAAGTTCCCTTGTAAGTCAAAATTACCATTTTTCCATTCGCCGTTCTAGACCCATATCGCACTCGTCCTATGTCCGATGAACGCATGCCGCCTGTCGTTGAACTCAGGATGACGAGATCTACCTAACGGTCCTTGATCTACGTGTAAAAACTCTGTCGTGTGAAAAGTCAACTTTTCCCCTTCGTTTACCCAATATACGAAAATGCCCTCAACCTTCCGAACATCATAACTTCCTCCTCAGATGTTGAAATCGGGCATGCCACCTGTCTACGGACTCGTGACGTCCCAAACTACGTCACGGTCATCGGTCAATGCCCAATTGACCGCCCGAACTATAAGTCACTAATTTGCCCAAACTAGGGGTAAAATCGTCATTCAATGCTAACGGTCCAAAAGTAACCAACTAACCACGATTAAACTCACTAATCCATTACTAAACACTTCCCAACCCCGACTTTAGGGACGGGTCCTTACACGGGATGCGGCCGACCTTGCGCTTTTTGGCTGAGATGCTTTTGCTTGAATCGGTCTATGGAACTGCGAATATTGTCTCGGTGTATTTGGGATTAGGTCTCGGGAAGGTGTTGACATAGAGGTACGGATCAAGCTCCGGGTGGGGTTGTAAGAGGGCGACGGATGATTGGGCGTAGCGTCGGAGTTGGATTTGAAGCTAGACTGCTTATTTTGGGAGAATCTCGAGTGCTTCAACAACAACTGAAGATCCTGCAATGTCTCTATCGAAAGTGATGGTCATCCTCCTACACTTGCTGCTACGGTTGTTGAAAACTATGGATTTTGGAGAAGGTTGGTTCTCAAGAGAAGATTCCATTGGTAATGAAGGAAATGAAATTTCTAGAAGGTTAGTGGTTAAGCACTTCCGACTTCGACTCCCACTTGCATCGCCTTTCTTTATTTCTCACTCTTTCTATTCTTTCTAGTCTCTTCATCTTCTGTCTTCTGCTCTGTATTTGAATATCTAATTTGTCTTCCGACTTCAACTCCCACTTGCATCGCCTTTCTTCATTTCTCACTCTCTCTATTCTTTCTAGTCTCTTCATCTTCTGCCTTCTACCTTCTGCTCTGTATTTGAATATCTAATTTTTCTTGTAGAATTTTTCACGACCCGACCTTTTTCAACAGGATATTGTTCGCTTTGGGCTCAACCCTCTCGGTTTTGTTCTTCGGAGCTCACGTACAACTTCCAGTGGGTCACCCATCTTCGGATTGCACAAGCTTTAACTCGCTTAATTTTGGAGTTCCCAAGGAATCCAAAGCTAGTGAGCTCTCAAAAGGCCTCCAGTTGGATAGATGTGCGCCCACACATATAAGGCGCATCCCCCATATCCCTCCGGGTGATGTGGGATTGCTAACCATGCCTCCAAGGCACGAGTCCTCACAATCCACCCCTCTTGAGGCCCAGCGTCCTCGCTGGCACACTGAATTTCATACGAGGTTGGGCTCTGATACCAAATTATCACGACCCGACTTTCTCCAATAAAATATTGTCCGCTTTGGGCCCAGCCCTCACCGTTTTGCTCTCGGGAGCTCACGTGCAACTTCCTAGTGGGTCACCCATCTTGGGATTGCACCAGTTTTAACTCGCTTAACTTTGGAGTTCCCAAGGAATCCAAAGACAGTGAGCTCCCAAAAGGCCTCCTATTGGATATATGCGCACCCACACATATAAGGCGCATCCCCTAGATCCCCCCAGACGACGTGGGATTGCTAACCATGCCTCCAAGACACAAGTCCTCACAGAATTATCTTGGTCGTAGCCACTTGGGCCAACCCCAACGAGTTGCAAATACCCATTTGAATTGAAATCTGACCTGTTGAAATTTTGGTTTAATTGAGTTCAGATTGGCGTAGAGAGAGAAAATTTGATATTGAAGATGGAGAGGAATGAAGGGTGTGGAGAGGAGAGAGAGTGAATATATAGAGCGTGGAGGGGGCTGTTAATTTGAACCAAGATGCCTCATCGGAGTTTTTTCAATGATGATTTTTTTTGGATACCCGAAAAAACCCTTTCTATTTCGTAAGTTCCTGTCACCAGTTCTCTGTGTTTTTCAACTTCTCAGATAAGCAAATAAAATGTGGAGGAAAAAATGTGAAAACGTCAACAAGGAATATTTAGTTTCTTTATCTTAGTCAACAATCTATAAAACACAATTTTATTAAATCCAATCAGGCCCTGATGGTTTTACATTCAAAACTTGATTATGGAGGAGACAATGTGTTGGATTTGGATGGTTTTTGTTAATGGGTTATGGGATGGTTTTTGTTAATGGGTTATGGGTTAATGTAAGAGAGAGAGAGAGAGAGAGAGAGAGAGAGAGAGAGAGAGAGAGAGAGAGAGAGGCGGGGTTTTGGGTTCTGGGAAAAACTGGGAATACTAATTTTGGATTTGGATTTGGATTTATGGATGATGATTGATGAAGAATTGGGGAAAATGAGATGATGATTGATGAATATGATGTTGTGGAAGATGAAGATGATGGATTAGTGAAGAGGAAGAATGAAGATGAATTAACATTGTTCTCAAAATGCCCATTGAAAATTTACCACATCAGATGCTGAGTGGCATTTACTATTTGCCACATAGACAGTTAACTGAGTTTTGAATAAAAAAAACTAATGAAGGTACCCTTTTGAAATTGACATTATAGTTTGAGTATAGAAATGTAACTTTTTATCGTTGAGGTACTATTTAAAATCGAACCTATAATTTAGATACTTTTATATTGAAGGTACCCTCCAGAATTTCATAAATCAATCAAAATCTATCAAAAAGTTACCTCTATTTGTTGGTCACTAATAAAAGTATGGTCGTGAAGATGGAGGAGATGGATGAAGTCTGATTGTCTTTGTATTCGCTAAGAAAGAAGAAGAAAACGAAGGCCGTGGAGAAGAAAAAATGTGAGGAGAAATCAAAATATTGAAACAGATGTCTCCAAGTGTGAAACTGTCTTACGCCATAAAGGGTAAAAATGAAACACATTGTTCAAAAATATTGTTGAATGAATAGGTTTTCATTTGTTCAAAAATATTGTTGAATGAATAGCTAAATTTGTGCTTTTGTTTTAACGAAATCCAGGATCGGTTTCAACCATTTAGCCTAATAATTTAATACGTACTTGATCTACTTTAAAAGTGTCATTGTATACTCGATCAAAATCATGAATCATCTTCCGAGCTTTTCCCATCCATCAGTTATTTATTCAAAACAATAAAAAATATTTATATCCTTAAAATTTCAAGTAATTAATAAGTGATTTAGTAAACTTTTGTATTGGTAAAAAATATTCACCTACCAATATTCTTATAAATTCTAACTAATTTTTGTTACCAAGCTTCTCACAGAAGATTCCTATGAATTAGGATCCGAGAGAAACAAAGGTAGGTGCAACCTCCTTTTACAACGTACACCATGTTTTTCTTCTCTATAAATTTCAAATTCAGCAATCATAGTAGTGAGTCACGAAAAAGCTTAATGTAGATTATTCAACGAGAAAGAACATTTATCTTTTCACATCCGAAGTCACATAGTTCCAACTTTACATCGGTTTGACTCCGTCCGGCCATCCATTTGACCTAATTAACTCAATGAGCCGTTACAATTTGGTCACACAGCAACCACTAGGCCTCATGTACAACATGTTGCATGAAGCCTTTGTTTCCCCACCTAGCCCCCCTCTATTTTCAGACCAATCAGCCAACATCATTGCATGCATCTCAATTGTCACATTGTTATTTTTGCTTTTCAACCACATTCTTGGTGCGCTTCTTGCCTGGATCCTTGAAGTGATCCCCGAAAATGATCTTGAGGGCGGCGACATTATTTACGGGCCACCAATTAATTTCTCTGGTTCGAGTCAGGTTCGGATAGCCTTGGTGCAAAACATGATGAGGTTGGGAGTGATCAAGAGAGTCATATCGGAGTTTGATCAAGAACGAGGGCCAAGGCTTAGGGCCTTGAAGAAATTGCCACCGCTAGTGAATTATGGAACCCATGAAAGTATTGGCCATGAAACTGCTTGTACAATTTGTTTGGAGGATTTCGAACAAGGCGATTCGTGTCAAAAATTTTCAGTTTGCAAACACATGTATCACTCGAATTGCATTGACAATTGGTTGATGAACAAGTCAAGTTGTCCAGTTTGCAGAAATTGTATCATCGATGGATGAGAGTTAACTCCATAATTTTTTCGAACATATACAACTGTCTGGTTACAATACAAAGCATAAGCTTCATTACATAACTTCAAAATACGGAATTTTACCCTAAACGTCAATAGGTACTCAAGGTCTAGTTTTTGCCTTTACCTCTAACAAGACCCCGTCTGTGTGCCACGGCTTGGAGGGCAAGTAAAATCATAAAAGTGTGAGTGAATGAAAATAACCCTTGAAAACATATTTTGAAAAACATACATTTACACCCTCCGTTTGATGAAAATATGCATGCATATAAAATCGTTTAAAACTCGATGACCATATAACATAATTCATAATCTCGATGTGCGTGAAAACATATATAAAGAAAATTTTAACAATCAACCAGCTCAGCAAACATACACACCAACCGTCACATCAATAACATACAATCAATCCATATCCAACCCATCCTCGATTCACAATCTCAATCACTACTTCAAGTGCACTACTGGTAGACTAGCCACTTGGGATATAGAGTCCAGCTCGATGTTCGAATGAAAACTGACTCAGGATACATAGCCTAACTTGACATCTAAGTCGCCATCACAATACTAGTCTTAGGATACAGAGCCTTGCTCAACGTCTGATACTAACTAATCAAGCAACTCGCATCTCGAGGAGGGTTGTTCATACACATTAATTAATACCACAATGCACAAATACCGAGGAATCACATGCACATAAATTCCCTAATCAAATCCACATCTCAAACCCGGGCCTATGCCCAAGAACAATTTTTATACCAAACCTCGTAATATGTGCACAAATAGCATTTTCCAAGAAAATCATCCAAAATTGTATATAATCATAGTGCAGTATTCTAGGAAATTTGATTGATTTCATTGATCAGCCGAAAAGCATATTTATACAGGTTTTGGGATTGATATAACTACAAACACTTATCTCTCCCTTATCTGATTCTAGGACATACTGCCTAGTAACTACCTAGGTAATTGTCTAGGGACATCTGTCCAATATATGTGTCTGTCTAACTATACTGTACTAAGATATACAATGTCATAGTGTACTAAATACCTAAGTATAGTGTACACATGTATAATATTCTACATACCCCCGCAAATGTGGCATCCTGTGGGTGACAAGTTTGGAAGCGAGTGTGAAATGTCGATTGACAAGAATCCCTTGGGTGAAGAGGTTAGCAAGCTATACTGCAGAGGGAACAAATTGGACTTGATGAGTCCTTGAAACCACCCTTTCTCGAAGAAACTAATAGCCTAAGGCAATGTGCTTTGTGTGTGCATGAATGATTGGATTGATAGTCATATAAGTTGCACTTAGGTTGTCACAGTACAGCTGAACATGTATGGCGGGAAGAAAACCTACTTCTCGCAAGAGACTTAGGATCCATAGTGTATTTGCACAGGTATAGGCAGGAGCACAGTACTCTGCCTTAGAACTAGAACTGGAAACAATATTTTGTTTCTTAGCACACCAGGAAATTAGATTGGAGCCAAGGAATATATAAAAACCTGTTGTAGATCTCCTAGTATCTCTCTATCCAGCCCATTTTGCATCAGAAAATACAAGAATCTGAAAATGAAATAGGGACTTGAGGATTTGAATGTCATGTCCAAGGGTGCCCTTCAGGTAGCAGATGATCCATTTGACGGCTATTAGATGGACATCTATAGGAGAGCTCAAAAACTGGGCAACCTGTTGAACATCAAAGGAGATATTTGGTCTTGTAAAAGTCAGATAGAGGAGGGCACCTAAAAGTGGTTGATAGGTAGAGGCATCTTAAAGGGGCTGACCAACGGCAGCAGAGGGAACCTGTCTAGGAGCGTTAGGTGTGAGGGCTGGCTTGTAGTCAATTAGACCACTGCGATGCAGAATGTCTAATTGATTGCAATAGATATATAATGTAATATAATATAATATAATCTCTTTGTAATTAATGTAATCCCGCCTACTGTATAATATAATCTGTCACATAATAGCATTATTTGCCAAGTCAGTCCTCAAACTCTATCAAGCTTTAAAAACGCATTAATGAATTAACTTCACCCGAATAACGAGTTTAACGGTTGCCGGCCCTAACAACTGTTAACAAAGTAAAAACAACAAAATTTTAGCCCAAAAAAAAAATTATAAAATTAGTTAAACCTACAGAAGAGGGCCTAACAGAATTTTCAGGGGGAATGGCATTGTCCAGCTAGTAAAGCTTCATAAAAAGTTTGTTCAAACCAAAAATGAGGAATATGGGTTTAGCAGTTTTGTGGTTTAGCAACAACTTCATTCACCAATATACCCATCAAACCACCAATGCCGTCAACATCTTCATCCCCATTTGCAATAAATATCTTGATTATTCCACAAATTAATATTCACTTCCATATATATTCTTCGATCCCCATTCCCCACCATGACTGTGTTCCAATCGCTTAAGCTTGTGATCCCGCCTCCCGTCTTTTCTCTCCTCGCCTTCATCGGAACCATACTCTTCGTGTACGTATGCATCATTGCGTTTTCAATCCTGCTTTCCTTGCTCGTTATTGCGCTCTTTTACATCCTTTGCGAATATGTTTGGACACCGATTTACGAGAGGAATAATCGTGGAAATAATCCTGACCTCGAAGCAGGCGACGAGGATCAGAGATTGTTTCAACCCAATAATAATGACGTTAATGATCATAGGGGATGGCACGATCAAGCTACGTTTTATCAGGCGGCGGTGCTTCATAATTTGAGGGTTTTGGAAATTTTGGACTCCATTGTTCAGGTGTTGGAGAAAAGAAGAGATCAAAGGCAGCAAAGAGAAAGGGAACAAGTGGTGGAGAATAAAATGCCACCACCAGTGACTTATGGTTGCCGTCAAGTTGATGATGAAATGAATAATTGCAAGGATTGTGTTATTTGCATGGAGGACTTTGAAAATCACCATTTATATCAAGTTTTTCCCTCCTGCAACCATACTTTCCATTCCGAATGCATTAACACTTGGTTGAAGAAGAGCCTAACTTGCCCCATTTGTAGAAATTGTGTCTTGAATTTATGAGGAATCCATGCGTATGCCGACATGTCTCCAAATGGGAAAAAATGAAATTTTTAAATACAAGTCCTTTAATTGTTTCTGGTTCGATTTCTTCAGCAGGAACCTATTAGAATTTGAGTGTAGATGAATAATTTTTTATGCAAGTTTCATGGTTTAACATGACTAAAAGCTAATAGAGTCCATTATGAATTAAACATGTTAATTTATTGGAATCCCTATTGGAGAAGATTAATTTATTTATAGAGCTTAACTTAATTGATACCTTAATTAAGTCATTTAGGATTCCTATTTGCTATCTGATCAGTATGATATAGGAATCTAGGTGCATATAAATATGATGGTCTCTGGTCTCATAGAAATATTGCTTAATAATTAACTAAACCTATCCTAAGCTTAAGTTTTTTGTTCTAAAAGAAAGGAGAAAATTGACATTGTTATACCTTGTTCATGAAGATGGAAAAATCAGATTCTGTCTAAACTTAAAAAACTTACTCTTATTGCTCATATTGATTACTGGTTATAAATAGTGTGATCTTTGATGTATGTTTGATCTAAAGTGTGTATGAAATAGTTTACAAATGATATTAGAACATAAAACATGTTCAATATTGAGTTATTCATAATCTGCTTATTTACTGTTTTGATTCTGGGAAAAAATCAATTCAAAATCCATTTTTAACTCCACTAAAACTATCTTCCCAAGTGACCGAATCTCTCCACGTACCGTTGGTTGTGTGCCATGAGAATTATATGGGTCTCCTAACCATGCTGGGTAGGGGTAAGCGCTCTCTTTTCGAGTATGTGCTTCAGAAGATAAAAAAAAAAAACCGAACGGTGGAAAGAATAGATTTTATTTACTCTTTGCACTACAAGAAATGCTCCTTTAGACAATGGATAAAATCCGTTGTAAATTCCCCATAAATACCATTGCAATTGTCCCTGATGTCTAAAGGGGGTGTTTAGACAACGGAGAAAATCTGTTGTATAAAGTACATTTAGACAACGGTATCTAAAATACTATTGTCTAAAGTACCCCCTTAGACAACGGTAATGATGTATACCGTTGTCGAAAGTGTACTTTAGACAACAGTATTTATGTATACAGTTGTATAAAGTACCCTTTAGACAACAGTATTTATGAATATTGTTGTCTAAACAGACTTTGAACAGCGGTTTATAAACAAATACCGTTGTCTAAAGGGTACTTTAGACAACCGTATACATATATAATGTTGTGTAAAGGGTACTTTAGACAACAGTATAAATATATACCGTTGTGTGAAGGATACTTTACACAACGGTATTTTGATGATACCGTGGTATAAAGTGACTGTACACAACACTGAATTTAAAAATACTGTTGTCTAAAGGGTGTCGAACACAACAGTTTATTCAAAAATAATGTTGTCTACAAGGTGCTTTACACAACAATTAATAAAAAATATACGTTGTCTAAAGTTCTTTTACACAACAAAAAATCATATTAAAATCCTGTATCATAACATAAAACTAATTCATATTACAATTCTCCGCCAATCCAAATAAAAAAGAACTTCATATATATAACTACTTAAAATCACAATGAAGATTTGAAGAGTACTCATAGTACACTCTGCAACCTAGCTAACTCGATCAAATCACAATTCTGGTTGTTGTGGACCACCCTATATATGTACGTAGAAAATTAATATATGAGTTAATTCTATCTAAACTTATAAGCTCATAGGTAATGTGATAAAAATGTATTACACAATACTTATGCTAGCTATAAAGACAATATGTCAGGACCCACCCCGGTTTCACCCCGAAAACCGAGGTAAATCCTGCTCCCGTCTGACACCCCGACACAACACCAAAGTAAACCACTAAACTACACAGTCAGACGCAGGAGGAAATTTAAACATCTCGAAGTCAAAGTTTTACAGAGCATAGTACCAAATACAAAAGAAAGAAACCCGATGAACAGTACACGCACACGGAAAACTTAAAACACTCAGGGGTCGCTCTCAAGTACGCTATGCCTCATAAGCTGTCTCGACCCCGAAACCCCGCTCTACCTCCACGACCTGGAAGGCAATTTAAAAACAGAAGGTGTGAGTGGACCATAAATAAGAAAAGTTCGAAAACCATTTCATAATAAAACCAGGGTTTTAGCCCTCCGTTTTGAAAACACACATGCATAACCCATTAGATGAAAACAGTTATAAATCACATAAGGATCATCATAAAAACAGAATTTAAACCAGTTATAGAAATCACGTCATAGACATCATAAAACCAGATCATAAAGCATAAATCTCAGGCAATCATTATCCGATCAAACCTGCTGGACCTATCCTAGTCTTTAAACTCCCGAGTCTTTAAACTCAATCCAGGCCTCAATAATATCCGAGTCTTTAAACTCCCGAGTCTTTAAACTCAACAAGCCTACGGGGGAAATATCAATATATCAGAGTTTTTAAACTCCCGAGTCTTTAAACTCAATCCGGGCCCGTCTCCCGTCAAATATAATCCGGGTCTTTAAACCCAATAACCAGATCCAGCAAATCCAATCCAAACCGTTTGAAAACCATTTCGAAATTCATATCCAAACCCAAATTCGAAATCACCGGTCTGATGCCCTTCCGGCATCCAAAACCATCATTCCGAACCCAAATCCGGAATTCCACTTTTCAATTTTAAAACCAAATCTCGATTCTCAAAATCCGATTTTAAAACCGAAAAACCTTGATCCTCAAAATCATGTTCCAAAATCCATTTATAATCATTGAAAACCATTTAGCATTTGAAATCCCAAAACCATAGCATCATAATCAGAAATCAAGTCTTTTTCGTAAAACGTGCCAAATACGTACTTTCTCGAAAAACGTGCAATTATGTAAAACCAACATAGCATAGTCCATAATCATGAAATCACATATAAAACCATAAAATAATTATAGAAAACAGTTATGCATGCTTGAGTTTAGAGAAGGGGTCCACTCACAGTACCGAGCCCTCAATCGCGTCCTGAATTTCCTGTATGTTCTTCAGCTTCCTCGGGAAATCCCGAACCTGTCAACCATCACCCAAGAACGTTACTAACAAATCTACGAAGGTCCACCTCATTTTCCCCAAAAATTCCGGGGTCCTAAACGTAGCGAACCGGAACCCTAAACCTTCACCTTCGTGGAACTAACCTCAAACGACGTCCGATTAACCCGAAACCTATTCCAATGGATTCGTCACAACACCTAGACCAAAAACCATGTTGACCATTTTCCCAAACACCGCCGCACGCGCCCCTACGCGCCGCCCAAAGTGGCTGCGCGTGGGCTTCACGCGCCTGCTACAGTGCCATCGTCAACCTCAGTCTCAACGGTCCAGACCGGTCCAGCCAACCCTAACCGGCGTGACCGGTTCTCCACTAACCCTCCACCGTTTTCCTCCTTTTTTTCACCATCTTCATCGTCCAATCCTAAGCTACCCATTCCCCTACTCCAAACACCTCGACACTGTCCCTAACCCATCGATTCGAGCTCGAAACCAAAACCCAAACTGTCCCCTGTTTCACACTCCGGCCAACCAGGTAACCCCCCGGCACAACAACCGCCTTAGACAACTCCTAGGACCTCCCTGAGTCTCACCTAACTCACCAAAAGCCTCGACTCGCACTCAAAACCCACGACTTTGAGTTTAAAATTCGACGGCAAAACAGGGCAATTGAAAGAGGATGAGGAATTACCTGTACACCGACCACCGCAGTGAGCTCAGTCGTGAGAACACGACTCCTCCAGTCCACCTCCGTCCTCTGGACAGCTCCACCAGCCTCAATTGGTTCCTCGCACGGTAGCACCAACGCTCGAACTCCTCTCTGTTTCTCTGGTTTCCCCGTGAGCTCATACCTCGCACACACACTCACACCTCACCTCCCAACCTTCTCACTGTCTCCCTCTCAATCTCTGATCACTCCTCACTCACCAAACACACCAACACTCACGATCAACGTCCAACTCCCCTCAATTTTCTCTCAATCTCTCAGTCTCTGTTCTCTCTTCTTCAAACACACACACACGGCACACACGAACACTCAGCCCCAAATAATTGGACCGTGCACCCTAGAAGCCTCTAGCCAAGCCCCACGTGTCACAATCCTCCCCAATCTCTCACAAATGTCCCAATCTCAACCGTCCACTTGTCCCAATCTATTGCACAAATCCCAATGTGCAAAAGACCAAAATGCCCTTCCTTTTAAGCCAAAATTACCATAATGCCACTACCTTCCTAGACCCGTAACTCACACATCCTATGACAGGACCCGCCCCGATCCCACAGGGACCATAAGGGGACGTGCCCTGCTCCCGTCTGACAGCCAATAATTCATACCAATTTTAACCTCAAAACATCAAATGCATAAATAACCAAATTAAATTCATACATCAAATCCGAATTAAACGAATGTCAGACAAGGGATGAAAACCAAAATTACAAGATGCGAGCACGACTCTAAAGTAAACCTGCGGGTACACCGCCCAACAGGGGATCAGGTACGCAGAATGTAGATCTACGCCTCAGCCTCAGGTTCCTCCTCTACCTCAGTTTCCCGACCTGGAGGGGTTATTAAAACATTAAGGGTGAGTGGACCGAAACTCAAGTTTATGAAATCGTTTGATAATTAAAACATATAATTTACCCCTCCGTTTTCCAAACATGCGTGCATCATAATTCAAAATCATAAACCATATAATACGAACCATAAGGCATATAATAAAACCACAAGTATAATTTTAGTTGCTGCACTATACACTCCAATCCCGACATCCCTGATGTCTGACGTCCCTGACGTCCAATAAGGTCACAATCACAAGGCTACTCGTGCCACTCGGGTCTCAATTTCCGAGTTCATTCCCCGAACCCCGTTCGGGTACAGCATCCCCGATGCTTAGCGTCATAGACGCTGGACGTACTAGACGTCCGTGACCTCTCCGGGGTACCTCGCCGGAGGAGACAATATAATATGGAAGGATCTATACAGTGCAGTGACAAATGCATTTTATTGATATCCACATGCAAGGCATATATATATACATAGATAAAATCCGAACCAATCATTAAGTTTCATCAGACGGGTCTCAAGCCCAAATACCGTGAAACGTGCCATAACCATATTTTCCATATCCTCAATACCATTATTGTTTTAGCATGTGAATAAGTAAAAATAACCAGAAAACATTTATGCACGCAAGGGTTTAAGAAAGTGGTCCACTCACTGAACAGTCCTGCTGAAAACCGAACGTATACCCTCGTTCTGGTACGATTATACAACCCCTGTCATAACCAAAGCATATGCAAAGGTCAATTTAAACCCCTAACATTCAACTATGAAACCCTAGACCGAAACCGGTCCGGAAAAGCCACCCGAACGCACTTTCCAAGGCAATAAACCTTATTTTGACCAACTTAATGATCTCCGATCGACCCGAAACCACCGCCGTTGGATCCGGATCGTCGAAACCTAAAGAATGGGGGTGGTCCCACCAGAAACACTGTTCACACGCGCCCCCACGCGCCGGTCAACGCGGCGGTCAATGCTGGAACAGTCCTGCTGACGTCATCGCTGACGTCAGCATGACGTCATGCTGACGTCATCTGACAGCTGTCAGGTCTGACGTGTCAGACTCTGACAGGTGCCACGTGTCAACATCCGATTGGTCCACCTCGCTGATCTGTCAGGCCACGTGTCAGATCTGACATGTGCCACGTGTCAGCACGGCACTGGTCCACGTCACTGACATGTCAGTGACACGTGGCAGTCCCTGACTGGTCCACGTCACTAACATGTCAGTGCTGACTGTGCACTGACATGTGACACGTGTCGGCTCACGGTTGGTGCCACGTCACCTGACAGGCTGATAGGGTGCCACGTCATCACCGCTGTCCTCAGACGGGTTGACCCGAAAACCTGCAACTCGGGTCGATCAGACCCGCGATCATGACCCGGTTGCCATTTCTTCATTTCTTGATCATTTTCGTTCATTTTAATTCCTAACTACTCGTCTGAGTTCCTAGATTGGTTCTGTGTAAATAGAATGGAGAAAAACCGATAGGATCGAGGCCTACCTCGAAGAACAGAACCGGCCTCCCGTCGCAGTTGTGTCACCGTCCTGAGCACCTCCGGCCACGAGTTCAATCTCAGTAGGTTCCTGGCAGTCCCTAGAGTCGATTAGGATCCATCAAAAACAAAACTAAACGTGGGAAATGGATTTACCAAAATCTGGGTTTGAAACCGCCATGGGTTTCCCTGATTCCTTCCTCGCCGCCGTCCTCCGCCGTGGTCACTGCCGTCGCTCAGCCTCGCCAGTGAGTCCCCAATACGCAGACACAGAGAGTGGATGATTCGCTGGGATGTTTGATCGAAATGGACAAAATGTGCTCTGCGGGTATGAAATATAAAGAAATGGAGGGAAGGAAACGGACGGTCCAGATTTGATCTCCATGATTAGATCAATGGCTCAGATTAGATCAGGGGTTTTCAATCCAAGGGCTGGAATTTAAAGCTGATTTAATTGCTATTTAATCCAATAGTGGATCTGATCCAATCTGGCCAATGGGTGAGTGACACTTGTCACTCCCCAGGTGTCCTCCAATCAGATTTCCTGAATATAATATTCGACACGAAAACCGAGACACGAACCTCCCGAATTCACGTTTCTGACCATAACTTCCTCGTACGAAGTCCGATTTCGGCGTGCCGCCTGTCTACGGACTCAGGACGTCGAGGCCTACCCAACGGTCCTTGAGTCAACTGAAAATTGGTTGCCAAGAGAAAAGTCAACATTTTCCCCCGAGAGTCCAAATTACGGTAATGCCCCTGAACTTCCGATAGTCATAACTTTTACCCTGATCGTCCGAAATGGATGTGCCACCTGTCTATGAACTCGTGACGTCCCGAACTACATCACGGTCATAGGTCAAAGTCCATTTAGTTCATAAATGAAAAAGTCAACATTTGACCATGCCAATCACAAGGGTAAAAGCGTCAAATCACACATTAAATTACAATATTGGGATCCTCGAATTTCCGGGGTGTTACAACCTTCCCCCCTTAAGAAATTTCGTCCCGAAATTTCAAAGAAACAAATGAGGAAATTGTTCTCGCATCTGAGCCTCAGGCTCCCATGTGGCTTCTTCCACGTTCTGGTTTCTCCAGAGAATCTTCACGAGAGGGATCGTCTTCCGACGTAGTACCTTGTCCTTCCGATCCAAGATCTGTACTGGTTGTTCTTCAAAGCTCAAATCCTCCCGTAGTTCGACAGGTTGTTCCCCAAGTACATGAGAAGCATCACGTACGTACATCCGCAACATCGATACGTGGAAGACATCGTGAACTCTGGATAGTTCTGGGGGTAGCGCCAATCTGTATGCAATTCTGCCAATTCTCTCCACGATCTCATATGGTCCGATAAAACGCGGACTCAGTTTCCCCCGTCGACCGAATCGGATAATCCCCTTCCACGGTGATAACTTCAGGAAGACGAAATCTCCCACTTCAAATTCCAAGTCTCGAATCCGTTGATCGGCATAACTCTTCTGGCGATCCTGTGCCACCTTCAATCTCTCCTTGATCACGCGAACAGTTTCCATGGTCAAGTCCATCATCTCCGGCCCTACAGCCGCTCGCTCTCCTACCTCCGTCCAGCAGATAGGTGTCCTGCACTGTCGGCCATACAGTGCCTCATATGGTGCCATTCCAATGCTCGC
Organism: Prinsepia uniflora; assembly: GCA_032719365.1. Lineage (NCBI taxonomy): Eukaryota > Viridiplantae > Streptophyta > Magnoliopsida > Rosales > Rosaceae > Prinsepia > Prinsepia uniflora. Next base: position 37,735,192 of record CM064868.1, on the reverse strand, counting down.
CTGATAGCTGTTATTGTAAGCGAATTCCATCAATGGCAAATGAGTATCCCAAGAGTCTTGAAACTGCAGTACACATGACCTCATCATGTCCTCCAGGGTTTGAATGGTTCTCTCAGACTGTCCATCGGTCTGTGGATGGAAAGTAGTACTGAAACGTAAGGTTGTTCCCAGAGTAGCTTGCAAACTCCGCCAGAACCTGGAAGTGAAACGCGGATCACGATCGGACACGATCGATTCCGGCGTACCATGAAGTCGTATGATTTCCTTCACAAACAACTGAGCCAGTCGGTTAGGTTTATAGGTTTCCTGAACTGGCAGAAAATGGGCTGATTTGGTTAACCGATCCACGATCACACATACTTCGTCCACTCCACTCTGAGTCCTCGGTAACTTAAAGACGAAGTCCATGGTGATGTGATCCTACTTCCACTCAGGAATCGGAAGTGGCTGCATAGCCCCATACGGTCTCTGCCGTTCCGCCTTAACCTGCTGACAGGTTAAGCATTTGCTCACGAACTCAGCGATATCCTTCCTCATTCCTGGCCACCAATAATGGTTCCGGAGGGTACGGTACATCTTTGTACCTCCCGGATGCATAGCATAGGCCGAACTATGGGCCTCCTCAAGAATCTCGGCCTGTAACTCTGCCACTGCAGGTACACACAAACGGCCCAATTTCACAAGTGCTCCATCGTCCCGGATGGTAAAATCCTGTCTCCCCTCCGTATCGACCTCAATTCTGTAAATACAGAGTATCGGATCCTGAAGTTGTGCCTCAATGATCCGATCAATCAGTACTGGTCGTACATGGAAGATGGCCAACAAAGCTCCATGCGCATCCGTACCCAAAATAACTCCCGTCTTCCGGAGTTCCACTAGCAAGGGAAGATGCACCATCCCTAGGTGTGCAACGGATCCTGCTGACTTCCTGCTGAGTGCATCAGCCACCACATTGGCCTTACCCGGATGGTACTCGATCGTACAGTCATAGTCCTTCAGCAGCTCCAACCATCTCCGTTGTCTCATGTTAAGCTCCTTCTGAGTGAATAAGTATTTAAGACTCTGGTGATCGGTGTATGACAGGACCCATCCCAATCCCCTCGGGATTAGTGCGGGATGACCCTGCTCCCGTCTGACACGAAGTGTCAGACAAGGGATATTTTCGTCCTTTGCCCTCCCGGGCTATCAGAGTACGCCAAGATCCGGAGGAGGCATGTGATATCTCGGTCTCTGCTACAGTCCACATCCGATGTCAACCTGAAGGGCAATCAAAACATTAAAAACTGTGAGTGGACAAAACAAGAGTTTATAAAAACATTTTAACGAGAAGACATTTGTACCCTCCACTAAAAAGCATGCATGCATTCGAAAACCATTTATCCAAAACAAACCATATGTGGGACTAAGCCCAAAGCAGATATAAACTAAGGTCGAAAGGACCACAATAAAAACGACCATACGGGCCACTGCCCAAATCCTGTGCACACCTGTACACACCACATATCATATATCATATATCCATCACATACATATATATAAGTCACACAACCAATCCTGTCACGGTATCCAAAGCCACGCGCGAGCTACCCGGGTCTCAATCCGAGTCATCTCAAAGTCAAGATCAATGTCCGTAGACCACTGACCCTACCCGAGGTAATAGTAATCATAGCCTTCCTGAGAGTAAGGAACCCAACTGGGGGGTGACTCCACTCAGTCGGTGCTCCGTGACTACTCCGGGGTCCACCCAGGCCAACGACCCTCCCCGGAGGAGATAGTAGAACATGTAAAGGAAGGTAGACGAACATATATATACATAACATAACCATTCATGACCGGTTCCCCTGAACCGTCATGAATCCATAATATCCATAATCAGGTAACATGCCGGTTCCCATAAACCGTCATGTACCGTAATGACATAACCGAGGTAACATGCCGGTTCCCATAAACCGTCATGTACCGTAATAACCAACAAGGGTTCATGTCGGTTCCCATAAACCGTCATGAACCTGGGAATCCATTTAAGGTTCCCTGACCTGAAATCAAAACCGTAAAGTGACTGGGTCTCGTACCCGAACATAGGACACCAACTGGGCACCGTGCCCGGAATCTGAGGTCATATGCCCGAGACAAAACCAAATGGGTCTCATACCCGAGTTTATCATTTTGAAATCCAAATTCAGTTCATTTAAATCAATAAAGAAATACAGACCCGTATAAGCACCGTATAAGGCCGAAACCTCGAAATACGTGCTTATACGTAACCACATACAAATGCACCCATGGCATCATCAAACAAGTAATAAAACATATAATAAACATTTATGCATGCACCAATTTAGAAAACAAGGTCCACTCACAGACCGTCCGAGCTGCCGCCTCGATTTGCGTGCCATACGGCTCCCCGAGCCGATCACCGTCACCGGGACTCCCAAACCTGTCCAAATCGTAATAGAAGGTTACTAACTACTTAATGAACCTCCTACCAAAGCCCCGTAATTTTCCCGTATTTTTAACTATTTTTAATCCCGAACCTAAACCTTCCGCTGCCCCGAACATATCGAGACGGTATCCGATCGACACGAAACCAGTCCCAAAATGTTCGTTACATCGAATAGATGATTTCGTATGTTGGAACCTTCCTCAAATTCCTCTCCACGCGCCCACACGCGCCGCCTGAAGTGGCTGCGCGTGGGAGCCACGCGCCGCTACAGTGCATCTTCTTCCTTCGATCGAACCGGTCCGGGCCGGCCAGTCCGGTCCATCCCCTGCAACTGGACTGGCGTAACCGGTCCAGGCCTCCGACTCCCCTATTTTCGGTCCGATTTCTTCCATTCCAATTTCTAAATTTCTATTTTCTCATTTCCAATCTATCCTAATCAAGAAACCTAGGAAAAACTACCCGAAACCCCTTGGTTCGAAATGGACCTCACGGTCCCATTTTTCCGATCGGTCCCCCACGGCTTCTCAGCTGTTAACCCTCACCAAAACCGTCCTAAAACCTTCCTAGCATCCTAATAGTCATTCCCTAATCATTTAAAACCAACCATAAAGCTCACATCGAAAAATGAGGAAAAACGGCTTACCGGGTACCCGACCGGGTTTTGGGCTCCCGCCACCGCCCACGGCGGTTCCCAGCCACCAGCTGCCGTCCTAGTCCTCCTCTCTCACTCTCCTGGTTCCTCAGATCATAAGGGATGAAGGTTTTGGGATTTTGGGTGAAATGGGATCGGGTAATGGATGGAGGAAAAATGGAAAATGGATGCACGGTGAATGGGTTTGGTGCATGAGTGGGTGAGGTTGGCCAGTGGATGGGTGACAAGTGTCACTCATCCATTGGGCCTCCATTAAATATCTGGGCCCACTAGAGACAAAACTGCACTTTTTGTCTCGTAAAACGTGCCGTCGTGAATAGTAACCGGGAACTTCCGTGAACCGTAACTTCGTCGTCGAACGTCCGAATTCGACGTGCCGCCTATCTACGGATTCGTATCGTCCTTATCTACATAACGGTCTTCGGCCCTCGGCCATCGGACCTCCCTGTCAAAAAGTCAACATTTGACCCCATTTAACCAAAATTACCAAAATGCCCCTAAACTTCCGAACGTCATAACTTCCTCCTCGAACGTCGGAATTGAACGTGCCACCTGTCTATGAACTCGTGACGTCACGAACTACGTCACGGTCATCAGTCAAAGTCCATTTGACTGCCCGATTAAAAAGTCAACGTTTTGCCACCATCAGGGGCAAAACGGTCATTTCGCACCGCTCGTCCGATTTCGCTCTACTAGTCACGGATTAGCCTCACTAATCGTGATTAGTCACTAATCTAATCTAGGAATTTGGGACGGGTCGTTACAACCTTCCCTCCTTAATTAATTTCGTCCTCGAAATTCCAACCGACCTAAACCCAACCGTTCTTCCCTCCTTAATTTAGTTCCGTTCTCGAAACTCCAACTATCCTGATTCCACAACCTCCACCTCGTGTAAATAATTCGATCTCACGACACGTGTACACCCGTACACCCACTAAACAGAATAATCCTTACTCGTCTACAGCCCGACGTGCCACTAACGCTCTCGTCGTATCGACTACACTCGACCACGTCGAAGAACAGTAGCCACACGGTCCGAATTGACACTACTTGTCAAATCTACCATCTTGTTGATACAACAACTAGACGGTTCCCTTCTCAATCACTAATCTATCCTGACGTCTGCTCCCACTGGGAGCCATCAGACCTCACTCAACGATCCACGCTGACACCTCCGACAGACCGTCACCACTTGACAGTCGTCAGTCGAAAACTGACACTATACTCACTCGTGGTTACACTAACCACCAACGGACCCAACCAGGAGTAAACACTTACCCACAAAGCCTTTCACTCAATCTGTGTGTAACAAGACCCATCAGAAATACCATGACCCAATGCACAGTATCCAACGTCCAGTCCACGACCTCAACTAATCCGATGGTATCAGAACCAATCCGACTACCAACACGTTCTCCAACGTACCACTGGTATAACCTATATACCGTCACCAAACATCCCAAGTCTGCCCGGTGTCGTACCTCGAACAACGTACAAGGTACGTACATCTACCCATCGACATACCACAACGATAACCAGACCACCTAGGTCGTAGTCAAACACGTTTCAATTATGGAGTCCATCTGTCCGATCTAGACAAATCGAAACTCCAACCCATTATCTATTTCCAAATCCGAATCCGAATCCGCAATTTCGTAAGAAATCCCGAATCCAAACCCAGAAGTCGTATCCATATCCATGTTCAAATCCGAATCCGAAATCATTATTCCGTAAGCTAGCATTGGGAATAACTATTCTGAACCCAAATCCATAAAAGAAAATCTACAGTCAAGCTCTAGAATCAAATCCTGAATCGTCACCCAGAATCCGATTCCCAAACCCAAATCCAGAAATCCTCTTTCAAGTTCCAAAATCAAATCCTGAATCGTCATCCAGAAATCTGATTCCAAAACCTGAAATCTCGTTCACGTCTACCTAGACGCACCATATCCGAACCTATCGGATACCTGTTCAACCGATCACGACCACACTATCGATTGACTTCATAGGGAAGCCAATCGCAACACTCACCCATCCAGGGCTGACCCAAATCCGACCACGTCGGAAAACTACTCAGGCGAGTAATAAGCCATATGGGATTTACCTCGAACAGAAGTTCAGTCCCAACATGCTCCACTCAACATCCAAGTAAGAGTAATAACTCTCCACCTATCTGGATCATCAAGACCACGATCCAGATCCATAACGATACCCAAAGTCCTAAACCAATTCCCACATCTGAACAGATTAGTCAACGACGAGACACGCCGAGACTGTGGGTTCTCACTGAGTACCTCGTATCGATCCTTGGCATTCCACGGAAAACCAAGAATGATCGAATAATCCATCCTACGTGAATGCAAACAACACTCGCTGCACTCACCACGTCATGTAACCTAACATCGTCTGCCACCAAGTAGAAAATGAGAAATCTCAGTCACCTAACTTCGATATACTCACTCCACCTGATGACCCAAGACAATCACGGGTCCACCAACCAATACACGATTAGTGTACTAGTGGCAACCAACAACATCAATAACATCTACATCCTCTACCACCATCAAGTATGGTAGAACCTGAGAAGTCACCCAAAACAACTTCGACATACCCGTTACCAATGCGGAAAACCCGCATTCCACTCGTCACCTCATTCGCAACCTCTCGCGATTCCGAAGTTCCAACAAGATTGGAAACAACATACCCGGACATCAACCACATGTCCCCTAACCAGTTTAACTCTATCTGAGTTCCACTCCTGAACCACAGATACCGAACATATGCCCATTACGACGGAGTCACACCCCGATCCGTAACTCATCGTCATCACGATCACCGGCACCAGTACCAGCGCTAGTACCAGCACCACGCACTATCACCAAAACTAGTGTCGGTATCAACGTGCCGTGTGCAAAACTGACACCCTGGATCTCCGCTCATACCGAGCGACGATCCCGTACCTCTGCTTGTATAGGAGAAACTCTGTCTCCCTCGTACCTGACAACTCTGGGTACAGTCACCCTGACAACTCATGCGAGAAAAGGAAAACGTTCCCCGAACGTCCCCGATCCCCAACAATCGTAACTATAACCACTCTCGGTAGTAGCGCCTGCCTCACACTCGTGCAGACCTAACTACCAGACATCGCTATATCCAGACTCCGTATCCAACGGAATCAATCGCCCGTACCAACTACTCTGTATCCCACTCAGGGATTCCATCGACAAGTACCAACCCTGGTAACCTGTCCAACCAAACTCTAACCAGTCGCAACTCGACTATCCCAATGTCGTCTACCAGGTCACCCGCGACCTTAGTTGCACCAACCCACAACTGAAGTAGCACGACAACCAACTCGGTCTAACCGATACGTACAGCCCTGACTGCGAAGTGCAGTCCCAATACAAGCTGACATGACTAGACCGACTAACGAATCCAAATCCGAATAGTCGTCCAAGTCAAACCACTCGTCAACTCACATTTCCGAACCATACACCCAAGGTAGGGTTCCACGATCACACCTAGAGTTCCTTTGAACCCACTTGCGAAAAGCAGTAAAATCAACAATCTGACCGACCCTGCGGTCCGACATCGTAAAGACGTCAATCCAATCCTACCAACAATCCAACTCGGATTCCTCGAATCCGGTTGCTAACTGCCAACTGCAGTAAATCCATTTAACTCAACATAATCTGACCATCTAATGGTCACAACTCCTAACCAGTCGTCGGAATCGATCCTACGACATCGTGAAGGCGATCCCAACTAACCGTCTCACGATCCAAAACTCTAACGTAATACTACGTTAAGCCTTCCGTAGGGTTCCACACTGCCAACCCTGACAGAACCATGGCAACCCCGGCATCGAGTGCCGAACCAAGGCTTGCCAATCCTACTAACTATCGTACCGGCACCCCGACAATCAAGTTGACTACGAACTGTAGCCCAATGAGATATCACATCCTCGACCTGCGTACATACTCCAAGAGCTACACGGTTGCTCGAATAGAGACAACCCCGCTCTGATACCACGTTGACAGGACCCATCCCAATCCCCTCGGGATTAGTGCGGGATGACCCTGCTCCCGTCTGACACGAAGTGTCAGACAAGGGATATTTTCGTCCTTTGCCCTCCCGGGCTATCAGAGTACGCCAGGATCCGGAGGAGGCATGTGATATCTCGGTCTCTGCTACAGTCCACATCCGATGTCAACCTGAAGGGCAGTCAAAACATTAAAAACTGTGAGTGGACAAAACAAGGGTTTATAAAAACATTTTAACGAGAAGACATTTGTACCCTCCACTAAAAAGCATGCATGCATTCGAAAACCATTTATCCAAAACAAACCATATGTGGGACTAAGCCCAAAGCAGATATAAACTAAGGTCGAAAGGACCACAATAAAAACGACCATACGGGCCACTGCCCAAATCCTGTGCACACCTGTACACACCACATATCATATATCATATATCCATCACATACATATATATAAGTCACACAACCAATCCTGTCACGGTATCCAAAGCCACGCGCGAGCTACCCGGGTCTCAATCCGAGTCATCTCAAAGTCAAGATCAATGTCCGTAGACCACTGACCCTACCCGAGGTAATAGTAATCATAGCCTTCCTGAGAGTAAGGAACCCAACTGGGGGGTGACTCCACTCAGTCGGTGCTCCGTGACTACTCCGGGGTCCACCCAGGCCAACGACCCTCCCCGGAGGAGATAGTAGAACATGTAAAGGAAGGTAGACGAACATATATATACATAACATAACCATTCATGACCGGTTCCCCTGAACCGTCATGAATCCATAATATCCATAATCAGGTAACATGCCTGTTCCCATAAACCGTCATGTACCGTAATGACATAACCGAGGTAACATGCCGGTTCCCATAAACCGTCATGTACCGTAATAACCAACAAGGGTTCATGCCGGTTCCCATAAACCGTTATGTACCGTAATAACCAACAAGGGTTCATGCCGGTTCCCATAAACCGTCATGAACCTGGGAATCCATTTAAGGTTCCCTGACCTGAAATCAAAACCGTAAAGTGACTGGGTCTCGTACCTGAACATAGGACACCAACTGGGCACCGTGCCCGGAATCTGAGGTCATATGCCCGAGAAAAAACCAAATGGGTCTCATACCCGAGTTTATCATTTTGAAATCCAAATTCAGTTCATTTAAATCAATAAAGAAATACAGACCCGTATAAGCACCGTATAAGGCCGAAACCTCGAAATACGTGCTTATACGTAACCACATACAAATGCACCCATGGCATCATCAAACAAGTAATAAAACATATAATAAACATTTATGCATGCACCAATTTAGAAAACAAGGTCCACTCACAGACCGTCCGAGCTGTCGCCTCGATTTGCGTGCCATAGGGCTCCCCGAGCCGATCACCGTCACCGGGACTCCCAAACCTGTCCAAATCGTAATAGAAGGTTACTAACTACTTAATGAACCTCCTACCAAAGCCCCGTAATTTTCCCGTATTTTTAACTATTTTTAATCCCGAACCTAAACCTTCCGCTGCCCCGCACATATCGAGACGGTGTCCGATCGACACGAAACCAGTCCCAAAATGTTCGTTACATCGAATAGAAGATTTCGTATGTTGGAACCTTCCTCAAATTCCTCTCCACGCGCCCACACGCGCCGCCTGAAGTGGCTGCGCGTGGGAGCCACGCGCCGCTACAGTGCATCTTCTTCCTTCGATCGAACCGGTCCGGGCCGGCCGGTCCGGTCCATCCCCTGCAACTGGACCGGCGTAACCGGTCCAGGCCTCCGACTCCCCCATTTTCGGTCCGATTTCTTCCATTCCAATTTCTAAATTTCTATTTTCTCATTTCCAATCTATCCTAATCAAGAAACCTAGGAAAAACTACCCAAAACCCCTTGGTTCGAAATGGACCTCACGATCCCATTTTTCCGATCGGTCCCCCACGGCTTCTCAGCCGTTAACCCTCACCAAAACCGTCCTAAAACCTTCCTAGCATCCTAATAATCATTCCCTAATCATTTAAAACCAACCATAAAGCTCACATCGAAAATTGAGGAAAAACGGCTTACCGGGTACCCGACCGGGTTTTGGGCTCCCGCCACCGCCCACGGCGGTTCCCAGCCACCAGCTGCCGTCCTAGTCCTCCTCTCTCACTCTCCTGGTTCCTCAGATCATAAGGGATGAAGGTTTTGGGATTTTGGGTGAAATGGGATCGGGTAATGGATGGAGAAAAAATGGAAAATGGATGCACGGTGAATGGGTTTGGTGCATGAGTGGGTGAGGTTGGCCAGTGGATGGGTGACAAGTGTCACTCATCCATTGGGCCTCCATTAAATATCTGGGCCCACTAGAGACAAAACTGCACTTTTTGTCTCGTAAAACGTGCCGTCGTGAATAGTAACCGGGAACTTCCGTGAACCGTAACTTCGCCGTCGAACGTCCGAATTCGACGTGCCGCCTGTCTACGGATTCGTATCGTCCTTATCTACATAACGGTCTTTGGCCCTCGGCCACCGGACCTCCCGGTCAAAAAGTCAACGTTTGACCCCATTTAACCAAAATTACCAAAATGCCCCTAAACTTCCGAACGTCATAACCTCCTCCTCGAACGTCGGAATTGAACGTGCCACCTGTCTATGAACTCGTGACGTCACGAACTACATCACGGTCATCAGTCAAAGTCCATTTGACTGCCCGATTAAAAAGTCAACGTTTTGCCACCATCAGGGGCAAAACGGTCATTTCGCACCGCTCGTCCGATTTCGCTCTACTAGTTACGGATTAGCCTCACTAATCGTGATTAGTCACTAATCTAATCTAGGAATTTGGGACGGGTCGTTACAGTGTATATCCGACACGTTGCGCCGAACAGATAATGTCTCCAGATCTTTAGAGCATGAACCACCGCCGCCAACTCCAAATCATGGGTAGGGTAGTTCAACTCATGAGTCTTCAGCTGCCGGGATGCATAGGCGATAACCTTGCCAGTTTGCATCAACACGCAGCCCAGACCTTGCAGCGATGCATCACTGAAGACCACAAACTCTCCACTGTCATCCGGCAATGCAAGGACAGGTGCAGTGGTCAATCGATCTTTCAACTCTTGAAAGCTCCGATCGCACTGCTCGTCCCAGATAAACTTTACTCCCTTCCGAGTCAAACGAGTCAATGGTGCAGCAATTGTGGAGAAACCCTCCACGAATCTCCGGTAGTAGCCTGCTAATCCGACGAAACTCCGCACCTTGGTCACCGTTGTCGGTCTAGCCCAGTTGGTCACCGCTTCTGTTTTCTGGGGATCCACGCAAATCCCATCCGTTGATATCACGTGTCCCAGAAAACCAATACTGCTCAGCCAAAACTAACACTTGCTCAGCTTGGCGTACAATTGTTCTTGTCTCAGTCTCTCCAAGACCAACCGTAGATGTTCTTCATGTGCACGGGCACTCCTCGAGTATACCAAAATATCATCGATGAACACAATCACGAACTTATCCAGGTAGGGTCGGAAGACCCGGTTCATCAGATCCATGAATGCTGCTGGAGAATTCGTCAAACCAAATGGCATAACAAGGAACTCGTAGTGCCCGTAACGGGTTCGAAAGGCAGTTTTCGGAATATCCTCCTCCGAAATCCTCAGTTGGTGATACCCAGACCGCAAATCAATTTTCGAGAAGCACTGAGCTCCCCGCAACTGGTCAAAAAGGTCATCGATCCTGGGTAGAGAATACTGGTTCCTCAGCGTCACCTTGTTCAGTTGTCGATAGTCAATACATAAACGGAGACTTCCTTCCTTCTTCTTCACAAACAACATCGGTGCTCCCCACGGTGAAGTACTCGGTCGGACATATCCCAAATCCACCAACTCCTGCAATTGAGTCTTGAGTTCTCGTAACTCGGCCGGCGCCATCCGGTATGGTGCCTGGGATATAGGTCGGGTACCCGGGAGTAGTTCAATAGTAAACTCAATCTCCCACGATGGTGGCAATCTAGGTAAGTCTTCCGGGAATACATCCGGAAACTCACAGACCACCAGTATTTCGTCGATAACCGGAGTATCGACCCGTTCCGACACGACATGCGCCAGATAACCCTGGCATCCCTTCCGTAGAAGTTTGGTAGCAGTAAGTGACGAAATCACTTCAGGAGGCGAACCATCACGTTCCCCCTGAAAGATAACTTCCGGCAAACCCGGGCTCCGCAGAATCACTTGCTTGCTACAGCAGTCGATGAGCGATCCGTGCTCCGACAGCCAATCCATCCCTAGGATTATATCGAAGTCGTGGATATCCAGAATAATTAAGTCTGCTGGTAAATCCACATCCTCAATTCTTACCGGGCACCTTCGAATCACCTGATTCATAAGGTACACGATACCCATCGGGGTGCCAACACCCATTTCGCAATCTAAAGCTGATACCACACAATCAAGCATACCAGCACAACTCTTCGAAATAAAAGAATGTGTAGCCCCCGCATCCATCAATACACGTACAAGAAGGTTAAAGATATGTAGTGTACCTGTGACCACGCCTGGAGCAGTCTTCGCCTGCTGCTGGGTCATTGCAAACACTTGGGCCCTCGGCCCTCCGTTCCGTCCGCGCCCGCGCGCGCCACGCCCAGCACCACGGTCACCTCCCTGACCGCGACCTCCATTAGTGTGGGAAGCTGTGCTCTGCACCACACTCGAGCCCCCAGCGTCGTTGTTCTTGGACAACTGGGGGCAATTACTGGCATAGTGGCCCACCTCCTCGCAAGCAAAACAAGTTACTGGCCTTGGCCTGTCCGAATGCCCGCCAGAAGCACCGCTCCAAGATGAGCGTTGCCCAGAGTTGTATCCAGATCCTCCGCCCTGAGAGCCTCCACGTCGACCCGACCAGCCACGACCCTTGAAGGATGAGGGTGCTCCCCTGTAGCTCCCTCCCTTGTTGTTCTTACGGCCCGATGGCCCATGATGTGGGCGATCCTGACGTCGTCCCTCCCCCGAAGGTTGTCGCGATTGGTGTGCCGCCAGACTGGCCTCGACACGCACCGCTGCGTCGACCATATCTCTCAGAGAAGCATGAGTGGTAGCAGTCACACTGGCCCGGATCTCCCCTCGGAGTCCAAGCTCAAACCGCTGGCATTTGTCCTCCTCCGTGCTTACGAATGAAGCAGCGAACCGGGAAAGTTTCCCGAAAGTTTGCTCGTAGTCCCCAACGGACATATCACCCTGCTCCAGTCGCAGGAACTCAGCCTCCCGTGCCGCGCGAAAGGATCGCGGGTAGTACTGGTCCAGAAATCTGGAACGGAAAGCTTCCCAAGTAGTGGTATGGACAGACCACCCAGACATCTCGAGTCCGTGCCACCACTGGTAGGCTCCTCCTTCCAGTAAGAAGGCCGCCAAAGTCACTCGTTCGCCCGGAGGGCAGTGCATCACCGAGAAGATCCTCTCCCATTTGGTGATCCAGTCGTGAGCATCCTCGGGGTTTGATCCCCCGCAGAAAGGAGTGGCTCCCAAACGTTGAGCCCTTTCAATGCTCGCGCATTCCATCTCTCTTTCTAGATCCTCGTCCGTTGGAGTATGAGGAATTCTCCTAGGAGGCATAACCAACTGTTAAGAGGCATAGATCAGAAAACAATATTCTTAAAAGTCGAAAAGTAACTAGTACTAATCGCTAGTCTAGCATGCTGACCAATACCCTAGTACTGACCACAACCTAGTGCTCTGATACCAAGCTGACAGGACCCGCCCCGATCCCACAGGGACCATAAGGGGACGTGCCCTGCTCCCGTCTGACAGCCAATAATTCATACCAATTTTAACCTCAAAACATCAAATGCATAAATAACCAAATTAAAGTCATACATCAAATCCGAATTAAACGAATGTCAGACAAGGGATGAAAACCAAAATTACAAGATGCGAGCACGACTCTAAAGTAAACCTGCGGGTACACCGCCCAACAGGGGATCAGGTACGCAGAATGTAGATCTACGCCTCAGCCTCAGGTTCCTCCTCTACCTCAGTTTCCCGACCTGGAGGGGTTATCAAAACATTAAGGGTGAGTGGACCGAAACTCAAGTTTATGAAATCGTTTGATAATTAAAACATATAATTTACCCCTCCGTTTTCCTAACATGCGTGCATCATAATTCAAAATCATAAACCATATAATATGAACCATAAGGCATATAATAAAACCATAAGTATAATTTTAGTTGCTGCACTATACACTCCAATCCCGACATCCCTGATGTCTGACGTCCCTGATGTCTGACGTCCCTGATGTCCAATAAGGTCACAATCACAAGGCTACGCGTGCCACTCGGGTCTCAATTTCTGAGTTCATTCCCCGAACCCCGTTCGGGTACAGCATCCCCGATGCTTAGCATCATAGACGCTGGACGTACTAGACGTCCGTGACCTCTCCGGGGTACCTCGCCGGAGGAGACAATATAATATGGAAGGATCTATACAGTGCAGTGATAAATGCATTTTATTGATATCCACGTGCAAGGCATATATATATACATAGATAAAATCCGAACCAATCATTAAGTTTCATCAGACGAGTCTCAAGCCCAAATACCGTGAAACGTGCCATAACCATATTTTCCATATCCTCAAAACCATTATTGTTTTAGCATGTGAATAAGTAAAAATAACCAGAAAACATTTATGCACGCAAGGGTTTAAGAAAGTGGTCCACTCACTGAACAGTCCTGCTGAAAACCGAACGTATACCCTCGTTCTGGTACGATTATACAACCCCTGTCATAACCAAAGCATATGCAAAGGTCAATTTAAACCCCTAACATTCAACTATGAAACCCTAGACCGAAACCGGTCCGGAAAAGCCGCCCGAACGCGCTTTCCAAGGCAATAAACCTTATTTTGACCAACTTAATGATCTCCGATCGACCCGAAACCACCGCCGTTGGATCCGGATCGTCAAAACCTAAAGAATGGTGGTGGTCCCACCAGAAACACTGTTCACACGCGCCCCCACGCGCCGGTCAACGCGGCGGTCAACGCTGGAACAGTCCTGCTGACGTCATCGCTGACGTCATGCTGACGTCATCTGACAGCTGTCAGGTCTGATGTGTCAGACTCTGACAGGTGCCACGTGTCAACATCCGATTGGTCCACCTCGCTGATCTGTCAGGCCACGTGTCAGATCTGACATGTGCCACGTGTCAGCACGGCACTGGTCCACGTCACTGACATGTCAGTGACACGTGGCAGTCCCTGACTGGTCCACGTCACTGACATGTCAGTGCTGACTGTGCACTGACATGTGACACGTGTCGGCTCACGGTTGGTCCACGTCACCTGACAGACTGACAGGGTGCCACGTCATCACCGCTGTCCTCAGACGGGTTGACCCGAAAACCTGCAACTCGGGTCGATCAGAACCCGCGATCATGACCCGGTTGCCATTTCTTCATTTCTTGATCATTTTCGTTCCTTTTAATTCCTAACTACTCGTCTGAGTTCCTAGATTGGTTCTGTGTAAATAGAATGTAGAAAAACCGATAGGATCGAGGCCTACCTCGAAGAACAGAACCGGCCTCCCGTCGCAGTTGTGTCACCGTCCTGACCACCTCCGGCCACGAGTTCAATCTCAGTAGGTTCCTGGCAGTCCCTAGAGTCGATTAGGATCCATCAAAAACAAAACTAAACGTGGGAAATGGATTTACCAAAATCTGGGTTTGAAACCGCCACGGGTTTCCCTGATTCCTTCCTCGCCGCCGTCCTCCGCCGTGGTCACTGCCGTCGCTCAGCCTCGCCAGTGAGTCCCCAATACGCAGACACAGAGAGTGGATGATTTGCTGGGATGTTTGATTGAAATGGACAGAATGTGCTATGCGGGTATGAAATATAAAGAAATGGAGGGAAGGAAACGGACGGTCCAGATTTGATCTCCATGATTAGATCAATGGCTCAGATTAGATCAGGGGTTTTCAATCCAAGGGCTGGAATTTAAAGCTGATTTAATTGCTATTTAATCCAATAGTGGATCTGATCCAATCTGGCCAATGGGTGAGTGACACTTGTCACTCCCCAGGTGTCCTCCAATCAGATTTCCTGAATATAATAATATTCGACACGAAAACCGAGACACGAACCTCCCGAATTCACGTTTCTGACCATAACTTCCTCGTACGAAGTCCGATTTCGGCGTGCCGCCTGTCTACGGACTCAGGACGTCGAGGCCTACCCAACGGTCCTAGAGTCAACTGAAAATTGGTTGCCAAGAGAAAAGTCAACATTTTCCCCCGAGAGTCCAAATTACGGTAATGCCCCTGAACTTCCGATAGTCATAACTTTTACCCTGATCGTCCGAAATGGATGTGCCACCTGTCTATGAACTCGTGACGTCCCGAACTACGTCACGGTCATAGGTCAAAGTCCATTTAGTTCATAAATCAAAAAGTCAACATTTGACCATGCCAATCACAAGGGTAAAAGCGTCAAATCACACATTAAATTACAATATTGGGATCCTCGAATTTCCGGGGTGTTACATCCTAACTACGATGAATACGTACCGCCTGTCATCGAACTCAGGATGACAAGATCTACCTAACGGTCCTAGGTCAACGTGTAAAAACTCAGTCGTACGAAAAGTCAACTTTTCCCCCTATTTTAGCCAAATTACGAAAGTGCCCTCAACCTTCCGAACATCATATCTTCCTCCTCGGATGTCGGAATCGGGCGTGCCACCTGTCTACGGATTCGTGACGTCCCGAACTACGTCACAGTCATCGGTCAAAGTCCATTTGACCGCCCGAATTAAAAGTCAACTATAGGCCCAGACTAGGGGCAAAATCGTCATTCTACGCTATCGTAACCGACTAACCACCAATTAAGCTCACTAATCTCATCTTAAACATGGTCTTAACCCTAATTCCCGGGACGGGCCGTTACACAATATAAGAGAAACATTATCATAGTTTATATATTTTTTGAAGAAGAATCATACCCCAAGGAAAGTCCAAGTCACTCCTTTGTGAGATACTCTACCTGTTTCGGCCTTATACTATTTAATCCCACTTCAACATAGAAAAATAATTTCTAATTACCTCAAACGCAACCAAGGTTCATCATTCTATAAATAAGAACTGAACTAGGACAAAAACATAATCAATTGATGCTTAATTGAAGAAAAAGCATGATCTCAATCAATACAACACAATGGAGTATCAAAATCAGCCCAAAAGATATTCAATTACACTGAGGGACACGAGTCTCTAATGTTCTTTGTGGAATGAACCCATATTTCACTCCCAATATGACATAGGTATGGGAATGCATTTGAATGGTACCAGATCTATAAGATCTACCCAAGGTTCACAAGAAACTATGTTACCAAACAATCAAATCGCTAAACCAAAAGGTGATTTCCAACACAAAATTCTGCATAAAGTAACACACAATAATTTACATTTTGATAACAAAAACAGAGAGCTAAGATTCAACCAAAGTTTTTATTATTTGTACTTCAATTCTATACATTGAAAATGAACGTGATGCTTTAAGCACTATTTAGTGTTAAAATTAGATTATGAAGTCAAATTATCAAACCCTAAGAGGAACTCCTCTGATGTACTAGCATTCAAATGTTTCGCATAACAATGCTCAAAACAATGAAGTTGTTACTAATTTCATCATTCTATAAATAAGAACTGAACTAGGACAAAAACATAATCAATTGATGCTTAATTGAAGAAAAAGCATGATCTCAATCAATACAACACAATGGAGTATCAAAATCAGCCCAAAAGATATTCAATTACACTAAGGGACACGAGTCTCTAATGTTCTTTGTGGAATGAACCCATATTTCACTCCCAATATGACATAGGTATGGAAATGTATTTGAATGGTGAACTAATAAATGTAAAACAGATGATAGCAGAGTAATAATAGAACATCATAGTTTCTAAACCAAATTGCCTATGAAATCATATCTAATTGTTTAATCTCAACAAAGCATTGGAAAATAGTTCTCAAACACCAAATGAAAGCAAAACACTAATATGAATTAAACAAACATAAACGAAACTTAATTCACTACCACAAATCAAAATATAGTACCAGATCTATGAGATCTACTCAAGGTTCACAAGAAACTATGTTACCAAACAATCAAATCGCTAAACCAAAAGGTGATTTCCAACACAATATTCTGCATAAAGTAACACATAATAATTTACATTTTGATAACAAAAACAGAGAGCTAAGATCCAAACACAATGTTCATTCCATGTGGGCTCATCTAGCCTCTGCTTTTCTGCTTTGCAAAAACAAAACAAACTATAGCAGATTACAATAAAGAAAATAACACAAAAGCATTTTTCCACTCTAGCATAACATGACACAAAAAAAATCCCAAACTATATCATTACAAATGAATTATCCCATTGCTGCCTTGTAATCTAGCAGAATAGAAGACAGTGATAGGTCCCTAAATTCTAATGAAACAAAAGCCCAAAGTGAAGAATATAATGATGGACATATTGCTCTTAAAGTTGTAGTGAAGGAGACCATAAATAAAAAAACTGATTGATCAGAAGTGGTTGTGCTGTTAACTTCCCAGAAGAAATTGATGCAAAAACTTTGACCCATCAATAGTGGTTGTGATAGTCCCTCATCACTAGTAGACTCGTAGTCATGAAAATTAATAACTTAGCTTAATACACCGTAGCGCAATACATCCAACCATGAAACCTCCATTATCGTAGCTTAATCCCTGAGAAACCTTAGCTCAATGAGAAAATGTGACGACCCGTCCCGAATTAGCGAGATTAATTAAGAGTTAATGATGGATTAGCGGACGTTCGGGCGAAATGACGATTTTGCCCCTGGAATGGGCAAATCGTTGACTTTTCATTCAGGAGGTCAAATGGACTTTGACCGATGACCGTGGCATAGTTTGTGACTTCACAAGTTCATAGACAAGTGTCACACTCGATTCCGACGTCCGAGGAAAAAGTTATGACGTTCGGAAGTCCAAAGGCATTTTGGTAATTTGGGCAAAAAGTTGACTTTTGACCCGGGAAGTTCGATGGCCGAGGGCCGAGGACCGTTATGTAGATGAGGACGATACGAATCCGTAGACAGGCGGAACGTCGAATTCAGACGTTCGACGGTGAAGTTACGGTTCACGGAAGTACGAAAGTACTATTGCATGTTTTACGAGACGGCGTGGGTTTTGTCCTAAGTGGGGCCTAGGGAAATTGTCAGGGACCAATGGATGAGTGACAAGTGTCACCCATCCACTGGCCCTTCCTTTACATTCATGCATATCATCCCCCTTTCCTTGTTCGTGCAACCAAACCCGTCCAAACCCAATCTCACCCAACCTTCACCCAAATCCAACCCAACCCTATTGATTGTTTGAGAGAGGCCAGAGAAGTGAGGAGGACTGGCTGGAAGTGGTGGCTGGCCAGGAAGGGCCCCCGTGCACGGCGAAGGAGGAAAAATTGATCGGGTAATGGGTTTTTACCGTTTTAATCCATTTTTCGACTCTATTGATTATGGGCCGTTTTTATTGTTTCTATTGAACTAATTAGGTTGCTAAGGGGTTTTTAGGAAGGTTTTGGGAGTAGTGAGACGTCGAGAACCCCTGGGGTGGATTTTGAAAATTGAACCGTGGGAACCAAAAATCGAACCGGGTAGTTTTCGTGGGTTTTAGGGCTTCAAATTAATTAGGTTAGGATCCTAGGATTAAATGATGAAGATTGGGATAGATTAGGAGTGAAATGGGTGAAAACTGGACCGGTTATGGGCTTGAACCGGTCACGCCGGTCCAAGTTGCATGCGAACCGGACCGGACCGGTCGACGCGAGGTTAGGGGTGACACTGTTCACAGGCGCGTGGCTCCCACGTGCAGCCACTTCAGGCGTCGCGTACGGGCGTGTGGGGGAGATTTTGGGCATGGTTCCAACATACGAAATCATCTATTCGATGTAACGAACATTTTGGGACTGGTTTCGAGTCAATTGGACATCGTCTCGATATAGTTCGGACTGTCCGAAGGTTTAGGTTCGCGTTTAAAAATAGTTAGAAATTCCCGAAAATTACGGAGCTTTAGTGAGGGGTTATATAAGTAGTTAGTAACCTTCTAAATTAATTTGGAAAGGTTCGGGAATCCCGGAGGTGACGATTGACCTGGGAGACGATTATGGCACGCGTATCGAGGTTCGACTTCGGACGTCTGTGAGTGGACCTTTCTTTCGAATTCGATGTATGCATAAATGTTTTATAATTGTTTTACTATGTATTTTGTGATGTCATGAGTGCATTTGTTTGTGGTAGCCTAGGAGTTACGTATTTGCACGTATTTTGAGATTTCCGATTTTATATGCTGCTTATACGTTCTAGGTTTTCAATGAGGGTTTAAAAAATGTATTTTGGATTTAGAAATATGAAATCGGGCATGAGACCCATTTGATTTACAAGCTCTCCGACTTGTAGTCCATTTGATTTGAAGAGGAATCAGACCTAGAGTCCATTTGAACGATACGATCCGACCGAGGGTCCATTTGGTTTACGATTCGGGTTTGAGGCCCAGTTAGTTATACTATCGGGCTTGATGCCCCGTTGATTTATGATATTGGGCCTGAGACCCATTTGGTTGAGATATCGGGCTTAAGGCCCTGTTGGTTGTGAAATCGGGCTTGAAGCCCCGTTGCTTGATGGTTCGGGCTTAGGGCCCTGTTATTCGGGATATCGGGCTTGAAGCCCTGTTGATTGTGAAATCGGGCATGAGTCCCAGTTCGATTTATGAAATGAGAATTCGGGCATGAGACCCTATTGAACTGAGGATTTAGGCTGAGGCCTGTGAAAGTGATTTGAATCGGATTCAAGGAATCTTGTTGAAATGAATTGGGTATGAGACCCAGTTGAAAAGTTATTTGAGAAAGAAAGAAAGAGATTTGAAAATGTATATGAACCCTCCATATTGATTATATGGTCTCCTCCAACGTCGACATGGAGA
Source organism: Prinsepia uniflora (assembly GCA_032719365.1). Classification (NCBI taxonomy): domain Eukaryota; kingdom Viridiplantae; phylum Streptophyta; class Magnoliopsida; order Rosales; family Rosaceae; genus Prinsepia; species Prinsepia uniflora. The sequence goes on along the minus strand of CM064868.1, from coordinate 37,715,088 downwards.
GTCACGATCCACAGACCAGAATGGGTATCCCCATAGGGATCCCGTTCCAGGTGTGGAGGTTACTTATGTTGTGGTCCCGGACCAGATTCCGGTGAGATATGTGGACTAGATCCAGAGAGAGAGCTCGGACTAGATCCAGTGATTGAGCCTCCCAGATGGAGATTCCTGGGAGAAGACTCGGAGTGAGACCCCGAGTAGTGTGCACACTAGTATAGATTTGATATCGTGACATTTATCGGGGATGTGTTCCCTAGGGGTTGTGTGCCCCGAGTTGGCATCTTCTCGGAAGTGTCTCGGATGGGTTATACGTATGTCGATACGTATGTGGTTTATGGAAAAATGGTTTGAGGGCGGAGACCCTATGTTTTATGATTTTTAAAATTGATTTGGGGCTGTGACCCCGTATACGAGATTTGAGGGCGGAGACCCTATGTTTTATGTTTTAGAAAGTGATTTGGGGCGGAGACCCCCGTATTTGAAATTGTGAAAGTGATTTGGGGCGGAGACCCCGTTTGTGATATTTTGAGAATGGTTTTGGGCTGAGACCCATGTGATGTGAATAGGGCTGAGTCCCTATTGATTTGAGGTACAAGTTTTTGGTGATTTCGGGTCGTGGACCCAAATGGATTTACGGGTCATGACGGTTTATGGGAACCGGGCATGAACCCTAAAAGGTTTTCTAAATGTTTGACAAAGGTTTTTATGAATAATTGATAAATGGTTTTGAATGCATGCGTATGTATTTATGAAGGGCATAAATGTCTTTAAGCGAAAATATTTTATTAAAATATTTAAATTGTTCACTCACAGTTTTCGTGTTTTAATGCCTTTCAGGTTGATCGAGGATGCGGGCTGTAGCAGAGACGAGACATCACTCCCCTCCTCCTACGATCCTGATGCACTCTGATAGCCCCGGCGAGGGCAGAGATGGATTTTTCCCTAGTCTGACACGTGGTGTCAGACGGGATCAGGCGGGTCCCACGTTAATCCCGGGGGATTTGGGACCGGTCCTGACTGAGACTAAGGTTAAGGTAGTGAATAACAATATGGTTTTAAAGGCCATTGATAGAAATTAGAAGGCCTTGTGTAATTACGATCATTCCTCGAATGGCAGAATATGGGTTTGTTGGAATCCTGGGGAAGTGGATGTTCAGGTGCCGTACCGCGGCCGGACCAGAAAGGAAGGGGGCAGCGAACCTCCTGCTAAGAGGCCAAGGTTGCTTGCTAACTCTCAGCCACTTGTTAGAAGGAAGTGTAGCTTGATTGTAGGAAAAAGCGGAATCAACGGGAAGGAAAAAATAAGGTAGATTATCCGATTATATTTAACAAAGGTGCTGCAAAATTGCAATACCATTATTCATTATCCCATCACCCAAAGACAGAAACCCTAACCTTAAACCCTCACCCTCTCTCGAAGCACTTATGCCCCCTTCTCTTTAGTGTTATCATTCACAACCCAGTTCAGCCTGTTCCAATCACAACCCAGTTCATCTTGTTCAACCTCACCTCCCAAATTACTCAAAAATCGAATACCCAATGCTCCAAGTGCCCCCATCCCCATCCCATTTTCTAAGCAGCCAAAGACAAAGTTCAAACACCCAAATAAACAAAATGGTAAAAAAAAAAAAGGTAAACAAAAGTATACCGTGGGAATGACAAGTTCAAACACCAAATTAGTCATAAATAATAGTTCAGGAACTAGGTGTTAATGACAAGTTTTCTCAATTTTTTTCATACCATTCCAATACCCATAAATCCCTAAACAGCAATACACAAACTCAATACAGCAACTCATAAATTCAGACACACCCAATCTCACTTGAAATCAAAAACTGACCAGGAGGGAGGAAGAACAGTGGCCGCACGTCTGGGAAGAAAAGCCATTGTCGCCGTACGTCTGGGAAGAAAAGCCGTTGTCGCCGCACGTTTGGGAAGAAAAGCAGCTGTCGCCGCACGTCTAGGAAGAAAACCGACCGAGAAGGAGGAAGAAAAACGGCGTGGTATTTTTTGTTTAGGAAGAAGAGTGCAACACTAGGTTTGCATCGAGTACCTTAAATTCGCGTAGACGAGAATATCAGTTTGGAAAAAATTTCAATTCACGCCAATGTTTGTGCGTGGTTTTTCAATTTGGCGCTGCTCTCTCAATGTTTGGTCTTAATTAATTTGCACATCTTAATTAAATTGCAACCCATGTGTTTCGAACCTGGGACCTACTGAAGTACAGACAACACTAAAAAAAAAAGCTCCATCAGTAAATTTATTTTTACTGATGTTAAAGGGTACAAAAGACAGCATTATATCTTTACTGATGCTTTATATTAGGATTAGATAACACTAGTTTAAGTTTACTGTTGTTATATCGTATATTAGACAACACCAAATTTAAACTGGTGCCTAAACTACATTATACATCGGTTTTTATATATGTGTTGTTTATAGGGTGTAGTGTATTAGTATATTTCTTGTAGTGTAATTGCTTAGACTGTCCCAACTTATTCGATGAGTTTCCTACGCATGCCCAAAGTGACACACCATGAATTGGATATTCCGCTAGGGTTCGAAGATCGATGTATGATAGCCAACAGTTGGACGGTGACATCTAGATGAAGAAAGCCAATTAATTAAAAACACTCTATTTTCGGTGGTCGAGTGAAACATAACTAGTGAAAACTGATTACATTTCATAACGACAACGAAAGTATAGAGCATAGACACTATTGATGAACATATAGTTAAGTAACTACCTGTATTACCGATTTCCACCATGTCACTCCAACCTTGGGAGTTAATGTCAGAGCAGCCATTAAAGCCTTCTCGAAGTATGTGAAATACCACCGAGACCTGAGAGGATAAAAAACAAGGTGAGTGGATCTAGTACTTTATCTTAGTGTAAAAATCATAATTAGTAAAATATGCTTTAATCCCTAGATGTATAGAAAACACAAATAGTAATTTTAGACTTGCACATATGAGAAATAATAATATTAAAACAATGATCAAAACCGCCATACTGAACATATATGTATCACATGCTAACCCACTAAACTCTTGCTCATGAGTCGCTCAAGTCATATTCTCATGACAAAAGTGGGTATCCTTGCTCACGTACCATGGCCACTTGAAGAATGGGTGCCTAGCACCAACACCATATGTTCCCTAGAGCTCAGGACACAAGTTAGCGCTATTAACTAGTATTGCAAGCAGCGCAGTTGAACGATCACGTGGAGGACTGGTCTGTAGCCTATAGACAAGTACTATATATCAGAGACTCCTAAAGTGGGTTCTAACATCTCAACCTCAATAATGCACAATGTCATCCATGAAATCAACTAGGTATGCATATGCACTAGCTAACTCACCATTCACACACATGAAATCCATGGTCAAGCAATATCTTATACTAGCAAGCAAGGATGGTCTTGCAAGATAAACAATCATAAATTGACCAATCAAGTTATAACACATTAAAAATCAATCGATCTAGTAAGCTTGTAACCCAAACCACAACAATCATAGTAAAACGTGCAAGAAAATCATAACATAAAAACAATTTTGAGGAAGGGGGTCCACTCACACAATGGTCGGAGAGTCGAAATCACCCGACATGTCAAACCATGTAATTAAGCTCAAGCATGCCACAATCCTAAATGAATCCAATCATAATTTTATTCAATGAATTTCAAGTAAAACTTAAGAAATCCAACTAAAATGACCTCAAATGAGATTATGACGACTCAAAACAGACTTAAAACGTACATAAACGATTCAAAAAATTATTAACTAGGCCCACACAATTTCCCTTGTATTCTTTGGAAAATTCCGTAGAATATTTTGTTAGTTCTAACACCATTAATTGACTAACGGTTTGACTAATCATCTTCATCTGGAGATCAGACTGCCACTATCACTGCTGGTCACTATAGCTAGAAACTGGGAAAATTCGTCGGATAACCCAATTTCCTGGCAAAGTCTAAATCTCTCAAAACTTGTCCAAATTCAACATGAAATACCACAAATTGCCTCTATTAAACATGAAGATCTCAAATATGAAGTTTTTGGGTCGAGAAGATACCTCTTAAGGTAGTAAAGCCAATAGGAAGCCGTGGTGGCTAAATGAACCCAGTTTTCCAGCGAGCCTTCGCAATCGCCGTCCGCCAACCAAAATATACATGCAAGCACAACAAAGACAGGTTCTCAACGAGGAAAATCAAATGGTGTAGGTTTGAGTTCAAGAGTTTACCTTGATTGCATTCAAATCCTCTGGGTCGTTCTCGGGTACAAACAAGGTTGAGCTCTCCCGTTCGAGCTACGGTGGTCCTAAGGACTCCACCATGCTTCTACTATAGCGAGAACTCATTACGGTCCCTTAAAGATGACATGATTGAAAGATTTACGAAGTAACCATCGCAGTGGTCTAGCTTTGACGTCATGAGCCTTGGTTTCTCATTGTGGATGGAAGTTCAATCGATGGCGATGGATGAGGAGGATAGTGTTTGTATCTCAAGAAAATGATGTTTGGCGAATGGATGGAAATCGAGCCCTCAGTTTGGGGTTCGAAGGTCGTACAGTTGCTACGTCGTGGTGGAGTTCTTGGGTAAAGTGAAGGCTCAGTGATGATTTTTTTTTAGAAAGAGAGAGATTGAATAGGTGATTAACACAAGTTGAGTGTTATACTAATTGAGGTGCCTCTTGGGCTTCCAATTGGGCCTAGGTTAACTTGGGCTTAAAAGGTTGTTTTGGGATAGCAAAACACACATTCCAACTCCACACACCCATCAAGTAGCCTATAAGTGAAGAAATCGAGGCCCAAAATACCCGTGGGGGTTATTGGGTAAATTCTGCATATTTTCATTTCTAAAGTTCTGATACAGGATGTATCAGTCTACCTCCCCCACCCCTCTTTCAAGAAATTTTGTGCTCGAAATTTTTTCAATGCCAAGAAAAGGTACAACTCTTATTCGTTACTTGTAATTGTCCATGCTACAACAACCAAAAGTTCAACTTCCTCGCAAAGTTGAACTGATGAATGCTTCTCTAACATCAACTATTAGCGTGTCTCTTTGATTGCAACGTACAACTCGATAGACGTTGTTTCTAGTGGTACAACAAATCAGAATCTTCCGCAATAGTTTTCTGAATGTCTTGTACGGGTTTTTCGGTCAATGACAAGTCACTTTTGAAAGGATACTAAACTTTGAAAAGTAAAATACCCTTCACAAAATAAAAGTTCAAGTAGGTTAAGCAACTCAGAAGACTTTTGTGTACTAATCGTCTCATAATGAAACTCAAACCAATGTGTTCCTTTTTCACCTTAATTCTGTCTCCACAACACGACAGGGTGACATGTACTAGTATCAAACTCTTTGGTCTCGAGCATTCTGTGGGATAAAATGCGAACAATCCTCCCAGTACTCCATGATGGTAGTGACTAACCGCGTCACTAAGGGTTAATTAGGGTTCAAACCAGTTCAACAACTAATTATGTCTACAAACTGGCTCCCTCAAATGAAGATTTAAGGTGCACAACTACAAAAAGGAAAGCTAATTTTTGGGTGGACCTCAAGGTTCAAATGGTGACCCAATAAATTTATTCACTCAGTTAGTGGTTCAGGCTGGGATTTGGAATCAATAAGTTTGACTAACTTCCAGCTAACGAGATCACGAGAACGCAGCGCAATCGTCAGTTCTTCAGGTTTTTCAAGTGGCTAATTCAATCAAATGATCCTTCTAGTCATTGGCCTCAATACCTGTATATGGAAAATACTAGGTACAAATTCTAGTTTAGCATAATCTTCAAGAGGAAGAATGTGTATCGTATCATGCATCCAGTCGACAATTTGTAACCTAAGGGTCCTTCAAGTTTCTCTTAATACTCAGCATTCCTAGATAGTCACCACAACAAGGAGGTATCGATTACCGTGAAGGTTCCTCTTAACCCATATGTCCAAAATTGGTCTAAAGCGTTAACAACCACAAATTGAGATATTCTAAAACTCTCAAAAAGCAACAAGTGGTGTAATGACATAAAAGCCCTTACCTTGCAATTTAGTGATGATTTCCATCGTGAAGGTATACAAATCTTCACTCAATCCCGTTCGTGGTGGGATGCTTCCACAACGGAATCTCAAGGCCCACTAGCTTCTAGTCGAACCTAAGAATTTAAATCTCCAATCTAAATTTGATACAGTTCAAGAATGTCCAAGATTCGATCCCTTATATGACACGACCCACCCACAATCCCCCGGGATTAAGGGATAAGTCATGCTCCTGTCTAAGCTGCATGCGACACGAAGGCTAAACACTCGTTCAACCCCCATGGAACACGCAAGTCAGACAAGGGATACCCAGGTCAACGTATCAAAAACCAACTGGAGGGCGAATCGGGTCCAGATCGGTTCGGTTTGGCTCAGCTCGGTCCAGCCAAACCGGCGAGGGCTGTTTTCTGTCCAAATTCAGTCTGTTTTTACTCCTTTTTCCATCATTAGGTTCGTCCAATACTCTCCTATGAATCTACGTGATCAAAACACTAACTTAAGCATTATAATTTACCTTCCAAATCGGAGTACGATCGAACAAACTTCCACCGTCCAATTTCTATGTTCCCGGCCACCGTGGTTCTCCACTCCAAGCTCAATATCTTCACCTCAACCTTTAGAAGCGTACCTAAGCAACCAATTCAATCAATACCACATAAAACTGAGTTTGCCATATTTGAAGGAAAATAGGGCATTTTCGCGGGAAACCACCTTACCGTCCTTCTCAGGCCTTGAACCAGAGTCGACCAACTCCTTGTAACCTCTAGATCATCACCCTATCACCCAATTCGATGATTAACGTCTGAAGCACATTCGACAATATCTGAGTCAAAACAGGGAAATCACGGGTTCTTACCTCCACACGCCATCGTGGACACCACCGTCGACGTCGTCTCATCCTTCTCTCTCACTTCCATTCACAAGTCACGATTCAGGGTTTGAGGGAAATGGGTTCACGATCACACACTCACAAACCCTCTGTTTTTCTGCCCAAACATTTGCCTGATTTTCCCTTATTTAAAACAATATTTTGAGGCGGCTGAGGGACCTTCCAAAACCGTCCAGCAAGGAACAAGTGTCCCACATCTATTGGGCACGAATCCCAATGCACCAAATGTCACAATCCTACTGGCACAAATCCCAAGGCAGAGAAAAAGACCAAAATGCCTTACATGAAAAATTACCAAAATGCCCCTCGACTTACGAACCTCATAAATCTTTCCGTGAACATCAGAATCGGACGTGCCGCCTGTCTACGGACTCGTGACATCCCAAACTACGTCCTAGGAATCGGCCAAAGTCCGTTTGACCACCCGAACTAAAAGTCAACATTTTGCCCATTCTAGGGGCAAAACCGTCATTTTGCACCGTCCGTCCGAAATCACCCAACTAATCACTGCTTAATCTCACTAATCCGTCATTATCCACTAATATAATCCCGAAATCCGGGACTGGTCGTTACATTATAACTCTGAATGGTAGAAGGATCATAGAAGGGATAGGAATGTCACTCCACCACTCAAATGACATCAGAAAATCTTTGGAAGGAAATCATCTAATTGTGAACTTAAGAAATTCTAGGAAGAATCTAAGTAATGAGGTGAAAGCCCAGAACTTAACACCAAGATACTAATTCAACACTCATAATGGCCAAGGACAATTCCTGAATAATGAGTGCCAACTTAGTGGCTTACACGCCAAGTGCAATATAACTTCAACATCTCCCTTTCCATGCCTTCGAACCCAAAGAAAAAATACACATAGAATCATGCACCTTGAATTGGAACTTTCAATTTGGATTTTTAAACACAAAACCATACATACCAATGTGAACCTTAGACGCTCCAAACCATCTCAAAATCATAGAGAAAGACCAAGGAAATAGCCAAGACCAGCAAAGGAAGAAAATTTGAATCTTTCGAGCCAAATTTCAAAAAATACTAGGTAGTTTCATATAGTTTTAAGCGTAACCTTGGATTCTTGGGATTGAGTGGATGAATTTTCAATATTGGAATGTTCTATTTGATTAAGAAATGAGAAAGTTAGGAAGATTTGAGGAACCAGCTAGAGACCTAGGCTCTCCATCGGGAAAACGTATATTCCAAAGAAGCAGATGGTGACAAATGACACTAGTGGTCTTCTTCGATGAACCAGACGGTAGCCTCAATTATCTTCTCTAGTGAGTTTTCTGATGATAGCTACTGTCATCGTCTCTAAAAACTCGGTCCAATTTCAATAATGATATGGCAGGTGACGTGGGAGGTTACGTGGCCACATGGAAGCCATATGTCACTAGTGATTGGGGTGCGCGACGAAGACATGTGTTGTGCGTGGTGGCATGTGAAACTATCGCATTACTCTGTAGCATGTATCTTCATTTTTTTACACTCTAGATCATTTGGCACAAGTTTTAAGTTAATCAAAGATTGTTTAGGGGTAGTTATGAGCGTACCAAGCAATCAGAGATCATTTTGGGGTAGTTTTGAGCGTCCGAAGCAACAATCTTCTTATTTAGCATGCGTAAGTTATCATACGTTTTATTGGGTGGGGGGGGGGGGGGGGGATGGTCATATTACGAGCTTATCCTTAACGTTCTTAGCCATCCGTTGTTTCTTGTGACACACCAGGCGTAACGACCCCAAAATTCAAAAATGGACATTGTCGATTTTTCCCCTTTGGGGTCAAAATTTGAATTTTCGTTATGTTTTGGATTTTTTGCGAGGACCATTATGTAGGCTACAAAATCCTAAATCCATAGACATATGGTATGTTGGAATCAGAGATCGAATGAACTCGATATGGGTCAAAATTTCTTAGGGGCATTTTTATAATTTTAACACTAGGGGTATTTTTGTAATTTCACAAAGGAGATATATTTTTTTGAAGTGGCATGTAAACTTGCCTTTATGCCTTCCCCTTATCTCCTTGCCCACCATCGACTTACTAATGTATATATATATATATACCCACCACCGACTTACTAATGTATATATATATATATATGGTGATGTGTTAGGGTATGGGAACCCGAGAAGCAAAAACCGCGAGAAAGCAAAGAAGAAATGGGAGAGAAGCAGGGAGAAAGGGAGGGAAAGTGAGAGGAAGAATTAAAAAAGAGAGAGGAAAGAATGAGGGACTGAAATGCCCAGACTAGTGAACCCAAAACTGAGAATCGAAAAACTGAAAAAAAAAAAAAAACAAAATTCGGTTGTTGGGTTATTATAAGCTCCCTAGCTTGCACCTACAGCCTACTGACATCCAAGTGAGATCTCTACGATCAGTTTGAGATAGGGAAAAAGAAGTTTTGGACACGGCAAGGCTATAGGCTTAGTTTGCGAACCATGGCCAAAACGTGAAGGTTTATGATCTTGATTTCTAGCCCGATTTACCTAGTTTTGAAACCATAGACTTGCTCTTGGGATAAATTAAAAAAGGATGGATGTTCAAGGGAAGAAAATGGATGAAAAATGAAGAATTTAGGACCAAGTCGGCTCGCCCGGGTGGAGTCCTACACACAGACCCCTGGGCTGACCCGTGTGGAGATTGAAGACAACTTCTGCATAGGCGCATGAGGACCATGTGCATAGGCTGTCGGTGTGGCGTGTGGGCGTGTGGCTCACCATATGGGATTTTAGCCAACACGTTTTTCAACGCTTTCATTGTTATGAACCTATTGACATAAGTTTCAGATCGATCGGACATCGTCTCGTGGTAGTTTTGGGTGTTCGAATTATTATGCATAATTTTTAAATTCTTTTTAATCTCAGAAAATTAGGAGATTTAAATATAAGATTATTTGGGACACTAGTGACCGTTAAGAGTGATTTTTGATAGGTGGAAAAATCCTGAAATTTACGGAAAAACGTACAACTTGGAATTCAACTATAAGGATAGTGTGTGGGTGAACTTTTCTTTTATAAAATTTATATGCATGCATAATTAGACATTTTAATTGCTTTAATGCATGATTTATTTTACAAATAGTTCAATTATGATTTTTAAATGATTATTTGATGATTTTTTTCAGAAATGTTTGACTGAATTTGAGGTTACGTTTTATGGTGCTTGTGTAAACTGCATTTTGGGCTTAGGCCTGAGTTTGGGTGTAGTTTTTACTGGATCTTGAGTCAAGGATTATGTTAAATGAGTTTGAGTTTTCAAGGTTTGTGAGTTGGTTGACCATGGTTAACTATTCTAGCATGTGTTGGTTTGAAAAGGGAGGTAAAAAGAACAAAGATATTGACCTCTATTTTTGGAAACCATCCAGAACAAAGAATAGTTGGGTTCTTAATTTGTGCCCTGCTCTTAAACTTTATGTTAATTAGTTTGATAACAAAACAAAATTGTCATTAGGGTTAGGGTTTTAGCAACTGTGGCACAACAACTTCATGCAACAACAACCAAACCAGCAGGAGCCATATATAGTGGAGGCCTACGGAGCCCAATTGCTTCAACAAACCACGTTCTTCACCATGAACACTCTGGTTCCTAATTCCCACGGCCCTCTTAATTTTTTTTCTTGCTTTTTTGCTCTTGGAGTTGTAGCTTTGTTCTTCCTTGTAGGCCAAGCAAAAATCCCAACTTTCGGCCGTCTTCTGCTTTCCATTGGCAACCTTACTCTCTCCATTCCAGCTTTGCTATTCATTGTTTTCATGCATTACATTGTGGGAGTCCTATTTTCTTGGCTTCCACACAGAATCCAGAACGATCATGATGTCGGCAGGGGAGATGAGTTAGGGCCCCCTCATCATGAACAAGAGACATGGCCACCAGCCCCACCACAAGATATTGTCACATTGTTTCACATGGTGTTGATGGAGATGCTAGACAGGGTGTGGGAGGATTTGGTAATGGAGGAAGCGCCAGAGCAACAGCCTCCCGCCGCATTGGAGGCCCTCCCACCGCCTTTCATGTACAGCAAAGGTAGCCGGGAAAAGACATCAAGTTGTTATAGCGACCGGTGCACCATTTGCTTGGAGGATTTCGTGGACGGCGAGTCTTGCCGTCTTTTTTTATGCAAACACATGTACCATACCAAATGCATTGATCCTTGGTTGAAGAACCATGTAAACTGCCCAATTTGTCGAAAATCTGTTTTAGATATCTAACATTATTCTAATTCAGATTCATTCACATATTCATGTTTGTTTAAGATACTCACAAATTCACTTGAAATTGTAACCTGATTTGTTGATCATAATTCAGTATCCCATTACAAAATCCAATGTTTGACCAAAGCAATTAGCCGGCAGAATCAGTGATTTCAACCCACATCAAAGATTTCGACAACATTTTCAGATCACATAATATAATTCAAAACCCGAAAGAACAAGATTACTTCCTCTTTTTCAAGCCTTTTCTTTTTTTATTTCTTGTTGGGATCATTTTTCTGGGGATCAATTCTGGTAATAATGCGACCTTTACTGGTATCATAACGAGTAACTTCAACCTTGACTCTATCCCCAGGCAGAATCTTTATAAAATTCTTTCGGATTTTCGCAGAAATGTATCCTATGATCTTGTCGCCGTTATCTAATTGGACCCGAAACATACCGTCGCGGAGCGTCTCCGTCACCGGCCCTTCTTGGCTGAACTTCTGTTCCTCCACTTTCGGCGACCTATTCACGGCGGTGATAATGTTGGGCCAACGACTGGGGCCGACAACCGCGTAAACAAAGTGATTGTTGTTGTTGATGTGGTGATGATGGGACTGCTGTTTTGTGTCGAATTTAAGAAAACTTGAGGGCGTGAGTGGTAGGGTTTTGCAGTGGAGGGGCGGAGAGCTGTGGAGGAATGGGCGGCAGACTGATAACAAGGATATTGGCGGTGGATTTGGTGATGGGTAATCATTGCTTGTCTGTTTGCGGCTGGAGACAGACTCAGAGAGAGGAAGAGGGGAGGCAACGGGCAAATGGGTTCGGGAATTTTGTGGATGGGTTTAAAGTACATAGTAGGTCAAACATCACTTTACTGTTTACACCTTACGATTTGGGGCAAATTTTAAAATGGACTATTAAATTTCAATTTTATCATTTTATATTAAGTGATTTTATCATTTTATATTAAGTGATTTTATCATTTTATATTAAAATGGACAATTTCCTCTATGAGGCAATCTTGGTAGAGCATTCTTGGTATTTATAAAAAATTATTACTCATTGCTAGTTCTTGTTTTAGGATTGATTAATGTATTTTGGCTTTGTCTCTCCTCTTATAATCGTTTTTATATATCTTTTGCTCAAATTTAGAATCACTTAGTTTTGGACGTTCAAGATTTTATCAAATAAGTACTTATCGGAAGCTGCATTATTCCGAGTGACTAGTCGTCGTTGTTTTATTACCTTTTTTAATCGATTTATTTGTTAAACGAGTCAGGGGCATTTTGGCGAAGTGTTTTTCATTATGTTGTAAAACATGGTGCATTTAGAAATTGGCTCTAATGGTCATCTCGAATATACAGAGATGTTGATGAGCAGGGGCAAGCGTTCTTGGTGTGTGTGGAAAAACCATTTCAATTTGGAAAAGCGATAAGGGTTGTTCGCATGAATAATTGAATGCTTTTTTTTTTCTTGTGTTGATTACTAGATGCTTTTCATTTTGATTTTGGACAAATGACATTTTCGAAATCAAGGTTTCTTTGAAATTGTTTTTCTTTGAGTTTATCTCTTAATTAATCATTTCTGGGTTCTTTAGATATGGTGACTTGATGGACTCGGATTGATGTTTTTGTTCAAGAATTTCTTTGAATCAAAATCGTTTTATTTTGTTATTTTTGTTTGTTTATCACTACGAGATTCCCAAAGTTGTTCCATGGAGCAAATGTAATAGAGTTGAACGAAGATGCTTGATTTTCGAGTTGCACAAGATATGGCTACCTCTGTAGAATAGTCTAGGAGTTTGAGCTTGTGATTGCTTTGTAATTGAACTGGAAAATTTAGTGGGTTGCCTAATGAACTGAGAGACCCCCAGGTTTTCCATGAGGAAAGATTCTGGGTATCAAGTTCTCGGTGTTCTTCATTTGGTTAATTTGATTAATTGCTTATGAAGCATATGAATGATTGTGAAATGATCTTATGCATGCACATTGTCACATAGAACTAGCATAGGCTAGCTACCTTGATTGTAACAATCCGTCTTGAATCTACGAGATTAATTAAGTATTAATTGAGGATTAGTGAGACCAATCGAGAATTAATCGAGGATTATCGGGCGATTAGGGTAAAATTACGATTTTACCCCTAGAAAGGGTAAAACATTTACTTTTGACTCGGGAGGTCAATGACACGGGGACCGAGATCCGTTATATAGATCAAGATGATACGAGTCCGTATACAGGCGCCACGTTGGAATCGGACATCGAATGGAAAAGTTACCGGCCACAGACAATTTCGGGAACTATTTAAGGTGGCATGATTTACGAAGTAAGTTGACATTTGTCATTTAGTGGGCCTAGATATTTGTGTTTAGGCCCAATGAATGAGTGACAAGTGCCACTCATCCATTGCTCCCCATCCCACATGCATGCATCCTCCCTTCCTATTCCATTCGAACCCAAAACCGAAACCCACCCCATCATCTTCGTCATCATCTCGCTTGTGTTAGTGGCCTGAGAGAGAAACTGAGAGTGAAAGGAAGGTTGCGAGACGACAGAGAGGAGGCGGAGCACAGCGGAGGAGTAACGACCAGATAAAACTTGAAACCATTAAATGAGTCAAACTCGAAGTTGGTTTTAGAGGGTTGTTGGGTCGTTTTATTGATCAAACGTGGTTCCTAGGTGGTGTACGATCTCAAAGGGACCAAAATCAAGGGATGGAGCGGATGGGATCAACGGGGAAGCAAGTTTGAAAAATAAATGCCACTGTTCAAGCATGGTCGAAGCAATCCAGATAGTTTTTGGCCATTTTGAGGTTGCAGGACTGTTTCTGGGTTCATTACGAGTCTAGGGGTTCAAAAATGGAACGATTTGGTGGTCGGAGGAGGATGAACGAGTTGGATCTGGTTCGCGGGTCGTTTAACCTGGTATAGTAAAACAGGTCGACTCGGCTTAGGGTAGACGATAATGACGTGGTAGTCCATGTCATCATCTGTCAGAGCTTGTCAGGCCATGTGGCAAATCAGGTGCTACCACGTGGCAAGTTATCAGACACGTGAACAATTCAGAGGCTGTCATGTGGCACATGTCAGACCTGACAGGTGTCAGACCTATCAAGCTGACGTTAACATGACATCATGATGATGTCAGTCAATGATCGTTGACCAATGATGTCAGGGTTGGCTTTTGCTGAAGTTAGTATTGACTTTTGTTGACGCCAACGTTGACCGTTGACTTTTGTTGACCTAAAATTTGACCGGTGCATGGGCACGAAGATCGAGGTGTAATGAATCACGTTCAAAAGATTTTAATGATCTGAATCCAATGGTGGTGATTTCCGGTCGATCAGAGGTCTTTTGGTAGGTCATTTAGAGGTTTTTAGCCTCGGGAAGCTTGTTCGGGACACGTTGATCGTATCGGGATTTGTGAGGGTCTATGATATGAACTGATAGAAGTTGTTAGTGACCTTTGGCTATGGTTTGGATAGGTTCGAACGTCCCGAAGAAGATGGATTAGCCCTGGAGTGGGCTATGGTGCTGGTTTCGGAGCGTGCGGCATGGACCAACACTGAGTAGACTTTGCTTTCTAAATGTTGCATGCATATATGTTTTAATGTTTTATAAACATAGTTTGAAGTGCAGTGATTACATGGTGATTTGAATGATGATTTGTGAATTTGATCATGGTTTGAAAATGAATGATTTATGGATTTTCGTGGGAAGGTAGATCGGGCTTGAGATCCTATTGAAATGATTTTGGGCTTGTGACCTAGTTGAAAGATAGAAAGACAATGGACTCCGGCAGTGAGTCCATTGGAAACCATGTTTCGGGCCAAGGGCCCTATTGGGGCTTAGGACCTCGTTTGATGTTAAACTGGACATCGTTTTTATGTGATTTATGGAAATTGGTTTTGGGCTGAGACCTGGTAAAAAATAACTATTTTGGATTTAGGAATCAACAATTTTGAAAATGTGTTTCCCCGATTTTTAGACTATTCTCTGAGATGATGGATATGGCATTGGTAGGAATGGGTTTCGCTGGAGATGACCCTATGAAATGATAGATATGACTCCGGTAGGAATGTGTTTTCCCCAGAGAGGACCCTATGAGATGATACATATGACTTCGGCAGGAATGTGTTTCCTCGGAGATGACCCGTATGGATATGACACTAGCAGGAATATGTTTCCCTAGAGAGGACCCGTATGGATATGACTCCGGTAAGGATGTGATTCCCCGGAGATGTCACGATGACACTACCTTCAGGAGTGTCGGGTTATTGCATTGAGGCGTCAAGTTAGGGATTCAAAGCCTAGTGTTGCACCCAGACATCGAGTCACGGATTCCAGAGCCAGGTATAGATCGGTTGCGTAAATCCGAGTCGCACGCATGTGGATATAAAAATTGTGACAGTGATAACAATGGATGATTTGATGGTATGAGACCGAGGTCGGATATTGGCGGATAGAGATGAGTGATTTCCCTTAAAGTACTTGTTTTCTGTATGTGTTTTTTTCACTGAAAAGTACTGGTTTTAAATTGGTATGCATGCTTGATTTCTAAAATGGAGGGTGAAAATTTTATTTGGTAAAATGGTTCTTAAATAAATGCTTATTTTTGTCCACTCACAGGTTTTGTCTTTTTGGCACCCTCCAAGTTGGATGCGGGTTGTAGTAGAGATTGAGACATCACATGCCTCCACAGATCCTTATGTACTTTAGGTAACCTCGAGCTAGTTACGGTTTTATCCCGGGTCTGGCACGTGGTGTCAGACGAGATGTCAGGACCCACCCCTAATCCCTTGGGGGGATTAGTATGTTAATCGGTGCTTAGTTGGATACTTTTGGACGGTTAGCGCAGAATGAAGATTTTTCCCCTGGAATGGGCAAAATGTTGACTTTTAGTTCGGACGGTCAATTGGGCATTGAAAATGTTGACTTTTTACTTGACCCTTAGTTTTCACGTAGACCGAGGTCCGTTAGATAGGTCTTGACGTCCTGAGTATAACGACAGGAGGCACGCTGTCATCGGAAGTCGGACGGTTAAGTTGTGATTCTAGGAAGTTGGAGGGTAAAATGGTAATTGGACCATGTAGGGGCATTTTAGTCTTTTTACACTTGGGCCAATCAGATAAGACCATTTAGGGAAGTGTGATTGGATATTTTAAATTCAGTCCATAGGATGATGGACACCTGGTGGAGGAAAAAACAGGGAGAGTGAGACCGTGAGAATTAGTGATCGATTCCTAGTATCTGAAGACCTTGGGCTTGAGTGAGTGATCAAGGACGGCCTGGTGAGTGTCTAATCGTGGTGTAGTGAAGATTGGACGGTGATTGTGTGTGGTTAGGTGACACGAGAGCAGACACATCCCACGATAATCCTGAGGTATTAGGGATGGGTCTTGTCAATTGGTATTAGAGTAGAGTGTTGCTCTTAGAGTGTTGCACATGTGCCGGATGTGGTGTCTCTATAGTATAGATGGCCCGTTATCAACCTAGTAGTAAGGGTAGGAATACGAAAGTTAGGTGGAAATGAACTTATTTGAGGGTTTTTGGTTAGCGTAGTATGCCATGTTTCCGTGTGTTGAATCCCTGATGGATTTTGATTGGCATCCCACGCCGTGGTTGAGGAGTGTTAAACCCTGAGTAGGGCTGGATAAACACTGAGTAGGGCCGAGCCTCTTATGGGCCCAATGGCTGAGAGCCGTAGAGTATTACTATCCGAGAGTTACTGTGTGGTTGGATACCAGTTACCCAGTGTGGCGACTTTTTAGAGTCGAGACCGATGTATCCAGGATAGATGTGTTGTAGTGAGCAGCGGAGGTCGTGGGTGACCTGAGTTGAGATTCGATTGAACAAGTTACTAGGAGGGTGGTACTTATGGACTAGATCCCGGGGCAGACCGATCGGTGGATTACACGCTTATGAGCAGATTGTACTGTTGTTGAGTTACTCTCTTGAGGACATGGTTCAGACAGTCCTGAGTGATCGGTACGAGCGGTAAGTTGCAGCATGAGTGCGGAGTCCCGAAGTGGATCGTTTCTTGAATTGGTCTGCACAAAGATCGTAACAGAAATTTCTATCGATGGACATGGATGAGACTATTGAGAGTTGGACGACGTTCGAGGAACGTTCTTACGTTATATTTGCCCAAGCCTTGTCTAGGTATAAGTAGAGGTTGTGACCTTGTTATGGTATGCTCATGGCCCAGTGACGACTAAGATGATGAGGATTCGTCAATCGTGTCGGTAACCCGACACATTGCCGAGAGGTGACGTCCCTACATTTGGTGCAGAGGTATGTGGGTGTTGCTCAGTACGAGGAGAGACTTTTGGTTAGATTCAGTTCGTATTGAGTGCGATGATGATTGAGGCGGTGAGGCTTCATCGGGTTGTGCTGGGTCTTGAAAGTAAGACTCGAGTGAGGATGTGGCATCTCAGAGGGAGATGAGTTTGACAGACCTCAATAACGACCAAGTGGTGTTAGTAATCATTGAGCGAGACAGAGAGGATCCTGAGTGGCTCTATGAGATAAAGTTCTATTGGTTTACGGAAGGCACGGGGTATGCCTGGATGGGTGACAGGCACCCTAGTTATCCTGGATAGTTGTGGTTGGCTTGAGCGAGTGATGTGTGTAGTAGGGGATCCCATAGAGTTGGGACATGTGAGCTAGTACTACGGCCAGTATCGTGATGATTGTAGCTAGTAAACTGAGATTATTCAGTTGGGATAAAGTTTTGACCTTACGATAGATTGGTTTTCAGGACACGTGGTTGACAGTGATGGCTTGGAGACGGGGAGGATACGACCTATGGTCGTGAGGGACATGGGACGTGTGTTATGATGTCCTGAATTAGTTCAGTGAGCTTGGAGTTGGTTTTGAAGAGATATCTGGACAGTGAGCTGGTACGGAATGAGTATTCCTTACCATTTGTCAGCTTAGTCAACTTTTCATCACTCATGGATATATGAGCTGAGTTGAGGGGTGCTACGAGCGTGCAACTGTGAGCCAAATTTGAGTGACTTGAGAGCGGATGATGCTCGATGTCACTGGAGGTGAGGTGTGAGTACCAAAGTTGGATGGACTTGTGCTAGTGTCATGGGTCATGTGATGTGGACCGAGAGAACTAGTGTGGATCCTCGGTAGGTTGAGAGGATCAAGATGAATATGGGTTGAGGCGATTGAGTATCGTAGTATGTGTCAACCGAGATGCTTAGGCATCAAGATTTTTTGGACTGATTTGGGTGATGGATCACGATGAGCGTGAGTTGGGATGATCGAAAGGATCGAGATGGTCAAGAATCGAGATCGTGTCGAATTGGCATCAGCCGATTATGACGATTAAGATTGGGGTCCCTCGAGCTGAATGAGTGCCATGGATTCTCGGGTGGAACTATCCCCGTGTGTAAAGACGTTGACGATCCGTCGAGTATCATTCAGGAAAAGATGAGTAGCTGATACCTCAAGTAGGATGTTGGTAGGTTTGTTACCACACCAGATAGAGAGATTGTAATGGTGGTGGATGACCATGGAGTTTTGTTGAACGGTGACAGGTAACCGACAGGTTCAGGATTGGTATGTCTTGGTGGCTTAAGTCGGTTGTGCTTTGGAATGAACCAAGGGATGAGATTGGTTAGTGAACTGGCTGGATTATCTCTAGAGTTGGTCAGGTGACCACGAGGGCTCAGAGAGGATTGTGAGTATATTGGCATGTCAGCCATGTGTTTGACAGAGGAGATTAAAGATTGTGGTGGTGTGTGGATATTGGTACGTAGACAGACGTTGCGTGAGTACAGCCCGTGAGCAGGCCTGATTAGTGCCTTTGTACTTGATGTGATGTGGGTGTGCCTGTGAGTATGCACGTTGGGCAGTCTGATTGATGTGGTACGATCATCTAATTCAGTCCCTCATGGACTGGAGATGATGAAGGACATGATATGATATAGTAATCGGACGACGTCGGATGTTAATGGTACAATGAGTACAAGGACCAGAAATTGAATACTGTGCACTATTGCAGAGTTGATTTCAAGGGTTCGGTTATTCTGTGAGCATGGAGCTCAGGGCCAGGGGAACCCTAGTGCTTATGTTATGAAAATCTCTACTAGAGCAAGTATTCGATGGGGGTCTAGTTGCATCATGAGTATTGTATAAGTGTTGAGAACCCTCGTGAGATAATCGTTGAGACTCGTGAAGAGTCGAGGTCATAGCTTTGAGCACTGAGTGACATGAGATATTGTATGAGGTACAGCGATGACACTCTAGGAAGAGTCGACATTACAGCGTTGACCGTTAAGGGACACAAAGTACGAGATTGGAACTCTAGAGCGCGTTATGATTTAAGTTATGCAACGGAAACGCAGTGGAGCTATGAGTTACCAGCTAGGCATGATAGTTAGTCGTGGATATGGTTTAAGGTGGAGACTGTTTTAATGACAAACGCTTTGAGATTGAAAAGGAAAAGCAAAGATGTCAGCTTGAGATAGCAGGATTATCAGCGGGATGTTGAGCAGGATGCCAGCTTGGATTTTGAGTGCAGGAGTACTTAGGTTGAATATTAGTCTGCGTAGGTGACAGGTGAGGTCGACGAGTGTCGATGTCTCATTTGAGACTAGAGGATTGAGTGTTGGAATTTTCAGTGACAGTTGGTCACGCACTTGTTGGATGCGTTCTTGGAGGATAAGCTGAATTGCGACATTGACTGTTGGAGTGTGGTTGATGTCAAGTGACGTCTGGTTATGGTTGTGTATTGTGGATTAGATTTTCGCAGTATTGGAGCGGATTTGAGTCGATCCGAATTTTAAGGACGAAACATCCTTAAGGAGGGTAGATTGTAACGACCCACCTCAAATCTAAGGAATTAATTAAGAATTAATTGAGGATTAGTGAGCCTAATCAGGAATTAGTTAAGGATTATCGGGGTAAAATTACGATTATTCCCTTAGAAAGGGTAAAAATTTTCCTTTTGACTCGAAAGGTCAATGATATAGGGACCGAAGTCCATTATATAAATCAAGACGATACGAGTCCATATACATGCGACATGTTGGAATCGGACATTGTACAAAAAAGTTACGAGTCAAGGAAAATTTTGGGAACTATTTACGGTTGCACAATTTACGAGGCAAGTTGACATTTGTCATTTAGTGGGCCCAAATATTTGTGTTCAGGCCCAATGGATGAGTGACAAGTTGCTTCCCATCTCATATACATGCATCCTCCCTTCTTATTCCATTCGAACCCAAAAACGAAACCCACCCCATCCCCTTCCTCATCATCTCGCATGTGCTGGTAGCCTGAGAGAGAAACTAAGAGTGAAAGGAAGGCTTCGAGATGACGGAGAGGAGGTGGAGCAGGGCAAGGGTGTCATGACCAGGTAAAACCTAAAACCATTAAATGGGTCAAATTCGAAGTTGGGTTTACAGGATTGTTGGTCGTTTTATTGATCAAACGTGGTTCCTAGGTGGTGTACGATCTCGAAGGGACCAAAATCGAGGGCTGAAGTGGTTGGGATCAACAAGGAAGTAAATTTGAAAAACAACCACCATTGTTCAAGCTTGGTCGAAGCAATCCAGGTATTTTCTGGCTATTTTGAGGTTGTAGGACTGTTTTTGGGTTCATTACGAGTTTAGGGGTTCAAAATGGCATAATTTGGTGGTCGGAGGAGGAAAAACGAGTCGGGTCTGGTTCGTGTGTTGTTTGACCCGTTATAGTAAAACGGGTCGACCCAGCATAAGTTAAACGATGATAACGTGGCAGTCCACGTCATCATCTGTTAAAAATTTTCAGGCTACATGACAAATCAGGTGCTACTACGTGGCAAGCTATTAGACAGTCAATACTGACATGTCAGACACGTGGATCAATCAGAGGTTGACATATGGCACGTGTCAGCCTTGATAAGTGTCAGACCTATCAGGCTGACGTCAGTATACATCATGATGACATTAGCCATTGACCGTTGTCCGATGACGTCAATGTTGAGTTTTGTTGACATCATCGTTGACCGTTAACTTTTCTTGATCGGAACTTTGAACGGAATTTGGGGCACGTGGACAAAAATTTTGAGGTGAAACGATCATGTTCGAATGATTTCGACGATCTGAATCCGATGGTGGTTGACATGACCCATCCCAATCCCCCCGGGAATAACACAGGATGTGTCATGATCCCGTCTCACACGAAGTGCCAGACAAGGGAGAATTAAAACCTTTAGCCTGATCGGCTTCCAGAGCACAGTAGGATTCGGTGGAGGAGTGTGATGTCTCGGTCTCTGCTATAGTCTGCATCCATGATCAACCTGAAGGGCATTAAAAACCAAAAAAGACTGTGAGTGGACGAAAAACAATAGTTTAATAAAACACATTTCATAAAAGATATTTATGCCCTTCACTAAAAGCATGCATGCATAGGAAAACCATTTATCAAACCACATATGTTTCAAATATCCATTAATAGGGTCTCAGCCCCAAGTTCCGTAAATTCAAGTCATACAGGCCCCTGCTCAAATCCATTTACACAAATCCATAATCATAACAAACATATGTGGGAACTCAGCCCAAAACCATAGAATACAAAAATCTGTAAAACATGATCCACATGGGTCATTTCTCAAATCCATAAAACACAGAAATACCATTTCTGAAATCCAATAATCATGTTTACCATATATATATATCATATAACCAATCCTGTCACGTTTCTAAAGCTACGCGCGTGCTACTCGGGGTCTCAAATCCCAAGTCTCCCCTGGGTCCACCCAGGTCAATGTCCGCAGATCAATGACCCTCCCTGGGGGTTGTAATCCATAAAAGCTTTCTTGAGAGTAAGGTACCCAACGGGAGCGACTCCACTCAGTTAGTGCTCGGTGACTACTCCGGGTCCACCCAGGCCAACGACCCTCCTCGGAGGAGACAATCCATAAATATATAAGGATGGTATATGAAAAACCATTTCAAAATCACTCTCAAAACCTTTCAAAGGTTCATTCCCAATCCCCATAAACAGTCATGAACCAGAAATCCATCCTTTCCGAATCCAAATCCGTTTAGGGTCTCCGAACCCAAAATCACATATATAAACCGTAACTGGGCCTCAAGTCCAATTTCGTAAACCAACTAGGCCTCAAGCCCGATTCGTAAATCAACTAGGCCTCTTGCCCGATTCGCAAACCAAATGGGCCTCTGGCCCGATTCGTAAATCAACTGGACCTCTGGCCCGATGCCTTATTAAATCAAATGGACCTTATGTCCGAGAGTTTGTAAATCAAATGGGTCTCATGCCCGATTCCATATTTCTAAGTTCGAAATCAATTCACGAACCAATTGGGCCTCTGGCCGACAACGTAACTAAATGGACTTCGAGTCCGAGGGTTTCCAAAACAAATGGGTCTCGTGCCCGAGTTTACCTTTTCAAATCCAAAACTATTTCATTAAACTATAATCAAAACTATAAGCACGTATAATCTGTGCTAAACCATAAACCTCGATATACGCGCAAATACGTAAATCGCCTCGAAATACATGAAATCATATAAATCACCAATCCATAATCACCATGATAGAAATCATATCTATAAACCATATAAAATATTTATGCATGCATCACAGTTTAGAAATCAAGGTCCACTCACAGACTGTCCTACGTTGTCGCCTCGATTTGAGTGCGGTAAGCCTCCCCGGGCTAATCACTGTCACCGGAACTCCCAAACCTGTCCAAATCATACTACAGGGTTACTAACTATTTTATTAACCTCTCATTGAAGCCCCGTAATTTTCCCTAATTTTTAACTATTTTAAACTCAATCCTAAACTTTCGGACACCTCGAAACATATCGAAACGATATCCGATCGACTAGATTAAAAGTCATGTTGAAGTCATGTTGAATAGATTAAAAGTGATGTTGAAGTCATCCCCAAAAGACCCATCATGCGCCCCCACGCGCCGCCCAAAGGGGTTGCGCGTGAAAGCCGCGCGCCCTTGTACTGTTCATCCCCTACCTCTGGTGAGCCGAGTTCGCCTGGTTTCGACCGGCGTGACCGGTTCAGTGTTCCTCTTCTCTCATTTTCGATTCGTTTTTGCCTCTTTAGTTTCCTATAGATTTCTAACCTCATTTCCTATCGATCTATAACTTCAAAACACGTGAAAAACCGATGAAACCATACCTCCCTTGATCGAACAGTGAGCTTGACCTTCAAGCTTAGTTTCTCGTCCTTCTAGTCATCCATTTCTCTCGAAATTTATCCCCATCGAGTCGTCCTTGTCCCTAGGTCATGTTAAAATCGAAAGGAACTCAAAACCACAACCAAAATTCAACGTCCAATTTTTGAAAACAACAGGTTCTCGGGTTACCTGGGCTCTGGGCTATCGCCGCCATCCACAGATTAGTGACCCGTAGCGACCTGATAGTCCTGATATGAACTGATAGAAGTTGTTAGTGACCTTTGTGTATGGTTTTGGCAAGTCTGGACGTCCCCGAGAGGATGGATTAGTCCCTGAGTGGCTTACGGCGCGGATTTCGGAACGCGTAGCATGGGCCGACGATGGGTGGACTTTGCTTTCTAATGGATGCATGCATATGTGTTTTAATTTTTTATAAACCTAGTTTTAAATGCAATGATTGCATAGTGATTTGAATGATGATTTGTGAATTTGATCATGGTTTGAAAATGAATGATTTACGGATTTTCTTGGGAAGGTAGATCAGGCTTGAGTCCCTATTGAAATGATTCTGGGTTTGTGACCCAGTTGAAAGATAGAAAGATAATGGACTTCAGGATTGAGTCCATTGGAAACCATGTTTCGGGCTAAGGGCCCTATTGGGGCTTCAGACCCGGTTTAATGTGAAACTGGACACCGTTTTTATGTGAATTTTGGAAACTGGTTTTGGACTGAAACCCAATACCAAATAACTATTTTGGATTTGGGAATTGACAGTTTTGAAAATTTGTTTCCACAGTTTTTAGACCATTCTTCAAGACGATGGATATGACTCCGGTAGAAATGTGTTTCCCCGGAGAGGACCCTATGAAATGATGGATATGACTCCGGTAGGAATGTGTTTCACCGGAGAGGACCCTATGAAATGATGGATATGACTCCGGTAGGAATGTGTTTCACCGGAGAGGACCCTATGAGATGATAGATGTGACTCCGGTAGGAATATGTTTCCCCAGAGAAGACTCGTATGGATATAAGTCTGACAAGAATGTGTTTCCTCGGAGATGACCCGTATGGATATGACTCTAGTAGGGATGTGTTTCCCCGGAGAGGTCACGATGACAATACCTACAGGAGAGTCGGGTTATTGCACTGAGACGTCGAGTTAAGAACTCTGAGCCTAGTGCCTCACCTAGACTTCGAGTCTCGGACTCCAGAGCCATCGGTTGTGTAAATTTGAGTCACACACGTGTTGATATAGAAATCGTGACATTGATAATAATGGATGATTTGACGCTATGAGACCGAGGTCGGATATTGACCGATAAAGATGGGTGATTTCCTGGATCGAGATGGGTGATTTCCCTAATCGAGACGGATGATTTGACGGAAAAGGAGAGATGATAGATATGAGAATAGGTCCCAAGGTTTTTGACTAATCGATTTTGTCTAGTTATTTTTTTTTAACTTGTGCTGTTTTTACCCTGAAAGTACTTGTTTTTTGTATGTGTTGTTTTCACTGAAAAGTATTGGTTTTAAATTGGTATGCATGCCTGCTTTCTAAAACGGAGGGTGAAAACTTTATTTGGTAAAATGGTTCTTAAATAAATGCTTATTTTTTTCCACTCACACGTTTTGTCTTTTTGGCACCCTCTAGGTTGATCGGGGATGCGGGCTATAGCATAGATCGAGACATCACATGCCGCCACAGATCCTTGCATACTCTGGGTAACCCCTAGTGGGTTACGGTTTTATCCCTGATTTGGCACGTGGTGTCAAATGGGAGCAGACACATCCCACGATAATCTCGACGGATTAGGGATGGGTTCTGTCATTGATAGTGCTTCTGCGTGCTTAGGTTTTCACCGTGTGATTGAGTTTTATGTAGGGGCATGTGCTGAATTTGTTTGTGCATGTATCAAAGACAGATTGTTTGTCTCTTTTAATCTAGGTTGTTTTCTGTGATTTTGTGAATGGTCACACGATTCTTAAATGTAGAAGTGGTATCCAACTTTTAGTTGGTATCAGAGCTCACTCTAGCAATCCACCCTTCTTTGATGGATCAAACTATGCAGCTTGGAGAGGAAAATTTGAGATTTTTTTTATTTGTTTGGTGAAGTTGTCTTTGAATGCCTTACTATAAAGTAGTGGTGTCCTAGGAAAACTGTGAGAGACACGTCTATAGATAAACCATGATCTGAGTGGACTCAAGGTGAAGCTTTTGCTTCATCATCAAACAAAAACGCTAGAAATGCAATTGTCACAATTTTTTCTGCATCTCAGTTCTTACATATTCGAATTTGTACATCCTTAGGATAAACTGAGAGTTGTTCACAAGGTGATGCTCTAGTTCATGACTTGAAGCTTCAAATATCCCGGGAAACATTTGAAGAAATTTGAATACGTGATTTTGAATCCTTTTTTGATTTCTACGAATGTCTTGAGTGAAGTACAAATGGGTTTGTAAGTCTTGGTGAATCAATCTCAAAAATCAACATTGTTCAAAAAGTTCTTCGTGTCTTGCCTAGTAAGTTTAGACCTAAGAAAATTACCATATGGAGGTTCAAAATTGAAAGGATATCATGTTAGCTAATCTTGTAGGCAAACTAATGACTTTTGAAAGGATAGAATATAGCCCTACAATCTTCTGAAACTGAGCTTAATGATTTGTCTGATTCTTCACAGAGTATAGAGGACCAAATGACTCTTTTTAAAAAAAAAAATTCTGAAGAATTCTGAAAGATAAGGGTAAAGAAGCTAGGGTTAGTGGAAGTCAACCAAGAGACTTTGGAAACAAATGGAAATTCGAGTGTAGACACCTTGAAAATAAAGGAAATTTTGTATATAAAAATGAAGGAAGCAATAGCTGGTCATCAGGTTATAAGGATAACAAGGGTTTTAAAAAAACTATCAAGTGTTTCACGTGTGGAGGAATTGGTCATATTGTTGCAGACTAAGGCCAAGTGACATTGAAGAACATGTTGTTGCATTTGTAGCTTCATTCCTTGGAGAGTTTTTTGAATAAAAAAAAAAAGAGTTTTGTTTAGGAGATGAACATGACTCTGATGACATGTCACATGATCTACTTCGCAAAAGGTATGATGTTTTATTTGAAGAAACACGTGAGATAAAAAAGAAAAATCTTTTACTTGAAGAAAAGCTTGTTGGTCTATCAAAAGAGATTTGTAACTAAAACATGCTAGAGTTGAATGTCTGAATACTTGCAGGATCACATGTGGGAAGTTAAAAGATAAACTTGCTGAAAACAAGAGGCTAATCATGCATGCTACTAATTTAAACGACAATATGACTATGCTGATGAAATTTGTAAGAGTCCAAAGCACCAAGTTCCGAGACTAATCATCTCGATTCCTCATTGCTCGTTCATGTGATGAGTCAAAAGTATGTCGTCACAAGAAAGTAAAATTCATTCATATGTGTCCTTTTTGTAAAGAAAAAAGTCACATCAGACCAAAAGAACACAAAATTATCCATTTTCTACTAACACTTCTCTACATGATACTATTCAATTTCTCTAGCATGAAGTAACATGATTACTAAGGTTCTTGCTTCATCCACATCACCTCTAATAAAGTCAACACACCAATGGTAGAGAAAACAACATAGCAATGCCAAGTTTTCTTGACTGCTCTTGTTGCCTCACAATCAAGTGTATGGTATCATGATCAGTGGATGTTTCAGGCACTTTTCTAGTGACACAAGTGTATTTGAATCACTTGATACCTTTGATGAAGGTAGTGTCACTTTTGGTGGTGGTCAAAATTCTCAAGTTTCAAAATCTAAC
The DNA here is from genome assembly GCA_032719365.1 of Prinsepia uniflora. Taxonomy (NCBI): domain Eukaryota; kingdom Viridiplantae; phylum Streptophyta; class Magnoliopsida; order Rosales; family Rosaceae; genus Prinsepia; species Prinsepia uniflora. The sequence continues at coordinate 37,687,998 of CM064868.1, read as the reverse complement.
GAATGTCATATTTGTTCACGATTTATCTTCAAACTTTTTTAGTATTAATAAAATATGTGATAAGTGGGATAAAGAAGTCAAAATGACTAGTGCTCGATGTAGAATTATTGGTCAAAATGACTATAAATGAAATTATGTATGTTAAATGATCAAAATATCATTTTTTTTTTTGTAAATCGAAGCTCAATTGGTCAAACTAATGTGTGTCATAGGGTTGTTGATGAAACAAGTCTTTTGTGGCATCAACGTCTTTGTCATATAAATTTCAGTGATCTAACTCATTTAGCTAGAAAGGAATGGGTTAGTGGACTTCCTAAACTCAAAAGAAATGATAGTCGCATATGTGGTATATGTCAACTTGATAAAAAACAAAATCATCTCACAATCATCATTCTCATTGTTCTACACCTAGAATCCTCTAATTTGTCCATACATATTTGATTGGACTAGTCAATGTCCTCTCACTTGGTGGGAAAAAAATGTCTTTCATTGTAGATGATTGCTCTAGGTTTACCTAGGTATGCTTTCTAAAAGATAAAACTGAGACATATATTGAGTTAAAGACATTGTTTGAAAAATTACACTCTACATATATCAATAGTTATCTCACACTTGCACGTATTAGATTTGGTCATGGCACTGATTTTCAAAATGCATCATTTGCTCGTTTTTGTGCCAAATGTGATATTAAATGTAACGACCCATCCCAAATTACGGGATTAATTATGATTAAATAATGACTAATCGAGGATTAGTCGAGAGAAATCGGACGGACGGTGTAAAATGATCGTTTTGCCCTTGGAATTGGGCAAAATGTTGACTTTTGACCCAAGGAGTCAAACTTATGGGGACGTAGATCGGGACGTCACTAGTCCGTAGACAAGTGGCACGTTGAAATCAGACGTCGAACAGGGAAGTTGTGGTCACGGGATTGAAATCGGTTAATGTACGCCTCAGGATTCGAATTAGATAATACTTAAATCCGATTGGTTGAATAATGAATGTGGGCCCTTGGATGAGTGACAAGTTCCATTGGTGGGTGTCCCTAAATTGTGGATCTAGGTCTAATTGTGATTTGGTGGGGGTTTAAATATAATATTTTCTCTCACAATCTCTCCCCCCCCCCCCCCCCCCCCCAACCAAAACCCAAACCCCATCATCCAACCCTACCATCATGTGTTCATCTGTGGGACTGAGAGACTGAGAATGGACGGAAAGGCTGGATGGACGGCCTGAGCCACGACGGAGGTAAGCAAGTTGAAACCCTAGACACCCAATTTTTAGTTAAAAATGGAAGATCATGTTTTGATGGTTGTTAACCATTTTGGAAGATTGGAAGAGGTCCCAGAGGATGAGTCGAGTCGATTGGGACCAATTTCGAAGGCCAAGATGACCTGAGTTTGCCGGAATCCACGGTTGCAGGATGCCTGTTACTAGGCATCCTCGAACAGGTATGATCTAGCTCTTGTTTATGGATTTTAGTTAGGGGGGTCGATTGGGAAGGTCTAGACGATCAATTCGAAAGAAATGGGATATGATTTGGGTTAGAAATGGGGAAACGATGATCGGGTAGGGTTGCGGGTCTATGCGACCCGATTTACAAAACCCGTCGAAGGTAGGAAATAAGATGATGTCAGCGTGACGTCATCTGATGATGTCATCTGTCAGGTTTGACATATCAGGTCTGACATGTCAGTTTGACACCTGTCAGACGAGATGTCAGCGATGATGTTAGTAGTGACGTTAGAGTTGACTCGTTGACCCGACTTTCGCTTTGACCACTCACATGGGGGCACGTGTGCTCAAATTTCGAGGTGGGACCAGTGTTATTTTAAAGTTTTCGACGATCCAGATCCAATGGTGGTGATTTCAGGTTAATCAGAGATATTTCAATTGGTCGAATCGAGATTTTTTACCTTGGGAAACTTGTTTGGGACACGTTGACTTTTCCTGGACTATTGGTGTTTTATCCTATGGACTTATATAGATGGTTAGTGACCTTCGGGTGTGATTTGGACAGATTCGGAAGTTTCGGAGATGGTGATGTAGCCCTCAAAGGCTTATGGCATGCATATCGAGACGGCAGCTAGTACGGTCTGTGAGTGGACATTGGTTTCTAAATATGATGCATGCATAACTGTTTTATATGTTTTAAGTATGTGATTTATGATGCACATAATTGTGATATTTAGTGTTCACGTATTTGCACGTATTTCGAGGTTTATGGTTTTATACAGCATTGAACTTGCTTGTGTTTCCAATTATGGTTCAATGGAATGATTTCGGATTTGGAAATATGGAACCGGGCATAAGAGCCATTTAATTTGTAAACTATCGGACTTTTGATTTTCATTTGATTTAATGAGGCATCTTTTCAGAGTCCCTTTCGATTTATACGATCGAGCTTAAGGCCCAGTTGGTTATGATATCGAGCTTGAGGCCCAGTTAAGTTATGAAATGGAATTTCGGGCTATGTCCCTTGAATTTGGAAATTGGAATTATGGAAATGGTTTATGAAAGTTATACTTTGGGCGTGAGAACCATTTTTGGATTTACAATGGTTTTATGGAAATCCCGGGCATAGGCCATTTGAAAGGTTTTGAGGTGATTTATAAATGTTTTCCATAAACCATCCTTATGTATGGATTGTCTCCTCCGGACATCTCTTAGTATCTTGAAGTATTCACGGCGCACTACCTGAGAGAGGCTGCCCCGAGGCATAACTCATGATCAGGAGTGCAATTATGGATAATACCCCCAGGAGGGTCATTGATCTGCAAGTCATTGACTTGTGTGGACTCCGGGGAGACTCGGGATTGAGACCCCGAGTGGCACGTGTAGCCTTAGAGACCGTGACAATTATATTGATTAGGCGTCTGGGATGCCGAGGATTGGTTACATTGTATTTCGTTAAACTGTTTATTTAATATTGATTGGTTTTGGGCTAAGTTCTCACATGATTGGTTTTGGGCTGAGTTCCCATATACATGGTTTTGGATTGGAAATGTTAGGTCAGGTCGGATTGGAAATTGTACTGCAGAGAGCAGCTGAGGTCATGGATGACCTAGTGGATAACTCTAGTTGAGACTATGGAGATTGATTGGTCTGACACTAAGAAAAATGATGGAATCTGATTCATGAGTACCATTATGGGATGATATTTAGGGTCTCAAGGTGGACTGATTAGTAGTGTTGACGCTTGGATGCGGAGTCTCGATAGCGATGTCTGGTGGTTGGGTCTGCATGAGATTGTGGCAGGCACTACCATCGAGGATGGTTGTAGTTGTGGTTGTTGGGAATCGGGGGACGTTCAGGAAACGTTCATTTTCTTGTATGAATTATCGGGGTGATTGTACCCAAAGGTGGTAAGTTGAGGGAGGAAGAATTCCTCCAACCTAAGCAGAGATTATAGATTCTAGCTAGGTTTGAGCTAAGATTTAGGTGGGGTCTGATTCGCACACTATGTGCTAGTGATTGCGATAACGATAGGAGACGATGAGCCACGAGCTGAGGATGTGACTCAGTCGTCATGCGCTTATGTTCGGTATCTACCATTACCCGACGATGAGGATTCGTCGGCTAGTGTTGATTCTTGGGAATTGTGTCAAGATGACAGATATGATAGAGAAGAACTGGATGGGATCCAGTAGTGGTTGAGATGTATTGCGTAGAGTCCCAAGCGTGATTGAGATAATTGATGTGATTGAGATGACTAAGTGGTGATTGGATGAAACAGTATACACAGATAGGCGAGTTGGGTGCTAAGTTAGATGTTATGGACGTAGGTGGATGTCCTAGTGAATAATTGACTGGGGAGTCTAGGAAGTCCATTAGTGGGACTTGACACCCATGGTATACATGGACATATGGATTATGTCCGACTGAGTTGATGACTTGGAAGCATACCGAGTTGCTTCCATCATGGTTGCAACTTCTCTTAATTCCGAAGTCACTGAGGGTGACTTCCCATTTTCTACCCATAGTATATAGTGTTGGGTGACACCAGTACGTTGATCATGTATTGGTTGGGGGATCCATGATTGGTTTTGGGTCATCAAGAGGAGTTGGGCATTCTGAGGTCGGTGAAGGTGACTTCTCATTTCCTGCTCGTTAGCAGATGGTGCTTCGTGTCACCAAACGTGGTGAGTGTAGTGGGATTGTGTTTACAATCCCGTAGGAGGAATTTTGATGTCAACGTCTTGTATCATCATTGATTTTCCCTAGGTGGGATGACAAGGATCGATATGAGGTAATTGGAGAAAATGCACAATCTAGACGTGTCTCGTCTTTGGGTGATCTTATCAGATGTGACAATAGTTGAGGAACGATGTGATAGTATAAGAATTCAAAGAGGGTGTAAGACCCTGTGACCGGAATTCTGGTCGTTAGCTAAAAAAGAGCACGGGTGGATCCTAGGTGGATCAAAATAGTGATATTGATGATTGGGTGATGTAGTGATGGATCAGAATCGAGATGTGTAGACGAGTCCCAATCAACTCGAATGGATCAGGTAGTGTTGTGAAGATCGAGGAGATCGAGACTTGGCGACTAAGTAAGTTGGAACTCGTGTGGATCGACATGATGAGGTGATCGTGTCTACTCGCAGTTGAGTAAACAGGAGCGAGTTGGATCACAAGGGTGATGATGTTATGAGAATACAAGACAGAGGATGGATATGGGAATGTTGGGGTTGACTTCTTTTCGAAGTTAATCCAGTATGAGACGGTAGTTGAGTGAGTTGGAAGTTGGCAGATATCTGAACCTGTCAGATACTCATTGGGCATGAATGGGTACGCCTTGGTGGACGTGATTAGGATTAGTACGTATTGTATGACGTGATTGGGAGTAGACGTTTAGATGCTGGTTGGGTGACCAGGAGACTCGGAATGAACACAGAATTGGAGTGTATGGTCTGTCTCATACAAGATTGGACAGATAGACTCCAGAATTGAAACGTGGTTGGCTACGAGCTATGTAGTGGACTGGTTGGTGGATAGATGGACGTACTGGGTACGTTGTGCGAGGAGCAATATTGGTCAGGCCTGAGTGGTGCCTAGTGACGGTGTATGTGATGCACCGGTGGTATTCCATTGGATGTGAAGGTAATCAGATTAATTCCGATGTGGTTGGTTTGTTGAGGACGTGGACTGGACATTAAATACTGTGCACAAGATCAGAGTGATTTTGATGGGTTCAGTGATTGTATGAGCTGGTGCTCAAGGTCGTGGTTGGCTAGTGGAACCCTAGAGTTGAGATGTGTATCACTGTTGGGCAGGTATTCGATGGGGTCCAGTTACACACAGGTTGAGTGAGTTGACGGTTAGAGTGACCATAGGTGAGGGAGATGTCAGGTTGCTTTGCGTGAAGCGACTGCTCTGTAACTTTCACCAGAATCAGCTTGGATCGCTGAGGGAGTCGCCTGATGTGAGTACTAAGACCGATAAATGCCACATGCTTGAGCTTGCCCTGCGATGTGACATCCTATCGTTGATCTTATGCTCAATTGAAGGAGATTTGGTACGAGGTACCTTAGTCAGACTCTAGGGTTAGACTAGGTTATGTGGTAACTCGAATCGTGACAGTGGGGCCGTGAGTGCCGACTGAGTCCAACACTATGGAAACCTTCGAGAGTGAGTTGATATGTAATAAACCCTCAGTAGGAGTACATATTTCAGCCTAACGGCTAAAAGTTGGAAGATATCAGAGTGGATTGATGGCTGAGGAGAATCGACAAGCTGAAAAACTGAAAGATGTCAGTTTTGACTAGTGATTGTCAAAGTGGTGACAATTTGGGAAGTGTCGGCATAATAGCACAATTTTCAGGTGGTGTCAATTCGGGGATCACACCTTCCGAGTGAGGAATTGATGGTCAATTTAGTTATCATGCATTGCTTCCAAGGGATCAATGTGTAGTCAATTTTTGGATTTGTACTTTCACACGAAGGTGTATACGAGGATATACTAAATGTGAGCATGAACGTAAGGCCAAGGTGTGAGGCAGTTTTAGATTTCTCATAATTGGGATGTGGAAATGGGATTCGTTAAATTTCGAGGACAAATTTTTTTAAGGGGGGAAGATTGTAACGACCCGTCCCAAAGTACGGGATTAATTATGACTAAATAATGACTAATCGAGGATTAGCATGACTAATCGGGGATTAGTCGAGAGAAATCGGACGAACGGTGTAAAATGATCATTTTGCCCTTGGAATTGGGAAAAATGTTGACTTTTGACCCGAGGAGTCAAACTTACGGGGACCAATGACCATGACGTAAATCGGGACGTCACGAGTGACACGTCGAAATCGGACGTTGAACGGGGAAGTTATGGTCACATGATTGAAATCGATTATTGTACACCTCGGGATTCGAATTAGATAATACTTAAATCTGATTGGTTGAATAATGAATGTGGGCCCTTGGATGAGTGACAAGTGTCACTCATCCCATTGGTGGGTGTCCCTAAATTGTGGATCTAGGTTTAATTGTGATTAGGTGGGGGTTTAAATATATTATTTTCCCTCTCTCTCTCTCTCTCTCTCTTTCTCTCTCTTTCTCTCTCTCTCCCTCCCGTGTATCATCATCTTCTTGTTCCTTAAAACCCCTAAATCGTGAACAACCAAAACCTAAACCCCATCATCCTACCCTATCATCATGTGTTCATCTGTGGGACTGAGAGACTGAGAACGAACGGAAAGGCTAGATGGACGGCCTGAGCTACGGCGGAGGTAAGCAAGTCGAAACCCGAGAAACGTAGTTTTTAGTTAAAAATGGAAGATCGTGTTTTGATGGTTTTTAACCGTTTTTTAGGAATGGAAGAGCTACCAAAGGATGATACGAGTCGATTGGGACCAAGTTTGAAGGCTGGGATGACTTGAGTTGGCTGGAATCCACGATTATAGGTGGCCGGTTATTGTGCATCCTCAAACAGGTATAATCTAGCCCTTGTTTTTGGATTTTAGTTAGGGGGATCCATTGGGAAGGTCTGGACGATCAATTAGAAAGAAACAGGATGTGCTTTGGGTCAGAAATGGGGAAATGGTGACCGGGTCGGGTCGCGAGTCTATGCAACCAAAATTATAGGACCCGTCGAAGGTAGAAGATGAAATGATGTCAGTGTGACGTCATCTGTTAGGTCTGACATGTCAGTCTGACACCTGTCAGACGTGATGTCTCATGATGTCAGCGATGATGTCAGCAGTGAGGTCAGAGTTGACTCTTGACCCATTTACTTTTTCAAAATGTTGACTTTTGACCCGAGAAGTCAAACTTACGGGGACCAATGACCATGACGTAAATCGGGACGTCACGAGTCCGTAGACAGGTGGCACGTCGAAATCGGACGTCGAACGGGGAAGTTGTGGTCACAGGATTGAAATCGATTATTGTACACCTCGGGATTCGAATTAGATAATACTTAAATCTGATTGGTTGAATAATGAATGTGGGCCCTTGGATGAGTGACAAGTGTCACTCATCCCATTGGTGGGTGTCCCTAAATTGTGGATCTAGGTTTAATTGTGATTAGGTGGGGGTTTAAATATATTATTTTCCCTCTCTCTCTCTCTCTCTCTCTTTCTCTCTCTTTCTCTCTCTCTCCCTCCCGTGTATCATCATCTTCTTGTTCCTTAAAACCCCTAAATCGTGAACAACCAAAACCTAAACCCCATCATCCTACCCTATCATCATGTGTTCATCTGTGGGACTGAGAGACTGATAACGAACGGAAAGGCTAGATGGACGGCCTGAGCTACGGCGGAGGTAAGCAAGTCGAAACCCGAGAAACGTAGTTTTTAGTTAAAAATGGAAGATCGTGTTTTGATGGTTTGTAACCGTTTTTTAGGAATGGAAGAGCTACCAGAGGATGATACGAGTCGATTGGGACCAAGTTTGAAGGCTGGGATGACTTGAGTTGGCTGGAATCCACGATTATAGGTGGCCGGTTATTGTGCATCCTCAAACAGGTATAATCTAGCCCTTGTTTTTGGATTTTAGTTAGGGGGATCCATTGGGAAGGTCTGGACGATCAATTAGAAAGAAACGGGATGTGCTTTGGGTCAGAAATGGGGAAATGGTGACCGGGTCGGGTCGCGAGTCTGTGCAACCAAAATTATGGGACCCGTCGAAGGTAGAAGATGAAATGATGTCAGTGTGACGTCATCTGATGATGTCATCTGTTAGGTCTGACATGTCAGTCTGACACCTGTCAGACGTGATGTCTCATGATGTCAGCGATGATGTCAGCAGTGAGGTCAGAGTTGACTCTTGACCCATTTACTTTTTCCAGACTTGACTTTCATGTTGACCATGCTCGTGGGGGCTCGTGGGCTCAAATTTCGAGGTGGGACTAGTGTCATTTTAAAGGTTTCAACGATATGGATCTAATGGTGATAGTTTTGGGTCGATCGGAGATTATTAAGTTAGTTAAATCGAGGTTTATCACCTCGAGAAACGTGTCCGGGACACGTTCACTTTTCCTAAAATTTTGGGGTTTTATCCTATGGACTTATATAGATGGTTAGTGACCTTCGGGTGTGATTTGGATAGATCCGGAAATTTCGCAGACGATGATTTAGCCCAAAAGGCTTATGGCAGGCATATCGAGACTGCAACTAGGACGGTTTGTGAGTGGACATTGGTTTCTAAATATGATGCATGCATACCTGTTTTATATGTTTTAAAAATGTGATTTATGATGAACATGATTGTGGTATTTAGTATTCACGTATTTGCACGTATTTGAGGTTTATGGTTTTATACAGCGTTGAACTTGCTTGTGTTTTCAATTATGGTTCAATGGTAGGATTTCGGATTTGGAAATATGGAACTGGGCATTAGACCCATTTAATTTGTAAACTATCGGACTTGATGTCCATTTAATTTAATGAGGTATCGGGCTGGAGACCCATTTGATTTATACTATCGGACTTAAAGCCTAGTTGGTTATGATATCGGGCTTGAGGCCCAGTTGGGTTATGAAATGGAATTTCGGGTTGAGTCCTTTGAATTTGGAAATTGGAATTGTGGAAATGGTTTGTGAAAGTTATACTTTGGGCACGAGACCCATTTTTGGATTTAGGGTGGTTTTATGGAAATCCCAGGCAGAGGCCATTTGAAAGGTTTTGAGGTGGTTTATAAATGTTTTCCATATACCATCCTTATGTATGGATTGTCTCCTACAGACGTCTTGTAGTATCCTGGAGTAGTCACGGTGCACTAACTAAGAGGGGTTGCCCCGAGGCGTAGTTCATGATCAGGAGTGCAATTATGGATAGTACTTCGAGGGAGGGTCATTGATATGCGGGTTATTGACCTGGGTGGACCTTGGGGAGACTCGGGATTGAGACCTTGAGTGACACGCGTAGCCTTGGAGACCGTGACAATTGTATTGATTAAGCATTTGGGATGTCGAGGATTGGTTACATTGTATTTCGATAAACTGGTTATTTAATATTTATTGGTTTTGGGCTGAGTTCCCACATGATTGGTTTTGGGCTGAGTTCCCATATACTTGGTTTTGGGCTGAGTTCCCACATGGTTGGATTTATTTAAGTAAATGGTTTGATTACTAATTTTCGAATGCATGCATACTTTTTAGTGAAGAGCATAAACGTCTTTTTGTGAAATGTGTTTTATAAATTATTTATTTCTTCCACTCACAACTTTTAATGGTTTTTAATGCCCTTCAAGGTGATTGCGGATACGGGCTATAACGGAGACCGAGATATCACACTCCTCCACTGATCCTGGCGTACTCTGGAAGCCCCATGTCAGGACCCACCCCCAATCCCCCAGGATTAAGGGCTAAATCATGCTCCCGTTTAACTTACGCATGACACGAAGGCTAAACCAACGTCCAACCTCCATGTGACACGTAAGTCGGACAAGGGATTCTCGATCCGACCATCCTAACAATATCCGGATTTCCCAGAGTGCGCCGAATCTACTGTGGATCACGGGTGTGATGTCTCTGTCTCTCTCTCGCCCAACAGCGCGCACCGCAACAACCTGGAGGGTAACGAAAACATGAAAAGACAGTGAGTGGACAAAAATAAAGTATAAGTTTAAACACAGTTCATAAAACAAGTACATTTAAACCCTCCATGTAAAAACCAATGCATGCATATCAATTCATATTATGAAACCATTCAGATCTAAACCATCTGAAAACTGGAATAGAATCCGCTCTTCAAATCCAGGGCCTCAGCCCAAAATCACAAATCAATCGCAAAGTACGGGAACTCGGTCCCAAAACTCATCAAATCCAATTCATCCGGGCCACTTCCCAAAACATCTGAAAACCAGTGGAAAACCAGTGAAAACCAGTGAAAATCATCAATCATACGAGTTTGCTGGATCTCAAATGCGCCCGAGTCTTTAAACTCAAAACCATTCGCAATAAGGAGGCCTTCCCGGGATATCCACGAGTCTTTAAACTCAAAACACAATCACAGGGCTCGGGGGGGTATCATAACCGAGTCTTTAAACTCAAAACATATACCGAGTCTTTAAACTCAAAACACATCAATCCAGGGCCCTCCCCCCCGTCAATCAACCGAGTCTTTAAACTCAAAACCAGATCCAGCGGTTTTCCTTTCTTTTACTTTTTCCGAGTCTTTAAACCCAAAACCATTTTTCAAGCAACAGTGAAAACCATAGAAAATCCTCATCTGAATTCGCAACAATGATTCCGTAAGCCGGCATCCGGAACCACTGTCCCGAACCCAAATCCAGATTTCCTTTCCAAATATCAAAACCAAATCCGAAATATTATTTCCAAAATCCAGTTTCAAAACCGAAAGCTCGTTTAGCGAAATCTAAGAAACAGGGCTCCAAGCCCGAAATCACTTTTCCAAATTCCATTTCAAATCATTGAAATCAAATCATGTTTCAATTCCCAAAATCAAATCATTAAAACCATGCTCAAATCGCAACATAATCGAAATCTCGTATAACGTGCAAATACGTAATTATGTCGAAATACGTGCAAAATCGTAAATCATCAAGTTCATAAACCAAATCATAGAATCACGTATATAAAACATAGAAAAACATATATGCATGCATCATAAGTTTGAAAGCAAAGTCCATTCATACACCATTCCGACGTCACCTCGATACGCGTGCACTTAGGCTGTTCCCAGCCATTCCGCTATCCTCGGCTTTCCCGAACCTATCCAAATCTCATACTAAGGTCACTAACTACTTCACAATGGTCATACTAAAGCTCTATAATTTTCTCGTATTTTTAACTATTTTTAACCAAGGCCTAAAACCTTCGGACATCCTGAAACATATCGAGACGATGTCCGATTGACTCGAAACCAGCGCCAAAATGTTCGTTACATCGAATACTTTAAAAGTCGTTTTAAAAAACCTCCCTCAAAAACTGTGCCACGCGGCCACACGCGCCCAACACAGTGTCATCATCTACCTCTAGTGAACCGGTCCGGTCCGGTTCACTATAATCTAGTCCAGCCCTGAACCGGTGTGGGGGGTTTTTGTCCAATTCTAGTCCATTTTCATTCCTTGTTAGTCTATTAGGTTCGTTCAAACATGTATAATCAAGTTATCTAGTTAATTCGTGAATTTAGGGTCGGTTTAATACCTTCCAAGTTGTCTTACGATCATATTTTCTCCCAGGTTCTAGTGTCCACTTCTTCGGTCACCATTCTTTTTACTTCCAAGCACTTTAGCTTCGTCTTAACTTCCAAAAGAGATTCTAATAACCCAAACATAGCAATTAGCACGAAAACAAGCTCCACCATTTTTGAATTCAAACGAAGGTTTTCTAGAACTCACCTTACTTTCCCTTTGTAGACCTCATAACCAAGCTCAAAGGCTTCTTGACGATCTCAACGACACAACCCAATTAATCAATTCGATCCTTAGCCCAAAAAATCCAACTTTCTCAAGTGCAAACACGAACAGGGGCCTCTCGCGTTTCCTCAGCTACCACCGTCGTCCTCCGTCGTTGAACCACACCGTGGCCACCAGTCGTCTTGTCTAGGCTCCCTCACTCATTTCCTCTCAGACAGTAAGGGCAATAGATGAAAGATTGAGGGACTTGTCTGAGTGAATTCTCACGGTCTCAACTATGCTCTATTTTCAGTCCTTCAACTCGTGCGCTCACCTGTTTTTAAAATTTGAAAAAGACGGTGAAGAGGCTTCCATACCCATCTAGAGGAAGCCAGGTGTCCAAAACCTGGTGGTCGCACACCTCTGATGCAGCCAAGTGTCCCCTGATCAGTGGGCACTAATCCCAATGCAGGAAATGACCAAATTGCCCCTTACCGCACAAATTACCATTTTGCCCCTCGCGTTCCTAGACCCACAACTAATTCATCCGAAGTTCGATGACGATGTGCTGCCTGTCGTTGTACTCAGGGCATCGAGACCTTCCTAACGGTACTCGAAGTTCATGAAAATGTCATGTCGTTTGCAAAGTCAACAAAATGCCCCTTGTTAACCAGAATTACCAAATTACCCTTGACCTTCTGATCGTCATAACTTCCTCCTCGGATGTCGGAATCGGACATGCCACCTGTCTATGCACTCGTGACGTCCCGTACTACGTCACAGTCATAGGTTAAAGTCCATTTGACCGTCCGAACAAAAAGTCAACATTTTTGCCCATTTAGGGGCAAAATTGTCATTTTGCACCTTCCGTCCGAACGCCTCCAACTAATCACCGATTAACTTCACTAATCCGTCATTAACAACTAATCTAATCCCCATTTCTAAGACGGGTCGTTACACCCCATTGGGCTAAAGTTCGAGTTATCCCTTGTCTGACACTTCGTGTCAAACGGGAGCATGGCATATCCCACGTTAATCCTGGGAGGGATTTGGGATGGGTCGTATCATTAAACATGAATTTTCTACCCTAATCACTCCTCAACAGAATGGTGTTATGGATAAAAAAAAACTGCGTGCTTATAGAAATGACTCGTGTCATGCTTAATACCAAAACTTTGGCTAAACAAATTTGGGTTAAGGTCATGAACATAGCTCTTGTCAAATCATTAACATGTATTCATAAGATCTGGATCTCATCATACTCTTTATGAGATTTTGAAAAAAGATGAAACCAAGGGTTGATTATTTTTTGTTCTAGGAAGCTCGTACTTGTTACATTTTAAGAGACGGAGAAACACTGTCAAAATTTGATCATAAAAGTGGCGAGGGTATCTTTCTTCGATACTCCTCAACCGTAGAACAAACTATATGATGGAATATGTCAATGTCAAGATAAAAGATTTAGATGCATCAGCTAAATTAGTTGCTGACGATGATGACCTATTTCCTAATGATCTCAAGTCACCATTCCTTCATCTAATTCTTCCACATCACATCTTCCTTATCATTAAATCCAGGAACTTGAAGTGAATGTAAAAGTGGTTAATAAACCAAAATGGACAGGCAATCATCCTGATTCTGGCATAATTGGTGTCGTGCACCAAGATGTTTGTACTAGATATCAAGTGTCCACACATGTTGCTAATGTTTGTTATCTATCACAACTTGAACAAAAAATTATCACTAAAGCCCCAAAGCATGAAGGATGAATTCTTACTATGCAAGAAGAACTAGCGTAGTTTGATAAGAATCAGGTATGGGAACTAGTCACCAGACCTTAGAGAGTCAATGTGATAGGTACTAAGTGGATTTTCAAAAACAAGTCTGATGACAGTGGTTCTGTGGTTAGAAACAAAGAACGACTTGTTGCTCAAGGATACACTCAAATCGAGCATATAGATGTAGATGTAACATTTGCTCCTGTTAAGGATGGAATATGTTAGGTTACTATTTGTTGTTGCTTATCAACTTAAATTCAAATGATTTCAAATGAATGTCAATACTACTACTTTTTGAATGGTTATCTTAATGAAGAAGTATATGTTGCATAGCCAAAAGGGTTTAAATATCATCTTCATCCTGATCATGTGTATAGGCTTCATGAAGTCTTATATGGATTGAATCAAGCACCACGTGCTTGGTATGACAGTTTGTTATCTTATTTCCTTTGTAATGTATACTTTAGAGGATTTGTTGATAAGGCATTGCTTGTGAAACACATCAACAAGGGTTTTCTAGTAGCAAACTCTCTTGTTCAAAATTTTACCCATGTCATGACACATGAGTTTGAAATGAGTCTAGTAGGTGAGATGTTTTAATTTCTTGGCCTTCAGATTAGACAAGGTCATGATGGTACATTCATTTCTCAATCCAAGTATGCAAAGAACTTAATCTCTAAGTTTGGCATGGATTCTATCAAATCAGCACCTACTCCTATGCGTCAAAGCACAAAACTTTCATCTGATCCTTCAGAATAGATTGTGAATCCTACTTTGTATCTAAATATGATTGGGAGTCTTCTCTGTCTTAGTGGTAGCAGACATGATATTTCATTCAGTGTTGGTGCATGTGCTCGATATCAAAGTGCTCCTAGAGGGCCACATCATCTTGCAGTCAAAAGGATAATTAAGTATGTTAAGGGAACAACGAATTTGGATTTATGGTATACTCCTTACACCACCACTAATTTAGTGGGGTATTGTGATGTAGACTGGGCTGAATGTCTTGCTGATCGAGAAGTCATAGTCCTAAAAAGATATAAGGGTGTGTTTGGTGCTTTAGGACAAACAGTCAAGTGTTATGGGCACCAAAAAAAATTATGTATATACACGGGGGAGTATTAAAAAAACACAATTTTAGATTTTAAAACACAAAAAGCACAGCTTCTCAATGATAAATTTGTGATTGAGTGAATTTAAATCTTTATATGTTGTTGTTCTCACTTATTTGTTGTAGTATCTGGTACTTTCTTGATTTTGAAACTCTTGTTGGACTTTGCAAATAAATCTCTATTCAAGATATGCCTCTTTGTTGTTGAATTGAAAAGGGTTTTGTATCTCTATATGCATCTTAACTTTGAGGGAGTTGGGGGCGTTTTCTAGTTCATCCTTCTTTTATTTTTGTCTCTTATTTTTTTTATGCTTCCTCTTTGACTAGTCATCAAATCTAGATTGCTTTAATGTCAGTACACGGTTTTGGTTCATTGTTTTTGTGGTTTTTTCAATAGTCATGTGCATTTAAATCCCATAACTGCTAGTTTGTTTGTTTAATGTATTACTGTTCTACCTGCCCACTTATCTCAGGACTTCCTTCATCTATTGAATCCATCTTTCAGCTGCTTATTCTCTTCATCTCTATTTTTTTTTCCTCTCGTTCTCCATTTTCATTATGTTTTCTTCCCTATCTCTCTCTCTCTCTCGTCGCCCACTTTTTTCCGAATGCAACTTTGTGTTTGAAGACTATCCTCTTCTTGATAGTCTTCGTTTGTTGGATATTGTTGATAAGTACACCCTCCATGCTCTTTTCTCTTCTCAACAGCCCTACAATCTGACACTGGTGCACGATTTATATGACAACATCCCCACTGAGACCATTCTTGGGGATCACGTGTTGTCGCCCGTGGACATGCAATCCCTTTCACAGTGGATTCCACTAATACTCTCCTTGGTTCTAACCCTGTGTATTCCTCTGATGTGATGATCAAATTATTCAAGAAACAAATGGCGTTTGTCTCTTTTGACATCTATATATCCTTGGCCTACCATGCCTCTTGGTGCTGGTCAAAAGCCTAGCAAGGCCTATCTATCTACTTTCCATTGTGTTCTATGGTCCTTGATTCGTCATAATGTTCTTCTTACTGTGAACAATGTCAATCCCATTGAACTTGCCTATAGAGTGGCCATTGCCTGGGCTAACAAGTTACCTATTCCTCTTGCTAGGATTATGATGAATCATGTTTTTTCCAAGCCTGCCCATGGGTCTCTTAGCTTGCCCTACCTTCTATGCACTCATCTTTGTTCACATTATGGTGTTCCTTCTCGATCTGATGGTGCTATTATTCCTATTATGGAACTATTTACTACTCGTTTAATGACCTTGAGTACAAAGCTCAGTGCCTCTACCGATGTTTCCACCACCACCTCTTTTGTGACTGGTCATGCTGCTGTCACTCAGCATGTTCAGGAGAAAAATCACATGGCTACTGTCTCTGCTGAGGCTCTTCTTCGAATTAACGAGGTTGCAGTTGCTGCTGAACAATCTTTAGTTCGCGTTCCCATTGCGCCATGATGGGGGAGTTTTTATGTCTTTGTCCTTTGGCTCTTCCTAGTCAAATGGGGGAGAAGTTCACTACAATTTGCTTTCTTGTTTTAGTATTCTGATTCAACAATTTTCTTTCATGTTATTAATGGTACTTTTGAATTTTGAACTGCTTGCTTTATTTCTTTTGAGATACCTTAAATATATTCATTTCCTCACTATGATGTCCATCATATCACATTCCGCTATTTAAGATTGTTTGCATGCAGGAATCCTTTTAGGAAAGATGCCAATAGGGTTTTGGGGATATAGTGAGGATTTGCATTAGGTTCGAGTGAATGGGTTCGATGAGGCAAAGTGAAAGGGGAGATTGTTAGTTTTTGTTTTAGGACTGATTAATACATTTTCGCTTTGCCTCTTCTTCTTCTTCTTCTTGTAATCTTTTACATGTATCTCTTACTTAAATTTAGAGTCACTTAGTATTGGACGTTCAAGATTTTATGAAAGAAATATTTCTTAGAAGCTGCATTATTCCGAGTGACTTGTCATTGTTGTTTTATTGCATTGATTTTAACTTATTTATCTGTTAAATGAGTAATGGGCATTTTTAGTATAGTGCTTTTCATTCTGTTTTAAAAAATTGTGCATATAGAGATTGGCTCTAAGAGTCATCTCGAATATATAGAGATGCCGATGAGTAGTGGCAAGTGTTCAACATCATATATATTTTTTATTTGGCTTTGTTAGATGTCATTTTTAAATGTCATTTTTGGGATAGACATTTGAAAAAGAACAAAAATATCGTCCATTGACTACTATTTGTATGTTTAAGTTGTTAATTATATTTTGTTTAATGTCAATTCGGTAATCTCCTTTCACTTAATTAATAAATTAAATTTTGTTTAAGACATAGTCTCAATTTGAAGCTTTAGGGACACAAATAATAATCTAGGCGGTTTGCCTAATTTTTTTGAGTTAGAATTCCTACTTCCCATGTTTAATTTCAATTTGTCTTATCATACATATACTTTTAATGTCTGAGTATTTTTTAGGTTCTTTACGTTTGTCTTCGTTTAGCTAATCAATTTCATTTCTTATTCTTCGAAATATGCCATTTTTTCATTTATAAACTGTTCATCCTCTTACAGTCATGATGTTTGTATTCAGATGTAGTTTCTTTTATTCCTTGGTCTTCGTTACAGAATTTTGTCTAAAATACAAGTGATTTGGTTGCTATAACTTTTAGCCTAAAAGGATGGGTATTATTTCAAACATGGACACATTGTAATATTCAAAGCAAGAGTGGTCTAAGGATCAATAAAACCTCGATCTCCATGTATAATGTTGCAAAATAAATTCACCACGTACAATTTTCATGTAATAAATTTTCCTTTTTGTTCTCTATTAGCCTTAACAAGTTTTCGTTGTCCTCATATGTATGAATATAGTATATATATATATATATATATTCAATATAAAATGGATAACTAAACGAGTGGTTCAATTAGGTTAAGAACCACCTAAATTAATTTGTCTTACCAAAAATACTAAAATGCAATCTTTCATGTTTTTTTCTCTAACGAGTTGCTTTTGTTTATCACATAATGCACTTCATTCAAATCTGAATCAAAGAACCAAGAAAAAATGACATAAAACATGTATATACATAGTTTTGTGTTGCTTTACAACGTCTATTATTTCATGCTAGATTCCTTTTGTTATCTTCATTCTACTGTTGTACTATATTTTGGTTTTTGCTAATCCATATAGCTAGTCACACTAATTAATTCACCAAACAAAAACACGTCTGAGCATTCACATATATATTCGTCGTCCACAATAGAGAAGCTTGATTCACAGCGTCAAGCTTATAATTTAAAAAGACAACGTACTATCTCTCTTGACAAGCATGTAAAGACTAATGCTTCTGCTACGTTTCAGCCTTATTCTTTTCTAAGTAATGCACGAGAGCAACCTTGCGGTATACAAATTATAGTTCAAAATATTATATGCTTTTAGTTTACTCTAATGCGAATGACAGCCATTTATTTCTCTGAACAAGTGCAATATGAAGGTACCAATTCATCTAATTTCCATCACCATATTGTCAGTGGTATAGCGAAGATTTTATTTGTGTGGGGGCGGGGGCGTTTTATAAAGTGCTTAAAAAATTGAACTTTAAATATAATTCAATTCATAATAATATATATTAAATTTATTAAAATATCAAAAGTAGCATATCATGTTATTAATTCATTACAATCATATATAGTTGCCCTCGACGAGTTTTCATTTTTTGAATCGTTGCATAATAACTTCGGTGTCTATACTCTTAAAAATATATTTCTCGATATATGGAATCAAGCAATCAGTCTCCATAAATCCCTATTAAATCATTCTTTATATAATTCATAGTAGAAAACACGTGCTCTACACTTGCAATTGCAACTAGTAGAATTAGTGTTAAGAGTCAAAATTAAGTACACTAATGGCTATATCAGATTTTTTTTGTCTCAACCATCTTTTTTGCAAGATTAGTAATTCCTTTCAATTCTCTGACATCATTGTTAGAAGTCATGTCTCAAATGTAATTCTCAAGTTATTCCTTAAGTAACTCAAGGTCATGTTGAGAGAAATCATTTCCATAATGTTCAGTAAGGCACAATTTTTTTTTATAAAGGAAAATAATTAATTACTTGGATTCGAACATACCACACAAACAAGTAATTCAGTAGTCGTTTCGCTAAACTGGTTATTTAATAGATGTCTGCTTATATATTAAAACTATATTCATAGCCTTTTTTATAGAGTGATTGAGATTGTTCTCATTCCTTATTTACGAAGGAATGTATTAATTTTTCTTAAAAGAAAATGAATGGTACTGTGTAATCTTCCTACATAGAGCAAAATAATAACAATTAATTAAAAAATCTGATTATTCTATTACTAAATATTTAAATAGACTAGGAAAGAAAGACCAAATATACAATTAACTAAAAAGTCTCATTTTTTTTACCAGATTGTTGCTATATATGTACATGAAGAAGAAAAAGTGAGTGGGGGCAGATGCCCTCTCTGAGCCCGGCCGCCATCCACCTCTGCATGCTATACAATCTATTACTATATGTTTAACCCATATCAGACAGTTGGAACATTCAAATAGATTGCAAATGTCTGGTGGGATCAACTTTTGATATACTCCCTAAGGTGAACTGATTTATGTCTATTACTAGAAATTCAAAATGTACGTGTAAGATATTGTTTTAAAATTATAAAGTAAAATAAAATATATATATATATATGATATTATTTCCTTATGTCCTATTTGTACTAACATACGTTATTCTAGAATAATAATTCAACCACATGCCAATGATGAAGGGATAAGTTCTAGAGAGATCTAATCCCAGAAATTTCGGTCAGCAACCATTCGTAATATTTTTAACCCGTACATGGTAGTGCGTAAGTTCGAATTTGTTTGAACCCATATAAGACAATTGGCACATTCGAATTAGTTTCAAATGTGTGATCGAATGAACCTCATTTCTGCTCCTTAAAGCACAGTTGCCAAAACTCTATTTTTTTACTCAATTCGTACTATGTATATATGGATGAAAATGAAAATTCTTTAATGTATTATTTATTTTATTCCATTTGTATATTGCAGTAAACAAAATTCAGAAGTTCATCAACAAACAATGGGTTATGATGAGGTTGACGTAAACAATAGCCACTATCAAGAACAGCATACATCAAGAGCGAGGAGAGCTTACAATTGTGGTAGAGATTATCAGTTGCCAATTACCTGCACCAACTACGTATGTGTATTGCAACACAAGATTATTCCATTGGGAGACAAACAACATGTGTTGCATGAAGAGAAAAATTAGTTTTCCTCCTATATTGTCTCTGCAAAAATTAGTTGATCTTTTTTTCTGATAATAGAACATAAGGAAAAAAATTTGGACAAATCATTCAACCATACATGCTTGCCTTCACTTCAATTCACTTCAATGGGTGTACATGTTGATGAAAGAATAAATAATCGATGACATGGAATTTATACCTTTTGTGCCCAAGTTTCAATATATCATAAGATTGGGAGTGTTTTACCAAGTGAAGAAGGCCGACTGCGTTTTCTACAAACACACACACATACACATATATATATATATATATATATATGTGTGTGTGATATTGACCATCAAATACAATACCGAATTTCTGAAAGTGAATTTAGATAGGATTATAATTAAAAAGATACAACGGACCTTAAATAAGATCAATCCATTTGTCCATTCTTTTCGAAGTCTTAGATAACAACACGATTTGCCAAATTGTAAGCTCATCATTAAAGAACCTTCAAGTCTTCGAAAATATAGTTTTCCATGTGCTTCCCAAGTTGTCGTATTCATAGCAGGAAGTGACGATGAAAACAATTAAGTTGGGAGAGATATTTATTGTTAAAACAACCAGCGGACGACTCCAAAATGTGCAAGACTCTGCTTGGTTTACCTCACTTTGACAACAGTACTCGGTCCTACTCCTATTTGACACATCAATCAATGTACCATGAATATACTTGGCACTTTTACCCAAAAAAACCAAAGAACCTGTCAGACAAGAGATGTACACCGACCATGTCAGAATTATTATCTCGGCATACAAACCAAATAGAATTTTTCATCCTGGGATCACCCCCCACACCAACCCATTGGCCCCGAAGGAATCTGAAATTCGATATCTTAGTTCATTCTAAGCCCTACTATATAACCAATGTGCCAAATGGCTAGGCCCTCTCAAGGCGGGAGGTCACAATTATTATCTCGGCATACAAACCAAACAGAATTTGTCATCTTGGGATCACCCCGTACACCAACCCACTGGCCCCGAAGGAATCTAAAAATTCGATATCTTAGTTCATTCTAAGCCCTACTATATAACCAATGTGTCAAATGGCTAGGCCCTCTTAAGGCGGGAGGTCAAGACCTAGCGCCTAGGCGGCTAGGCAGGTTAAGGAATAAAATCAATAAATTACATACGATATAATTACATATACACAAACATATACTACATAATTCATTTCAAACACAATCACATGTTGAATAATAAGTACAAACTAAAGAGGTGCTTCTATTATTTTGATATTTGGTCCACAATGACTCAATGAGAAATATAAATATTGGACAATGTTTTGAATGGGATCGACTCTCCACTATCATGTTTGGTCCTCAGTGAGAGATTCTTCTTTTTATTATCAGATATAATAATAATCCAAACCCAGACTTCTAAGAAAACTCAAACTCAATCGGTTTACAAATCGAATTCCAACCTATTTAGAAGACCCAAATCTAAACAAACACAAACTCTTTAAAAATAATAATTATTGAGAGAAATAAAAAAAAAAAATAATAATAATAATAATAATAATAATAATAATTGATGCAGACATGCAGTGACACAGGATTTATGTTTCGACTTAAAAGGAGGTCCACACGCCTAACAACACCATGTTCAAAAAATAATAAACACATAATATAATAAATAATAATACTAATGGATGCAGTACACATGATTTATATTTGAGTTAGAAAGAGGTCCACCACTTCTGAAGACACTTAAATCAAAAAATAATAAGCACAACATCCTGAAGAGTGAAGACAATTTGGAAAGATCGAAGTGATTCCAGTCGCTCCTCCAAATGATGGAAGAGGCAAATTCCATCCGAAAAAATAAAAGAGGCAATGAGATCAAAGAGCGAGGAACAAGAAATTAACTCTCACCCTCGTCTCTATTGTCTTCCTTTCTCCTTCTTTCTCGTCTCTCTTCTTATCGATCCCGAAATTTGAGTGATGAAGGTTATCGATTCAAAGCAAGTGATCGATCCAAAGCAAGTGATCGATTCAAAGCATGATACGATCGAAGCTGCGTAGGAGACGAAGTAATATTTTCAATCAGATCAATTTGGATGATGATCATGATCTCAGCTTCACAGCTCCGCACTGTTACATTGATTAAGGTAATCTTCCAAACTCAATCTTCTTAGTTGGAAATGAACGAGATTAGCTCATATGGTTAGGTTAGAACCTTCTTCTCTTCTCTATGCTAATTTCTCGATTGATTGATTAAGCAATTTTTTTTAGATTCACATAATTGCAGTGTGCACTCTGTGTTTGATGAAATTCTAATTTGAACGTGTATTGTTTGTTTTGCATCACAGTGAGCAAATATCTCTCTCTGATCTCACTGTATGTCTTTTTCTTCTCATTAGTTTGAATGAATGAATACAATGTATATCAAGCACTCACTCACACTCACATAGACAGTCAGCATGAAAACGGTTAGATGGTGACAGTAACACCTTCTTGAGTTGCTCATCACACTTACACGTCACACACCTAGTCTAAAAGATTTCTCATACACTCATCTCTCATATACTCTTCTTTTCTTCGTGATTGCCACCTATCCTCTTCGAGTTGACAGCAGGATTACTGCCAAGTCAGCTACCAGGCACAACTTACCTTCCAACAGCCCCTACTAAGCTGTTCACTGGTACCGCTTCTAATAGATCTCTTAGGTAGTAGAATTGTTCCTTATGTAGAGCTTTGGTAAATATATCAGCCAATTTGACACAATTGATCCTCAGACCTGCAATATTGAATGGACATTTCTCCATTCTGTATTACATCTCTTACGTAGTGCCATTTCCTGTGAATATACTTAGTTTTCTGATGAAAGATAGGATTTTTAGCCATGGCAATGGCTGACATGTTGTTCTCGTAGATCACCTAGGACAAACCTCAACTAGACAACTTGAGTAGTTGTCTCAGAGGCACTCACATAGTCAACTTCTGCTGTTTAGAGAGCCACACTGTTTTGTTTCACAGAAGCCCATGAAAACAATCCACTGCCTAGTGTGAAAGCATAACCAGACGTGTTTTTCATGTCATCAATGGACCCTCCCCAATCACTATCATAGAATCCCACAAGAGTAGCAACCTTCCATTTCTTGTACTCATTCCCATCGTTCAAAGTCCCTTGAACATACCTTAGGACCCTTTTAGCTGTCCCATAGTGTTTCTTAGTAGGATTGTGCATGAATCTTGATAGTAAGCTTGTTGCATACATGACATCTGGTCTTGTAGCAGTGAGATAGAGGAGGCTCCTAACAATCTAGCTATACAACTACTCATCTACAGCCTCACTCCCATCTTTTTTCTGCAACCTGTCACTTGTAACAACTGGAATGCTGACAAGTTTGAAATCCTGAGTCCAAACTTCTCAAGGAGGGTTAAGGCATATTTCCTTTGATGGATAAGATTCCATCACTAGACTGTAGTATTCCCATCCCTAAGAAATGATGTAGTAATCCCAAGTGAGTCATCTCATACTTTCTCATCATATCCTGCTTGAACTCAATCATCATTCTTGTGCTATACCCTGTGTAAACAATGTCATCCACATAGATAGACACATTCAAGGTTCCCTCACCTTGTTTACCCTTTAGATACAAGGTAGGCTCACTAGTACTTCTTTCAAAATCATAACTCAGCAAGTAGAAATCTATTTTTCCATACCAGGACCTTGGTGCTTGTTTCAAACCATAGAGAGCCTTGTGTAATTTGTAGACCTTAGTTTGACTTCCTTGAACCTCAAAACCTTTAGGTTGATCAACATACACCTCTTCCTCTAGTACACCATTCAGAAATGCAGACTTTACATCAAGCTAAAACAATTCCCACCTTTTCTGTGATGCTAAAGCAACTAGAATTCATATTGTATCCAACCTTGTAACGGGGGCAAATGTCTCATTGAAATCAACACCTGGTTTCTGTGCATACCCTTTTGCAACCAACCTGGCTTTGTGTTTCTGTACTGAGCCATCCAGGTTGAGCTTTATTTTGAACGCCCATTTTTCTCCAATCACTGGTTTAGCTATAGGCCTCTCTATGAGCTCCCAGGCCTCATTCTTCTCAATCATCTTTATTTCAGCCTCCATTGCCTTCCTCTAGGCTGATTCCTTGACTGCTATTGATCAATATACACCTCTTCCTCTAGTACACTATTCAGAAATGCAGACTTTACATCAAGCTGAAACAATTCCCACCTTCTCTGTGCTGCTAAAGCAACTAGAATTCTTATTGTATCCAGCCTTGCAACGGGGGAAAATGCCTCATTGAAATCAACACCTTGTTTCTGTGCATACCCTTTTGCAACCAACCTGGCTTTGTGTTTCTGTACTAAGCCATCCAGGTTGAGCTTTGTTTTAAACACCCATTTTACTCCAATCACTGGTTTAGCTATAGGCCTCTCTATTAGCTCCCAGGTCTCATTCTTCTCAATCATCTCTATTTTAGCCTCCATTGCCTTCCTCTAGGCCGATTCCTTGAATTCTTCTTTGAAATTCTCTGGTTCAATCATACTCATGTGACAACTAGCATAGATATCACTTAGGCTTCTTAGTTTCACTGGAGTATTACTATTCTGTTATGTGGAACTACTTGAAGTAGTGCTGGATGATGAACCAGAACTAAGAATAGGTTGATCTTCAGCATTTGCGTTGGAACTTGTCATCTCAAGAATTTGAGGTGGTGCTTCTGATTCAAACTGAGCATCTTCAGAAGTAAACCTCAAAGGAACATAACTTGAGACTTCCTCAAGTTTCTCCTAATTCCAGCGACTTTTCTCATTGAAAATCACACTTATGGACACCACTACTGTAACACCCCGGAAATTCGAGGATTTCCATATTGTAATTTATTGTGTGATTTGACGATTTTACCCCTGTGAATGGTATGGTCAAATTGTTGACTTTTTGATTGATGAACTAAATGGACTTTGACCTATGACCGTGACGTAGTTCGGGACGTCACGAGTTCATAGACAGGTGGCACGTCCAATTCGGACGATCAGGGTAAAAGTTATGGCTATCGGAAGTTCAGGGGCATTACCGTAATCTGGACTCTCGGGGGAAAATGTTGACTTTTCTTTTGACAACTAATTTTCAGTTGACTCAAGGACCGTTGGGTAGGCCTCGACGTCCTGAGTCCGTAGACAGGCGGCACGCCGAAATCGGACTTCGTACGAGGAAGTTATGGTCAGAAACGTGAATTCGGGAAGTTCGTGTCTCGGTTTTCGTGTCGAATATTAAATTCAGGAAATCTGATTGGAGGACATCTGGTGAGTGACAAGTGTCACTCACCCATTGGCTAGATTGGATCAGATCCACTATTGGATTAATTATCATTTAAATCTGCTTTAAATTACAGCCCTTAGATCTGAAATCCCTTGATTTGATCTCAGCCTTTGATCTCATTCTGAGATTTAATCCTGGCCCTTGATTCATTTTCCTATTCAGTATTAAAAGTCCATGAGATCATGCACCCATGTGTTCATTCCCTTAACCGTGTGTGCGATTTCTCCCTGGAACCAGCCCATCAGCCACCACCGCTCAACCCCACACCTCAGACAACCAGCAGCCACACCCCTGACGCCGGCCACCGCTCCACGGCCACCCTGCACGGCGGCATCCTTCCAAACCTGTGAAGGAAACCCGCGGAACCCAAGTCACCAAACCATCCCAACCATTGATCTAGGCCTGGAACCAACGTGCGGTTGTGATCACCGTGACTACTGGACGGCAAGGAGCTGACCCTGACAGTGTACGGCGGCGACACGGCGGCGTTCGGACGTTAAACCCGTAGGTAACCATTTTCCTTCCCGGCTTCAAAACACCTGGTTGTGACGTTGACATCATTGAGTTGTTGTTAGGACTCGTCTAGGTGACCTTGACGACCATTTTGGAACCAGGACCAGGGCTGAACAACCGTCGACTCACCGGAAAGGATTACCAGAACCGGCAACCAAGCTTCCCGTCGAGTTTCAGGTAACCTCCTAGACCTAAAACCTAATTCTAATTTCATAGAACCAATCTAGGGACTAGGACGAGTATTTAGGAATTGAAAGGACTGAAAATGACCCAGAAATGAAGGAATGGCAACCGGGTCTCGATCGCGGGTCTGATCGACCCGAGTTGCAGGGAAACGGGTCAACCCGTCTGATGACAGTGGTGTTGACGTGGCACCCTGTCAGTCTGTCAGATGACGTGGACCAACCGTGAGCCGACACGTGTCACATGTCAGTGCACAGTCAGCACTGACATGTCAGTGACGTGGACCAGTCAGGGACTGCCACGTGTCACTGACATGTCAGTGACGTGGACCAGTGCCGTGCTGACACGTGGCACATGTCAGATCTGACACGTGGTCTGACAGATCAGTGAGGTGGACCAATTGGATGTTGACACGTGGCACCTGTCAGAGTCTGACACGTCAGACCTGACAGCTGTCAGATGACGTCAGCATGACGTCATGCTGACGTCAGTAGTGACGTCAGCGATGACGTCAGCAGGAACTGTTCCTGCGTTGACCGCCGCGTTGACCGGCGCGTGGGGGCGCGTGTGAACAGTGTTTCTGGTGGGACCACCACCATTCTTTAGGTTTCGACGATCCGGATCCAATGGCGGTGGTTTCGGGTCGATCGGAGATCCTTAAGTTGGTCAAAATAAGGTTTATGGCCTTGGGAAGCGCGTTCGGGCGGCTTTCCCGGGTCGGTTTCGACCTAGGCTTTCATGGTTGAATGTTGGGGGTTTAATTTGACCTTTACGAATACTTGGACTTGACAGGGATTGTACATTTGTACCAGGACGAGGGTATACGTTCGGTTTCTAGCAGGATTGTACTGTGAGTGGGCCATTTTCTTAAACCCTTGTGTGCATAAATGTTTTCTGGTTTTATTATACTTATTCACATGCTAAAACAATGATGGTTTTGATGATATGGAAAATATGGTTATGGCACGTTTCACGGTATTTGGGCTTGAGACCCGTCCGATGAAACTGAATGATTGGTTCGGATTCTATCTATGTATATATATGTTTGCATGTGGATATCAATAAAATGTATTTGTTACTGCACTGTATAGATCCTTCCATATTGTATTGTCTCCTCCGGATGAGGTACCCCGGAGAGGTCACGGACGTCTAGAACGTCCAGCGTCTATGACGCTAAGCATCGGGGATGCTGTACCCGAACGGGGTTCGGGGATTGAACTCGGAAATTGAGACCCGAGTGGCACGCGTAGCCTTGTGATTGTGACCTTATTGGACGTCAGGGACGTCAGACATCAGGGATGTCGGGATTGGAGTGTATAGTGCAGCAACTAAAATTATGGTTATGGTTTTGTTATATGCCTTATGGTTCATATTATATGGTTTATGATTTTGGAATTATGTTGCACGCATGTTTGGAAAACGGAGGGGTAAATTATATGTTTTACTTATCAAACGATTTCATAAACTTGAATTTCGGTCCACTCACCCTTACTGTTTTGATAACCCCTCCAGGTCGGGAAACTGAGGTAGAGGAGGAACCAGAGGCTGAGGCATAGATCTACTTCTGCGTACCTGAACCCCTGCTAGGCGGTGTACCCGCATGATTACTTTAGAGTCGTGCTCGCAAATTTGTAATTTTGGATTATATCCCTTGTCTGACATTCGTTTAATTCGGATTTTATGTATGACTTTAATTTGGTTATTTATGCTTTTAAATGTTTTGAGGTTAAAATTGGTATGAATTATTGGGTGTCAGACGGGAGCAGGGCACGTCCCCTTGTGGTCCCTGTGGGATCGGGGCGGGTCCTGTCAGCTTGGTATCAGAGCACTAGGTTGTGGTCAGTACTAGGGTATTGGTCTGCATGCTAGACTAGCGATTAGTACTAGTTACTTTTCGACTTTTAAGAATATTGTTTTCTGATCTATGCCTCTTGACAGTTGGTTATGCCTCCTAGGAGAATTCCGCATACTCGAACGGACGAGGATCTAGAAAGAGAGATGGAATGCGCGAGCATCGAAAGGGCTCAACGTTTGGGAGCCACTCCTTTCTGCGGGGGATCAAACCCCGAGGATGCTCACGACTGGATCACCAAGTGGGAGAGGATCTTCTCGGTGATGCACTGCCCTCCGGGCGAGCGAGTGACTCTGGCGGCCTTCTTACTGGAGGGAGGAGCCTACCAGTGGTGGCATGGACTCGAAATGTCAGGGTGGTCTGTCCATACCACTACCTGGGAAGCTTTCCGTTCCAGGTTTCTGGACCAGTACTACCCGCGATCCTTTCGCGCGGCGCGGGAGGCGGAATTCCTGCGGCTGGAGCAGGGTGACATGTCTGTTTCAAACTACGAGCAAACATTCGGGAGACTTTCCCGGTTCGCTGCCTCATTCGTAAGCACGGAGGAGGACAAATGCCAGCGGTTTGAGCTTGGAATCCGAGGGGAGATCCGGGCCAGTGTGACTGCCACCACTCATGCTTCTCTGAGGGATATGGTCGACGCAGCGGTGCGTGTCGAGGCCAGTCTGGCGGCACACCAATCACGACAACCTTCGGGGGAGGGGCGACGTCAGGATCGCCCACACCATGGGCCATCGGGCCGGAAGAACAACAGGGGAGGGAGCTACAGAGGAGCACCCTCATCCTTCAAGGGTCGTGGCTGGTCGGGTCGACGTGGAGGCTCTCAGGGCAGAGGATCTGGACATAATTCTGGGCAGCACTCATCTTGGAGTGGTGCATCTGGTGGGCATTCGGGCAGGCCAAGGCCAGTAACTTGTTTTGCTTGCG
Source organism: Prinsepia uniflora (assembly GCA_032719365.1). NCBI lineage: Eukaryota > Viridiplantae > Streptophyta > Magnoliopsida > Rosales > Rosaceae > Prinsepia > Prinsepia uniflora. The sequence continues at coordinate 37,659,211 of CM064868.1, read as the reverse complement.
GAGAGGAAGGCCACTATGCCTGTGATTGTCCGCAGTTGTCCAAAAACAACGACGCTGGGGGCTCGAGTGTGGTGCAGAGCACGGCGTCCCACACTAACGGAGGTCGCGGTCAGGGAGGTGACCGTGGTGCGGGACGTGGCGCGCGCGGGCGCGGACGGAACGGAGGGCCGAGGGCCCAAGTGTTTGCAATGACCCAGCAGCAGGCGAGGACTGCTCCAGGCGTGGTCACAGGTACACTACATATCTTTAATTTTCTTGTACGTGTATTAATGGATGCGGGGGCTACACATTCTTTTATTTCGAAGAGTTGTGCTGGTTTGCTTGATTGTGTGGTATCAGCCTTAGATTGCGAAATGGGTGTTGGCACCCCGATGGGTACCGTGTACCTTGTGAATCAGGTGATTCGGAGGTGCCCGGTAAGAATTGAGGATGTGGATTTACCAGCAGACTTAATTATTCTGGATATCCACGACTTCGATATAATCCTAGGGATGGATTGGCTGTCGGAGCACGGATCGCTCATCGACTGCGGTAGCAAGCAAGTAATTTTGCGGAGCCCGGGTTTGCCGGAAGTTATCTTTCAGGGGGAACGTGTTGGTTCGCCTCCTGAAGTGATTTCGTCACTTACTGCTACCAAACTTCTACGGAAGGGATGCAGGGTTATCTGGCGCATGTCGTGTCGGAACGGGTCGATACTCCGGTTATCGACGAAATACCAGTGGTCTGTGAGTTTCCGGACGTATTCCCGGAAGACTTACCTGGATTGCCACCATCGCGGGAGATTGAGTTTACTATTGAACTACTCCCGGGTACCCGACCTATATCCCAGGCACCATACCGGATGGCGCCGGCCGAGTTACGAGAACTCAAGACTCAATTGCAGGAGTTGGTAGATTTGGGATATGTCCGACCGAGTACTTCACCGTGGGGAGCACCGGTGTTGTTCGTGAAGAAGAAGGAAGGAAGTCTCCGTTTATGTATTGATTATCGACAACTCAACAAGGTGACATTGAGGAACCAGTATCCTCTACCCAGGATCGATGACCTTTTCGACCAGTTGCGGGGAGCTCAGTGCTTCTCGAAAATTGATTTGCGGTCTGGGTATCACCAACTGAGGATTTCGGAGGAGGATATTCCGAAAACTGCTTTTCGAACCCGTTACGGGCACTACGAGTTCCTTGTTATGCCATTTGGTTTGACGAATGCTCCAGCAGCATTCATGGATCTGATGAACCGGGTCTTCCGACCCTACCTGGATAAGTTTGTGATTGTGTTCATCGATGATATTTTGGTATACTCGAGGAGTGCCCGTGCACATGAAGAACATCTACGGTTGGTCTTGGAGAGACTGAGACAAGAACAATTGTATGCCAAGCTGAGCAAGTGTCAGTTTTGGCTGAGCAGTATTGGTTTTCTGGGACACGTGATATCGACGGATGGGATTTACGTGGATCCCCAGAAAACAGAAGCGGTGACCAACTGGGCTAAACCGACAACAGTGACCGAGGTGCGGAGTTTCGTCGGATTAGCGGGTTACTACCGGAGATTCGTGGAGGGTTTCTCCAAAATTGCTGCACCATTGACTCGTCTGACTCGGAAAGGAGTAAAGTTTATCTGGGACGAGCAGTGCGATCGGAGCTTTCAAGAGTTGAAGGATCGATTGACCACTGCACCTGTCCTTGCATTGCCGGACGACAGTGGAGAGTTTGTAGTTTTCAGTGATGCTTCACTGCAAGGTCTGGGCTGCGTGTTGATGCAAACGGGCAAGGTTATCTCCTATGCATCCCGGCAGCTGAAGACTCATGAGTTGAACTACCCTACCCATGATTTGGAGTTGGCGGCGGTGGTTCATGCTCTCAAGATCTGGAGACATTATCTGTTCGGCGCAACGTGTCGGATATACACCGACCACCAGAGTCTTAAATATTTATTCACTCAGAAGGAGCTCAACATGAGACAACGGAGATGGTTGGAGCTACTGAAGGACTATGACTGTAGGATCGAGTACCATCCGGGTAAGGCCAATGTGGTGGCGGATGCACTCAGCAGGAAATCAGCGGGAACTATTGCACACCTGGGGATGGTGTATCTTCCCTTGCTGGTGGAACTCCGGAAGGCGGGAGTTATTTTGGGTACGGATGCGCATGGAGCTTTGTTGGCCAGCTTCCATGTGCGACCAGTACTGATTGATCGGATCATCGAAGCACAACTGCAGGATCCGATACTCTGTATTTACAGAATTGAGGTCGATGAGGATGGGAGACAGGATTTTACCATCCGGGACGATGGAGCACTGGTGAAATTGGGCTGTTTGTGCGTACCTGCAGTGGCAGGGTTACGGGCCGAGATACTTGAGGAGGCCCACAGTTCGGCCTATGCTATGCATCCGGGAGGTACAAAGATGTACCGTACCCTCCGGAACCATTATTGGTGGCCAGGAATGAAGAAGGATATTGCTGAGTTCGTGAGCAAATGCTTAACCTGTCAGCAGGTTAAGGCGGAACGGCAGAGACCGTATGGGGCTATGCAGCCACTTCCGATTCCTGAGTGGAAGTGGGATCACATCACCATGGACTTCGTCTTTAAGTTACCGAGGACTCAGAGTGGAGTGGACGGAGTATGGGTGATCGTGGATCGGTTAACCAAATCAGCCCATTTTCTGCCAGTTCAGGAAACCTATAAACCTAACCGACTGGCTCAGTTGTTTGTGAAGGAAATCATACGACTTCATGGTACGCCGGAATCGATCGTGTCTGATCGTGATCCGCGTTTCACTTCCAGGTTCTGGCGAAGTTTGCAAGCTACTTTGGGAACAACCTTACGTTTCAGTACTGCTTTCCATCCACAGACCGATGGACAGTCTGAGAGAACCATTCAAACCCTGGAGGACATGATGAGGTCATGTGTACTACAGTTTCAAGACTCTTGGGATACTCATTTGCCATTGATGGAATTCGCTTACAACAACAGCTATCAGGCAAGCATCGGGATGGCACCTTATGAGGCACTGTATGGCCGACAGTGCAGGACACCTATCTGCTGGACGGAGGTAGGAGAGCGAGCGGCTGTAGGGCCGGAGATAATGGACTTAACCATGGAAACTGTTCGCGTGATCAAGGAAAGATTGAGGGTGGCACAGGATCGCCAGAAGAGTTATGCCGACCGACGGATTCGAGACTTGGAGTTCGAAGTGGGAGATTTTGTCTTCCTGAAGTTGTCTCCGTGGAAAGGGATTATCCGTTTTGGCCGACGGGGGAAACTGAGTCCGCGTTTTATCGGACCTTATGAAATCGTGGAGAGAATTGGCAGAGTTGCATACAGATTGGCACTACCCCCAGAACTATCAAGAGTTCACGATGTTTTCCACATATCGATGTTGCGGATGTACGTACGTGATGCTTCTCATGTACTTGGGGAACAACCTGTCGAACTACGGGAGGATTTGAGCTTTGAAGAACAACCAGTACAGATCTTGGATCGGAAGGACAAGGTACTACGACGGAAGACGATCCCTCTCGTGAAAATTCTCTGGAGAAACCAGAACGTGGAGGAAGCCACATGGGAGCCTGAGGCTCAGATGCGAGAACAATTTCCTCATTTGTTTCTTTGAAATTTCGGGACGAAATTTCTTAAGGGGGGAAGGTTGTAACACCCCGGAAATTCGAGGATTTCCATATTGTAATTTATTGTGTGATTTGACGATTTTACCCCTGTGAATGGTACGGTCAAATTGTTGACTTTTTGATTGATGAACTAAATGGACTTTGACCTATGACCGTGACGTAGTTCGGGACGTCACGAGTTCATAGACAGGTGGCACGTCCAATTCGGACGATCAGGGTAAAAGTTATGGCTATCGGAAGTTCAGGGGCATTACCGTAATCTGGACTCTCGGGGGAAAATGTTGACTTTTCTTTTGACAACTAATTTTCAGTTGACTCAAGGACCGTTGGGTAGGCCTCGACGTCCTGAGTCCGTAGACAGGCGGCACGCCGAAATCGGACTTCGTACGAGGAAGTTATGGTCAGAAACGTGAATTCGGGAAGTTCGTGTCTCAGTTTTCGTGTCGAATATTAAATTCAGGAAATCTGATTGGAGGACATCTGGTGAGTGACAAGTGTCACTCACCCATTGGCTAGATTGGATCAGATCCACTATTGGATTAATTATCATTTAAATCTGCTTTAAATTACAACCCTTAGATCTGAAATCCCTTGATTTGATCTCAGCCTTTGATCTCATTCTGAGATTTAATCCTGGCCCTTGATTCATTTTCCTATTCAGTATTAAAAGTCCATGAGATCATGCACCCATGTGTTCATTCCCTTAACCGTGTGTGCGATTTCTCCCTGGAACCAGCCCATCAGCCACCACCGCTCAACCCCACACCTCAGACAACCAGCAGCCACACCCCTGACGCCGGCCACCGCTCCACGGCCACCCTGCACGGCGGCATCCTTCCAAACCTGTGAAGGAAACCCGCGGAACCCAAGTCACCAAACCATCCCAACCATTGATCTAGGCCTGGAACCAACGTGCGGTTGTGATCACCGTGACTACTGGACGGCAAGGAGCTGACCCTGACAGTGTACGGCGGCGACACGGCGGCGTTCGGACGTTAAACCCGTAGGTAACCATTTTCCTTCCCGGCTTCAAAACACCTGGTTGTGACGTTGACATCATTGAGTTGTTGTTAGGACTCGTCTAGGTGACCTTGACGACCATTTTGGAACCAGGACCAGGGCTGAACAACCGTCGACTCACCGGAAAGGATTACCAGAACCGGCAACCAAGCTTCCCGTCGAGTTTCAGGTAACCTCCTAGACCTAAAACCTAATTCTAATTTCATAGAACCAATCTAGGGACTAGGACGAGTATTTAGGAATTGAAAGGACTGAAAATGACCCAGAAATGAAGGAATGGCAACCGGGTCTCGATCGCGGGTCTGATCGACCCGAGTTGCAGGGAAACGGGTCAACCCGTCTGATGACAGTGGTGCTGACGTGGCACCCTGTCAGTCTGTCAGATGACGTGGACCAACCGTGAGCCGACACGTGTCACATGTCAGTGCACAGTCAGCACTGACATGTCAGTGACGTGGACCAGTCAGGGACTGCCACGTGTCACTGACATGTCAGTGACGTGGACCAGTGCCGTGCTGACACGTGGCACATGTCAGATCTGACACGTGGTCTGACAGATCAGTGAGGTGGACCAATTGGATGTTGACACGTGGCACCTGTCAGAGTCTGACACGTCAGACCTGACAGCTGTCAGATGACGTCAGCATGACGTCATGCTGACGTCAGCAGTGACGTCAGCGATGACGTCAGCAGGAACTGTTCTTGCGTTGACCGCCGCGTTGACCGGCGCGTGGGGGCGCGTGTGAACAGTATTTCTGGTGGGACCACCACCATTCTTTAGGTTTCGACGATCCGGATCCAATGGCGGTGGTTTCGGGTCGATCGGAGATCCTTAAGTTGGTCAAAATAAGGTTTATGGCCTTGGGAAGCGCGTTCGGGCGGCTTTCCCGGGTCGGTTTCGACCTAGGCTTTCATGGTTGAATGTTGGGGGTTTAATTTGACCTTTACGAATACTTGGACTTGACAGGGATTGTACATTTGTACCAGGACGAGGGTATACGTTCGGTTTCTAGCAGGATTGTACTGTGAGTGGGCCATTTTCTTAAACCCTTGTGTGCATAAATGTTTTCTGGTTTTATTATACTTATTCACATGCTAAAACAATGATGGTTTTGATGATATGGAAAATATGGTTATGGCACGTTTCACGGTATTTGGGCTTGAGACCCGTCCGATGAAACTGAATGATTGGTTCGGATTCTATCTATGTATATATATGTTTGCATGTGGATATCAATAAAATGTATTTGTTACTGCACTGTATAGATCCTTCCATATTGTATTGTCTCCTCCGGATGAGGTACCCCGGAGAGGTCACGGACGTCTAGAACGTCCAGCGTCTATGACGCTAAGCATCGGGGATGCTGTACCCGAACGGGGTTCGGGGATTGAACTCGGAAATTGAGACCCGAGTGGCACGCGTAGCCTTGTGATTGTGACCTTATTGGACGTTAGGGACGTCAGACATCAGGGATGTCGGGATTAGAGTGTATAGTGCAGCAACTAAAATTATGGTTATGGTTTTGTTATATGCCTTATGGTTCATATTATATGGTTTATGATTTTGGAATTATGTTGCACGCATGTTTGGAAAACGGAGGGGTAAATTATATGTTTTACTTATCAAACGATTTCATAAACTTGAATTTCGGTCCACTCACCCTTACTGTTTTGATAACCCCTCCAGGTCGGGAAACTGAGGTAGAGGAGGAACCAGAGGCTGAGGCATAGATCTACTTCTGCGTACCTGAACCCCTGCTGGGCGGTGTACCCGCAGGATTACTTTAGAGTCGTGCTCGCAAATTTGTAATTTTGGATTATATCCCTTGTCTGACATTCGTTTAATTCGGATTTTATGTATGACTTTAATTTGGTTATTTATGCTTTTAAATGTTTTGAGGTTAAAATTGGTATGAATTATTGGGTGTCAGACGGGAGCAGGGCACGTCCCCTTGTGGTCCCTGTGGGATCGGGGCGGGTCCTGTCAACTACCTTCTTGCTTTACAAACTATAAACTTTGTAGCCTTTCTCACAACTTTCATAGCCAACAAAGATTCCTTTGCTACTGGAATCATCCAGCTTCTGTCTGGTTTTCTTTGGAACATGCATATAGCACAATGACCCAAATACTCTTAGGTGAGCCACCCCTAGCCTTCTTCATGAAAAATTTTCAAATGGAGTCTTGTTCAGTACTACCTTGGTAGGACATCTATTTAAGAGATACACAGCAGTGTTAACTACTTCTCCCCAAAACTCATAGGGCAGGTGCTTGCTATGAAGCATAGATTTAGCCATTTCAACTATGGTTCTGTTCTTCCTTTCAGCTACCCCATTCTGTTGGGAGGAATAGGCCACAGTTAGTTGCCTTTCAAATCCTGATTCATCAAGAACCTTCTGAAACTCAATAGACAGATACTCTCCTCCTCTGTCACTTCTCAGCCTCTTTATCTTAAACCCACTTTCTAGTTCTATCATAGCTTTGAACTTTTTAAACACATTCAAGACCCCTGATTTGTGTCTTAAAAAGTATACCCAGCACATCCTTGAATGATCATCAATGAATGTAAGGAAATAAAGATTTCCTCCCATTGTTTCTATCTGCATTAGGCCACACACATCTGTGTGTATGAGTTCTAGTGGTGAGGATGCTCTCCAAGCTCCTTTAGTATCAAAGGAGCTGACATGATGCTTCCATGCATTGTACCTTTCACACATTCCTTTTTTTCCTTGTAGGCTAGGCAACCCTATCACCATATCTTTCTGCTTGAGCAATTTGAGACTTGACAAGTTCAAGTGTCCAAACCTCAAGTGCCATAATTCTGAACTCTCCTTAGTGCTAGCCTTAAGAGCCTCAACAGTTCCAGGTTTCTTGGTCCTGAAATTCACATAGTCTAGTGAAAGTTTAAAACATCTGCTTCCTGTCATAGGTACTTTAGCAACCCTTTGCCTCAAAGCCCCATCATCATAGATTTCTGAAAATCTAATTCCAAACACCAAACTATAACCATGCTCAACCATTTTCCCTACACTCAGTAGGTTTTCATCTAGTCCAAGTATAAGCATGACTTCCCTGATGTACTTGTCCTCTTGATCAGTATGCACCAGCAAAGAACTTTTCCCTACTACCTGAACAAGGTCCCCAGTACCCATTTTCACCTTCACATTGAGATTTTGATCAATATTGGTTAATAGAGACTCATAACCAGTCATATGATTACTACATCCACTATCCAGGTACCAAACAGCCTCATTCCTTTATATTTATGCTGAGTGATAGGCATAAAACATACTTCCTTCTGTTTCTTCTGCTTTCTGAGCAAAAACAGCAGCAGGTTGTTTTCCTGGGCAATCTTTTTCCATGTGACCAAATCTTGAACATTTGAAGCACTTAACCTTGCCTCCTTTCAGCCAACAATCTCCCCAATGATGCTTGTTGCAATCCTTGTAGAATACTTTCATGACATCTCCTCTTTGAGTTTATGCAGGTCTTTCCTGCTTCACATTCTCTTTAGGTTTGTCGTTATTCCAAGTCCTAGGTCCTAGTTTACTTTGAAACTTCTTAGCTTTCCAGGAATTAGTCCTGGAATGTCCATGTGACTTGTTGGACTCATTTATGCTTGCAAAAGCTTTCTCAACCTCACTTTCATTGTGCATTTCCAACCTATGGAGTCATACATCTTAGTTAGACTAATCAGTATATTATGAGTAAGTCTTTTCTCAGATATTTCCTCTCTATACGTCTTCATTTGATTAACAATGATTAACAATCTAGAGACAACTTTCATCATGTTTCATATGGGTATATTCAAAGTCTCTTCTTAGAGATTGAAGTTTCACAACCTGTACCTTATGATCTCCTCTGAATTTCTTCTTTAGAACATCCCATGCCTACTTTGCAATCTCAATATTTGAGATTCTTGGGAAGATCTCTTCTGAGACTGAATTCTGGATCAGGTTCAATGCCTTTGCATTCTTGATCAAATCAGCATGGCTCACATCTTGTTCTACTTCTTCATCTTCACTATCAAACTCAGGCTCAGGCAGCCCTTTAGTAACAATAGTCCATAGATCACATGCCTTCAATACTGTCCTCATTTTGATGCTCCAAAAGTCATAATTCTCTCCTTTGAACACATGTAGCTTTCGATCTCCTCCAGTACCCGCCATCATTACCTTGCTCGTGAAGGAAACTGGAATTCTACAAAGGATCTTCAATCACACGTTTAATCTTCAATCACAGAAGTAGCAACGCAGTCAGAAGCCCCAAACAAGCAGATCCTCCTGCTCTAATGCCATATTGGCAATCATATCAATTCGGATGATGATCGTGATCTCAACTTCACTGCTCCGCACTATTCCATTGCTTAAGGTAATCTTCCAAACTCAATCTTCTTAGCTGGAAATGAACGAGATTAGCTCATATGGTTAGGTAAGAACTTTATTCTCTTCTCTATGCTAATTTCTAGATTGATTGATTAAGCAATTCTATTGAGATTCCCATAATTGCAGTGTGCACTCTATGTGTTTGATGAAATGCTATTTTGAACGTGTATTGTTTGTTTTGCATCACAGTGATCAAATATCTCTCTCTGATCTCAATTTATATCTTTTTCTTCTCATTAGTTTGAATGAATGAATACAATGTATATCAAGCACTCACTCACACTCACACACAATTAGCATGAAAACGGTTAGATGGTGATAGTGACACCTTCTTGACTTGCTCATCACACTTACATGTCACACACCTAGTCTAACAGATTTCTCATACACTCATTTCTCATTTACTCTTCTTTTCTTCTTGATTGCCACCTGTTCTCTTCGAGTTGAAAGCAGGATTACTGCCAAGTTAGCTGCCAGGGCACAACTTAACTTCCAATGGCCAATTGCAGGAAGGTTCAATTTTGGGGTTTCAATTTTGAGGTTTCAGTTGCAGGTTGATTTCAATTGCAGGGAGGTTTCAATTTTGTATGAATGTGTAAGCGGCTTGAAATAATCAAATTACTTGAACTGCCTAGGCAGCCGCCCAGCCGCCCAGCTTTCTTGGCGTCGAGTGGGCAAAAATTGAACCACAATGATGAGAATAAGAGGTGTGAGGATCAGAAAGTGCAGAAGAACAAAAGCTGGAGAAAGCAAGAATGAATAATGTGAGAAGCTTGGTACGTAATCTGCATGCTGGATATAGTCATGATAGGTTTTTTATTTTATTTTTTCAAAGTTAGAGCAACAGAGATATAGATAAATGCAAAAGTAATAGGATCAAGGGTTAGTAATGTAATTGAACTTCAATCAAAGGGTGAAATATTTAGGATCCATTTGATAACCATTAATTTGATTAAACTTTCTTTGATCGAAATATGACAGGATATACCAAAATATCGTAGATATGGTAGCACTGGCAGAAGATGGATTGGAACTTCTATGTCAATGATAGTGATTCTTTCTTCAAGTATATTGGGAAAAACGATGAACAGAAACACGAATAAAAACCAAATGCAGTGAAAGTACTGCAATATTTCAATCGTCTTATATATGTATATATTTACCATAGTCTTCTTAATTGTATTCTAATGCAAAATTATATTCACATTCATTCTTGTGAAATGGCAAACCAATTAAGAAGGGGATGACGTACTAAGCTTTCACAAACAACCAATTAAAACAAGAAAAATCGAAGACCGCAAACCAATTAGCTAGCTAACTTTGTTTTTATTCTCAGGTCTTGCTTCAGCTTCAACTTACCTCTATGATCAAGTTAATTATTCCATCTAATTCTAATTAGCACCAAATGTGGCCTTCAGGTTGTCTGAAATAATTCCAGAGCCTTCAGTTTACACTAGAAAATTATGTTGCTTCCCCCTCTAGCAAAATTATTCCATAGTTGAGTTTAGGAATTATGTTACCTTTTACGCTACAAAGTTTTGTTGTAACCACAATACTAAATGCAACCATACCATATATTTAGTGTTGTCTATGACCCTTTTTGTACTAGTCTTACTCTTAATAATGCTATATATTTGTTAATTAAGCAATGAATAAAATAGGAGAGAGAGGTAAAAATGAATTTTAAAAATGACCTAATTAAGCATAAACAATAAACAAACAATAGGGGATTTCAACAGCTAACAGAGGTGGCCTGTGCGGCAGGTTTGTGCACCGGCGCGTGAAGTTATAACTTCCACCATGGGAGCTGACTTGGCTTCCAAGCTTGGTCCCGTGGCATAGCTTCCGGCATATGTAGATCCGGACTGAGTGAAGTGGGCCCCATTCAGCAGCAAATCTCCTTCGGATCTCCAGTTCCACTTCTTCTATTCATCTTCATCTTCATCATCACCTGAACTCGCCATCCTCTTTGTCACCTCCTTCGCGAACGGGTTCTCCGGCGCTGAAAATCGGTTGCCCTCGCTGTTGATTGGCGGGTTTGCACTTCCACCAATGGCATACATCTCCCAATCACTGTAATCATTGTTCACAATCTGGAAGAAGCCGTGGCGGCACCGCGGCATCCGCTGCACAAGCCCCGCCCCGAAGTGGTTGTAGGCAATGGTCACTTGCAACTGTTTGTCGGCGGTGTAGCTGTCACTGTGCCCTAATAACATCACCTCATTGTGGTGGCTGAAGTGGTTGTTGGAAATTGTGATGGCGGTGGAGGCCATCACGGCATCAACAAACCCATCGGAGCAATTCCAAAGGGAATTGTGATCAATCCAAACATGGCTTGAGCCGAATATGGAGATGGCATCACCGTCCGCCATGGTCCGCCACCCAAAATGCGACGGTGTGCTTCTCACCATGGCGTTTCCAGTAGGTTTGCAGTGATGGATGTGGAGCCCATGGATAATGATATTCGTGACGTATTGGATTGTGATGCAAGCGCTATTTGCAATATGAACATTGGCTCCCCTGCCATCAATTGTCTTGAAGCTGTTCATGATCAGCTCCTGCTTTAACTTTATCACCATGTCTTTTTCTGAAAACAATCCACAGAGGCTCGTCTTGAATGACGGCGTGGCGGAGAGTGCCAGGTGTGGGGTTAACAGGGTCGTCATCAGCAGGGTCAGTCACAACATAGAAGCGGCCATCGCGGCCGCCGGTGGCGTTTTTTCCAAAACCAATGCCGCATTCTGCTAGACGCTTGCGGTTTTTATGCCAGTTGGACTTGGGCTCACAACGCCAGCAGTCGTCGATTGGATTTCCGGTTACACAGGAAGACATTGGCCCCGACGCTGCTGTGACCTCCCCAGAAATTACCCCACCTGCAGCGAAGGAAAACACAAGAAGCACCGCCAACAATGGCGTACTCTTAAACACCGTCATTGTAACCTCTCTCTTTTTCCTTTGCTATAAATTATTCCTCGGTTTCTGAATATAAAGAGCAGACTTATGAAAAGTGTTAAGGAGTTCTCAGTAAATAGGCGGAGGAAGTCCAGTAACAGCTCAAACCCTAGAAAATCTTGCATGCGGTTATAGGAATTTTACTTGAAAATTTGACTTTTATTTTTAGCCAAATATATAGCAAACTTCACAACAAAAACAAATTCCTCTTCATCCTTCTACAATCTAGTAACAAACTATGCAGGTCTCGAATCCAGGTATGTAGTTCGAGATTTTAATATAATAATAGTGGAGACTAGTAATTACGTTGTGCACTTCGAGTATAAATTAATTATTATCGCCAAGCATTTGGTGATTTCATAATCAAAGTATGAAGTCCGAGATTTTGATACAATAATATACGAGGATGGATATTGCATTATGTACTTTGGGACTTTGGGTATTAGACTTGTATTTTACAAAAATCAAATTCAAAACTTCACAATAATATTGTAAGATAGGGATTATATCGTACATCTTAAATATATTTTAAAATGATAATTACATTATACACCTTGATTATTGATGTCGCAATTTACAAAATTCAAATTCAAAATTTTCCGCTTAGTATATAGAGGCAATATTATTAGGTTATAATACTAAGTGGTATAATTTTAGAGTTAATCTAACTAGTGATTTCAAATTTAATTTTTAATGTATAATGTGCATAATTTTCTTTTCTATTGATGTTGTTGAAAAAAAAAATGTCTGCGCAAAAGTAAAAAATCAGGAAGGTGTCACCACATTAAAAGTAGGCTTTTTACTGTATATGCACAAGGAAAGCGTCATCGTGTCTCAAAATGCACCATGAACGAAAATTCGTTCCACTTTGCACTAGGAATGGGTGCAACGCTAGGTCCGTTGCACCATTTAGGGGATTTTGTCTTGGACACTGTTAAAACTACTGTTTCTTTCCTTAAATGCCCTTAAATATTGTTCATCTTCTTCCTCTTCATCTTCTTCTTCTTTGTCCTGAAACTCCCAACTCAAACCCCCTAAAATTCTCCACACTTACTTCCATGGCTTCTCCACCAAGCTCTCCCGCTCCCAAGCCCAGAAATTCCTCCATCGGCAGAGCAATCCTAATTGCAATTTTTAGGCTTAATTAGTTGGAGGAGACCTTTGCAAGCTCTTTAAGTGGAGCATAAGCATTTCATCAAAATCAACAGGAAAAAGGGACGGAACAACACATAAACCTTACTTGCACACAAAAAAGGTTGCCACACAGTTGATGATGTCAATTAGCATGGGAACTGTCAAAGCATTTCTAAATATCTGTGGCAGTGCACTAGGAGATATAGCCTACCTCAAATAGCCTGCCTCTAAACTTTTTCAAACCTTCAATAGACTAGCCTGTAGAGCACTATCGCTGGAGAGTCCTCGCCAAGAAGGCCTCGAATTGATATGCTGATTTTGGTGGTGTGATGCTTTCCGGACGTAAAACCTTGGCTAGGGAAGTAGCACGAGAAGCAAGCTCTTGTGTTGATTCCTTTGCCTCTTGCTTCCTATTTAAGTCATTTCTCTACAAAATAATCATAACAGAGAATGTTAAACTAACGGAATTCAAATGTAAAGGAAATGAAAAATGTTTAAAGCAAAATAAGAAGATAATTCTATCAAGATCAAATAACATGGTAAGAAAACAAAACAAGCCCAGAAAGCTTAAACGAAAAATGCAGTTGAAGAAGGCTTCATAAACATTCTATAGCATTTATTCACATGTGACTAAGATGAAAATAAGACTTAGTTACAACAAAAGAATCAAGTAAGAGGGACACCAAAATACTAATCCTTGACACCTTAGAGTGATCTTGAACGGCAGTAATTTCAGTTTTTTGAGCAAAAAGAACTATAGGTTTATACGCGATGGCCTATGAACGCACGTCACGGCGAGCTTCACAGTCGGCGTTGTCGCGTCGGTGGCATAAAGATACGAATGAATCAGTTTAATGTATGACATAGATGTGGGACTCAAAATATCTTCCATATACATGACATGTGGATTGATTGAAAAATTTAATTTACCTAACAAAAGGTATAAGTTTGAATCCTAAAAAAAAATAAATAAAAGTAAAAAAAACTTTTTTATACAATATTTGAGAGTGATTATATATATATATATATATATATATATATGAAAACATAATAAAAAATAAACAACTCTTTTTTTACAATATTTGAGAGTGATTGATTATGCATATTTGGGATGCTTAGCTTTTTATAAGTCACACTAATTAAAAGAATATTATTAGATCGTAATATAATTATTTTAAAATAAAAGAACTCTTTTTATTTCACGTGGCCGGTCACTACAAGAATTGATAGCTTTTGCGGCAAAACGTTTCGCGGAAAAACACAAATTTGTCGCATGAGAGACACTATCGTGACAAAATTCATAATTTTCCAAGAAAGGTTCAACCGGTGATTAAAGTTTTCACTCTATAGTTTAGGAGACAAACAAGGGGTCTATGGTGTCAAATTAGTTTCTCGCAAAATATTTTCCCAAAAAATAATTTCAAATTTCATTATATGCTCACAATTTAATCTGGAAAAAACAGAGTGGGATAAGTTCCCGCCGAAAATTTGGAGCCTCTCCTGGAAAAATTAGAGTTTGCCAGCAAATGTATTAAAAAGATGTTGAAACGGCATCGTTTTAGGGCTTTATTGGGGACAAATTTTTCCCTGCGCGAAACATCTCCAACTGATCTCTGTGCAGTGTGCGCCTCCATCTTTAGTCCAGAGAGAAGCTTCCCCAAGCCCACCCTATCAATTCCAATCTCGCTCCAGAGAGAACTTTCCAATACCTAGCATCCTCCATATTGCATTTTGTACTCCAGAGAGAAGTCTGAATCGAGGCCCGGCTCGCGTCGTTCCAACAACAGGCGGGGAGCACCCCAGTATAAGATTGGCTAGCTCAATATATAAGTGCGCTGGAGTTCCGTCCTTAAAGCCAGGGAAGCACTGTTCAGGCGGTGTCACATCCCTCTTCCATTACGAGTAAACAGGTCGCGACTCAGCCTTTCGGTGCCCAAAAGCCTGGAACCTCTGGTCTCCGCAAGAAGGTTCCTCTCTTCTCCTTTCAAATTTTCCTATCAAATTTTCTCAGCTACGTTTCTATTGAATTCCTGCATTCCTGCACTCTGTTTTTGGAATCAAATTTTGGCTCATGATTCGGTCAATTCTTGCATTTATGCTTAATTTCTCAAGGCCGGTTGAAGGAAGGAAGTAAGGAGAGGGGGGTGGGGGTTGGGGGGTGTGTCGGTGTTTGAGCCTATTGGAGCTCTACTAATTTTTCATTCATCATTGAGGGGGGCCTAGAGTAGGAAATATCTTTTATATTAGTTGCTAATGACCTTAGTAGGTAGGTGGTGAGGGCATGCTCTTTGGGTTTGATTGAGGAGTTTAGTGTTGGACATAGGAACTTCTTAATCATGGTTCGATTTTCGTAATTATATTTGTGGCCACGAATTTATTTGAAATGTTATTTCATCTTGAATTGACTATAACTTCATAATAAGTTTTATCTAATATCATGTAGTCCAAAATCAGCCTATGAGATCATCTCCACGAGAGAGGAATGATAGGAATATGTTACGTACAACCGGAAAGAGTAAAAATGATTTTCCACATATTCTATGGAGTGGAATGACATGCAGGAACATGTTACTTTGTTCTTTACCATCACCACTTCTAAGTTCTAAGACTGGATAAAGTCTGAGACCATCTCCCTGTACAAATATAGGTAGAGCCAATTCGTCCCATTAATTTCTTGGAATATATGTACGTACTTGATGTGGTTCATTAATATTCTTGCGTATTCATTATGTCAAGGGTTATTTCTTATTATGTTTTACATTTAGAGTAGTTGATGTTTTTCCTAGTCGGACTTAAAGTTAAAAATGGATTTAATTTGACATTTGGTAACTATTCCAATTTCAATTCTTAAACCACTACTACATGCATAATTAAGGAATTTAATTAGAAGAGTGGACCGATAATTAAGATGGAGAAATGTACTAGTTGGTACTCGAAATAAATACTAAAAATTTGAAGTTTTCCCATTTTTTGGCAATATTGGGGGTAATTCTGTAATTGTAACAACATGAGCTCTACTAATTTTTCATTCATCATTGAGGGAGGCCTAGAGTAGGAAATTTCTTTTGCATTAGTTGCTAATGATCTTAGTAGGTAGGTGGTGAGGGCATGCTCTTAGGGTTTGATTGAAGAGTTTAGTGTTGGATGTGTCATCCTGGCTTCCTCCTTTAGGAACACATCTCTATCTAGTATATGGGGATATACTGAAGTATCAGCAGGTATTTCATCCTTGTTCTGGAACAAACTTCATCCAATATTATTCTAGAATGAAAGTGCTAGTGCTATGATGAATTTTAATTTTTAAGCAAGTTGTGCTTCGTTTGAATTAATGTTCTCTTCTCTTCTGTACCTGGTAGATAATTTGTCCTCTTCACTATACAATTTCTCTTATGACATAAAGTTTCATCATTTTGTTAAAAAAAGATATATTTTGAGAATCAGTTGGAGATGAACATGTCTTGAATTTATTTAACCAATAGAGAAACTCTTTAGCAGTCACATCATCGAATGGGAGGTCTTTCTTGCTTTTCATTTGGCAGATTATATGCAAAGGGTTGACTTGATCCAGAACCTGAGATTTGAAACTGCAACAACTAAAATCAAGGCAACTCCTGATGGGGAGTTCTTAATTGCATCAGATGCTTTTAAGATTTACTTTATTTTGTGTCTGGTTTGATACTTTCTTTTTCTACAATCAAAAGGGATTTTGTATCAAATGTCTATTCACATGTATTTCGTGTGTGTGCAATAAGGTAACGGCATTTAAACATGTTCCAATTCTGGCTTTTGTTATTGAAACTCAGGAATTTACCCGCCACAAGTCAAAGTTTTTGAGCTGAGGGAACTTTCACTCAAGTTTGACAGGCAATTGGATTCGGAGATTATTGATTTCCAGGTAGGTTTGCTTCGCCATTTGAACTTTCCGCATCGAAATATTTGAATATTATTCATGCCCTATGGTGATTAGTGTTCAGAGTCTGCTGGTTTTATCTGCATTTTATTGTTAAATTTGCTCATTTCTTATCTTTTAATGTAATGAATTGATCTCACAATGGTTTGTTTTATAATTAGTAAACAATACTTTAAGTGCATTTGTTGGAGCTCTACTAATTTTTCATTCATCATTGAGGGAAGCCTAGAGTAGGAAATTTCTTTTACATTAGTTGCTAATGACCTTAATAGGTAGGTGGTGTGGGCATGCTCTTTGGGTTTGATTGAGGAGTTTAGTGTTGGATGTGTCATCCTGGCTTCCTGCTTTAGGAACACATCTCTATCTAGTATAAGGGGATATACTGGAGTATTGATAAGTCCTCAAATAAGCATTATTTTATATTATTTTATACCCTTTATACTTAGCTTTTAATATTAAAATAATAAATAAATAGATAAAATAATTTATTTTGCGTTATTTTTGTTTAAATAAATAAAGTTTGTAATTTGGAATATTTTGGCGAAAGAATCGTCCCGATCGGAATTATAACGAAAAAATTATGGACGAATTTCAGTGAAATATTACTAAATTAACTAAATTAATTAATTAATTTTTATTTTGCAGCCCAGCCCAACAGAAAAAAGAAAAAAGAAAAAGAAATCCAGCAAACCCAGCCCGTTCAGCCCAACTCTCCGGCCCGCCATCCAGCAGCCCAACCCGCGCAAGGAGCGGCCTGGCCCGCCATCCATCAGTCCAGCCCGCCAGGCCCGTGCGGCCCAGCCCAGTTCCGCGCGCCTTCCTCAGCCCAGATTTCCAGTCGGAGCGCGCGTACCAACCGCTAATCATCCTCTTCGGCGCGCGTTTGCCGATCGCCCAGGCTCATCTTCAGCGCCGCCCTGCCGAGCGCCTGTTCCTCCATTCAGCAGCCTCCAGCTGAAATTCCATTCCTCTTTTCAGCAGCTCTCTGCTGAATTCTTTTCCAGCAGCTTCCACCCAATTTCCACCCAACTTCCACCCAAATTCCTTCCACTTTCCAACCCAATTTTGCAACTTTACAACTCAAACCACTTCTAAACATCATCACAAATCTTTACTACTCATCATTCCATTATTCAACATTTTTTATTGTATTTTTATATTATTTTTGATAGCTTTTTCCACCTATAAATAAGACTTCAATTCTTGTATTTTGGGAGTCCCCCATTAGTTTCATTCTTCCATTTCTTTCATTTTTCTTAGTTCTTAGTTCTTAGTTCTTAGTTTAGTTCTTTTGTTTCTCTCTTTTGAGAGACATTTTTGGAGACCATTTTAACTTCTTGTAGATTTTCTTATTAACTAGTTTCCTTTTAATTCTTATTCTTAATTTATGTTATTTTCATTTCTTCTTTACTTTGATCTTGGTATTTTCTTTCTAACATTTGTACGTAAGAATGCAATCTCCATGTGTTTTACTTTTTGAATTTCTTTTACTTCATATGTTTTAGTGCTTAAACTTCAATTCGATGTTAAGTGTTTTATCCGTTGTCGGTGCACTTAGAGTAGAATTGAAGAGATTAAATGTTGATCGCTGTCGGCGCATTTAATTATAAACTTAAGGTAAATCATGTTGTAAATGTTTGAAGCATATTGATGTTTGACGCACATTAATGGTTGATGCATTTATAATATTGAAATATGTATGTAAGTATTTGAGATGATGAAGGTAGGATTTCGTGATTGGTTTATTATGAGCAAAATGTTAGAATTAATGTGATTGTTAATTCGAAATTACTTACGTAAAAGTGTGAGTTTGTCTATGAAACTACTCTATGGTTTGTAAGTTCTAATTAGCATGAACATTTGCATTTTAATTTTTAGTTAGTGTTGTCTTTAGCTTAAATTACAAATCTTTTCAAAACCCCCCTTTTTATTCTTTAGTCTTTTGTTCTTTTATTTTTTTATTCCTTTTATTCTTTATTCTTTTATTCTTTAATTCTTTTAATTTTTTATTCTTTGATTATTTTATTTCTTTATTCTCTTATTCATCTATTCTTTAATTTATTAATTCTTTGATTATTTAATTCTTTGATTATTTAATTCTTTAATTCATTATTCTTTTATTCATCTCCCACTAACACATTATTAATGTTCCCTAATTTCCCCGGTTAAGAACGATCCCTATTTACCAATACTACATCTACACAAAAAATGTTTAAATTGCACAATACTCAAATTACGTGTTTAAATTAATGCGTAGTTTGGGCGTAGTCAATTTTTGGCGCCGTTGCCGGGGAAATTGAAAATCATTTTTAATTTGTTAGTGTATGTATATAAATTGTGCATATTATACTTGTTTATAAATTTTACTTTTGTGAATATTATATTTGTTTATAACCCTTACTTGTTTATATTTTATTTATCCATCTTATTTTTGTATTATTTTTGTTTATAATGTTCATACTTTCTTATTCCTAGTTTCTAATTTATACTTGTTCATAAATGTTCATAATTTTTTTTTTATATATTTGTTCATATTCAAATTGTTTATGTAAATTTAAAATTTTATCATACTTGTTCATAATTTAATTTAATTTGTACTTATCATAAATGCATATTGTACATATTCACTTTTCCTTACTTTTAATTTATTTTATTTTTTTCTTTACACTTTCTAACTTTTTCTTTAATTCATTAACTTTAATTTTATTCCATAAACTTTTTCTTTATTCCTTTAACTTTAAATTTATTCCTTTAACTTTTTATTCCACTAACTTTTTATTCCATTAACTTTTTATTGCATTAACTTTTATTCCATTAACTTTATTCCATTAACTTTTTATTCCACTAACTTTTTATTCCATTAACTTTTTATTCCATTAATTTTATTCCATTAACTTTTTATTCCACTAACTTTTTATTCCATTAACTTTATTTCATTAACTTTTTATTCCATTAACTTTTTTATTACACTTATTTTATTCTTATGTAATTATTTATTTGGTTATGTCTTGATAAAATTTAAATTTAAATTTTTAAAAAAATTCGAAATAAAAAAAAATTAATTTTTTTCTTAAAAAATTCTTATCTTAGCTTTATGTTAGTGTTAATTCATACTTGTAAATAAATGTTGTATATATGTTACTTGCTACCTTTTATACTTGTTCATAAATTGTTCATAATTTTTTTTTATTTCATAGTATTCATTCATACTTATTCATAATTTTTATTTTATTATTATACTTGTTCATACTTTGTTTATAATTGTACATCTTTATTCATACTTATTTGTTTATACTAGTTCATAAGTTGTATATTACTTGTTTATTTTATTTTATTTGTGGATGAATTTATTTAAGTTTGTCTTTTTCTTCAAACCAAAAAAAAATATGTATATTAAAAAATTAAAATAAATAAATAAATAAAATTTTATTTTAACTTTGTGTTAGTATAAATATAAATTCTTAAATAAATCTTATAGATATATTAGTTTGTTAATGAGAATTTGTTTTGTAAATATCATTACTTGTGAATGAAACCATACTTGTAAATAAATTGTTCATACTTGTATAAATTGTTCATATGTAATTGTCATGTTATATTTGTAAATTGTGCATAAAAACATACTTGTAAATAGTTATTGCATTCATGCATCAGTCTCGGCTATATGTAGATCACTTGTATTTCGAAATTTAGGTTTTGATCTTTATCGGCGAAGACTCTTTTGTTAACTCTCACTCACGGTGATTGTTAACACTTGAGTCATTTAATTCCTCTGGAGTAAGAAATTTTCGAGGGTGATGTCTAGGACAAGAGACTGTACTCATAACGGGTTTTGGGTCTAAGAAAGGGACATCAATGGAGTTTAAGCCTCGGGACGTCTTGAAATTAGCTCTGCCTCTTATGTGTATTCTTTCTAACCTGGTCACCTTTGAACTTGCCCAAACAGTTGAATTAATCCAAGATATTTACTTGGGCCGCACGGACGTATAAGTCTCCATTTAAACTTTGAGAATATGTGAACCATATATATCTTTGACTTCCCCCAACATGTAAATATTGTTTATATCTTAATTTACATTATTTGTCATGACAAAGTTAACTTGCATCTTTCATTCTAACTTGCATTTCATCTTTCATTTAACTTGCATTTTCACTTAACTTGCATATTTAGTTTAACTTGCATTGCACTCTTCCTCTAATTTACATCTTTAACTCAAATTGCATCCTTAACTTCAATTTACATATCTAACTTGCATTCTTGACTAACGTACATCTCTGACTAACTAACTTGCATCTCTGTCTAGGCTGGATGGACGTTAAACTTCAAGCGCTTGTTGGGAGGCAACTCAATGTGTTCCCGAGATGTGAAGGAGTCATCAATACAGATTTGCTATCCTTCTACCCTTCACTCTCTTTTATTTTGTTTATTTAATGTTTTCCTATTATTTTCGTAAATCATCTTCCTTACTTTGATTCTATGTTTAATTACTTCGTATTTTCCTACATTGAGGACAATGTAGAATTTAAGTGTGGGGGAATGGTTTACAATTTTAATAGTCCAAAAAAAAACAAAAAAAAATTGAAAAAAAAATAATAATAATAAAACAAAATAAAAAATAATAAAAAAAGATGAAAAAAAAATTTATTGTTTTCTTGAATCTTTTTGTTTTAACTTAGTGTTTTTATGAGTCTTAAGTTGCCATTTAACTTGTCAATGATATAAATGAACAAAAATGAATATGTTATGGCCATACAGATAATCACTACAACTTGAATTTGTTTGTTAATATTTTGTGATTAAGTGTTATAACTTGAAGATAATGGATGTAAATTGGCACATAAACGAGCATGATAAGATAAGTATGAATCATATGAACCTTATGTGAGCTTTAGAACTTTATATACATCTTTGATGAGTGATTCATAAGTTCTTTGTTTAAATTGATATACATATGCCTCATAACTGCTTGCCATAGCTTTTAATGAACTCTAGAGTACCAGAACTTTTTCTATGTGATTTTCAAAGCTTTTGAGTCAATAAACTCTCTGATTTTGGATATGATTAAGGCATTAGGGTTAACACCACAAATTCAAACATCCATGTTCCCTATTTTGTGCGCACAAGTTGCGACCCCCTTAGTTTTAACCCTTTTGAGCCCACATTAAGCCTTTCTTTCATCACCATGATTATCTAAACACTTGAGCTTAGTATAGACATCCTTTACCCTTGTTCCAAGAACTCGGTTGAAGATATAAAGATTGTGTAAGGAGAAAATGATGATGTTGAAAAGACTTTTATGTGAACTATTTGGATTTACCGACTCAAGCTTTGTTGTATTGTTGACACATGTTATTACCTTGATCTAAAAAATCAAAAAATCAAAAAATCAAAAAAAAAATTGAGTCTCGATCAAGGTAATAAGGTTTGGTTATGTAATGTTTGAGTTAAGTCCCTTACATTTGTAAATTCGACACAAAGAATGATTATGAGGCCCAACATGATGGAATTAGGCCAATGTTCGAAGGGATGGATTACTGACATCATTGCACTAAGGTTGGGAAGCTATGATACGTTTTGGGAGTCTATTGAGTCTTGGAACAAATTGAGCACCACTTGTCCTATATTTTCCTTGCCTCTAATCTTAGCCCCATTACAACCTTCGTAAAGACCTTATGATCCTTAAGATGGTAAATTTTGATTAGTTGAGTTAATCACTTGAGTAAGCTTATGGTTTTGGTTCATTTGCGCAAGTATGTGTTGTTTTTATCTTGACGTGTTTGTTTGAGATTTTTCAAAAGTACTTCATTTTGATTATGTGAGTATTTCTCACATACTTTGAGTGCAAACACAAACCCTTACAAAATTGAGTGAATTTATGAGTGCATATCCTTGTGAGTTGATTCATACTTGTTTTACTCATGTTGTGATCCAATTCACCAATTTTGCTCATTATCTTACTTTTTGAAACATTTTGTCACTATGTATTAACTCTTGAATTCCATATGCTTAAATGATTTAAGTGAAAATCTTTTATGACATGATAATAATGAAATATTGAGACAAATAGTTAAGGGTTACTTTTTTTGAATTCGTAGTTTGATTTTAGTATTTGCTAGGGACTAGCAAAGTTTAAGTGTGGGGGTATTTGATAAGTCCTCAAATAAGCATTATTTTATATTATTTTATACCCTTTATACTTAGCTTTTAATATTAAAATAATAAATAAATAGATAAAATAATTTATTTTGCGTTATTTTTGTTTAAATAAATAAAGTTTGTAATTTGGAGTATTTTGGCGAAAGAATCGTCCCGATCGGAATTATAACGAAGAAATTATGGACGAATTTCGGTGAAATATTACTAAATTAACTAAATTAATTAATTAATTTTTATTTTGCAGCCCAGCCCAACAGAAAAAAAGAAAAAAGAAAAATAAATCCAGCAAACCCAGCCCGTTCAGCCCAACTCTCCGGCCCGCCATCCAACAGCCCAACCCGCACAAGGAGCAGCCTGGCCTGCCATCCATCAGTCCAGCCCGCCAGGCCCGTGCGGCCCAGCCCAGTTCCGCACGCCTTCCTCAGCCCAGATTTCCAGTCGGAGCGCGCGTACCGACGGCCAATCATCCTCTTCGGCGCGCGTTTGCCGATCGCCCAGGCTCATCTTCAGCGCCGCCCTGCCGAGCGCCTGTTCCTCCATTCAGCAGCCTCCAGCCGAAATTTCATTCCTCTTTTCAGCAGCTCTCTGCTGAATTCTTTTCCAGCAGCTTCCACCCAATTTCCACCCAACTTCCACCCAAATTCCTTCCACTTTCCAACCCAATTTTGCAACTTTACAACTCAAACCACTTCTAAACATCATCACAAATCTTTACTACTCATCATTCCATTATTCAACATTTTTTATTGTATTTTTATATTATTTTTGATAGCTTTTTCCACCTATAAATAAGACTTCAATTCTTGTATTTTGGGAGTCCCCCATTAGTTTCATTCTTCCATTTCTTTCATTTTTCTTAGTTCTTAGTTCTTAGTTCTTAGTTTAGTTCTTTTGTTTCTCTCTTTTGAGAGACATTTTTGGAGACCATTTTAACTTCTTGTAGATTTTCTTATTAACTAGTTTCCTTTTAATTCTTATTCTTAATTTATGTTATTTTCATTTCTTCTTTACTTTGATCTTGGTATTTTCTTTCTAACATTTGTACGTAAGAATGCAATCTCCATGTGTTTTACTTTTTGAATTTCTTTTACTTCATATGTTTTAGTGCTTAAACTTCAATTCGATGTTAAGTGTTTTATCCGCTGTCGGTGCACTTAGAGTAGAATTGAAGAGATTAAATGTTGATCGCTGTCGGCGCATTTAATTATAAACTTAAGGTAAATCATGTTGTAAATGTTTGAAGCATATTGATGCATTTATAATATTGAAAGATGTATGTAAGTATTTGAGATGATGAAGGTAGGATTTCGTGATTGGTTTATTATGAGCAAAATGTTAGAATTAATGTGATTGTTAATTCGAAATTACTTACGTAAAAGTGTGGGTTTTGTCTATGAAACTACTCTATGGTTTGTAAGTTCTAATTAGCATGAATATTTGCATTTTAATTTTTAGTTAGTGTTGTCTTTAGCTTAAATTACAAATCTTTTCAAAACCCCCCTTTTTATTCTTTAGTCTTTTGTTCTTTTATTCTTTTATTCCTTTTATTCTTTATTCTTTTATTCTTTAATTCTTTTAATTCTTTA
This sequence comes from Prinsepia uniflora, assembly GCA_032719365.1. NCBI lineage: Eukaryota > Viridiplantae > Streptophyta > Magnoliopsida > Rosales > Rosaceae > Prinsepia > Prinsepia uniflora. Next base: position 37,634,446 of record CM064868.1, on the reverse strand, counting down.
TTCTTTGATTATTTTATTTCTTTATTCTCTTATTCATCTATTCTTTAATTTATTAATTCTTTGATTATTTAATTCTTTAATTCATTATTCTTTTATTCATCTCCCACTAACACATTATTAATGTTCCCTAATTTCCCCGGTTAAGAACGATCCCTATTTACCAATACTACATCTACACAAAAAGGGTTTAAATTGCACAATACTCAAATTACGTGTTTAAATTAATGCGTAGTTTGGGCGTAGTCAAGTATCAGCAGATATTTCATCCTTGTTCTGGAACAAACTTCATCCAATAATATTCTAGAATGAAAGTGATAGTGCCATGATGAATTTTAATTTTTAAGCAAGCTGTGCTTCGTTTGAATTAAAGTTCTCTTCTCTTCTGTACCTGGTAGATAATTTGTCCTCTTCACTATACAATTTCTCTTATGACATAAAGTTTCATCATTTTGTTAAAAAAATATATATTTTGAGAATCAGTTGGAGATGAACATGTCTCGAATTTATTTAACCGATAGAGAAACTCTTTAGCAGTCACATAATCAAATGGGAGGTCTTTCTTGCTTGATAATGTTGGCAGATTATATGCAAAAGGTTGACTTGATCCGAAACCTGAGATTTGAAACTGCAACAACTAAAATCAAGGCAACTCCTGATGGAGTGTTCTTAATTGCATCAGATGCTTTTAAGATTTACTTTATTTTGTGTCTGGTTTGATACTTTCTTTTTCTACAATCAAAAGAGATTTTGTATCAAATGTCTATTCACATGTATTTCGTGTGTGTGCAATAAGGTAACAACATTTAAACATGTTCCAATTCTGGCTTTTGTTATTGAAACTCAGGTATTTACCTGCCACAAGTCAAAGTTTTTGAGTTGAGGGAACTTTCACTCAAGTTTGAAAGGCACTTGGATTCGAAGATTATTGATTTCCAGGTAGTTTAGCTTCACCATTTGAACTTTCTGCATCGAAATATTTGAATATTATTCATGCCCTATGGTGATTAGTGTTCAGAGGCTGCTGGTTTTATCTGCATTTTATTGTTAAATTTGCTCATTTCTTATCGTTTAATGTAATTAATTGATCTCACAATGGTTTGTTTTATAATTAGTAAACAATACTTTAAGTGCATTTGTATTTTTCTTAAGCAACTGTAGAACTTCTCATAGGTTAAAAACTATTTGATATAGTAAGTGCTTCCTTAGTTTTCCCTTGATCCAAGACAGTTGCCTTCTGAATGGTATTTGTTAATTCTAAATGTAAAGTTAAATGCCGGACAAGATCATATCATGATGATAAGTTATTATTCTGTTTTTTTCAAGATGTTTTCATGATGCTCAAAACATTACTCAACTCTTTGTAACTCTTCTAGGTTTTGGCTGATGATTATTTAAACCTTGCGTTTTTATGTTCTGATCGTTCAATTTATCTTCATGCAAAATATGGAAAGCATTACAGTTTTCAGATTCCAAGGTTGCTATTTATGCTCTTTGTTAATGGAACGTAAATGGAAATGGTGTCTACTTGCTTTATTAGTTTTTGAACTCAACGTTTTGTTATGTATTGTGGGTATTCTTCTTTTTGTTATGTGTTACTGGGTTTTTTTGGATAGAAAAGATATAGATGGATATTTGAGGATGCGACCAGTGATGAGATTGTTTACACTTATACTTGTATTCAATGTTAAGATAATTGGATTGCATTAGACTTATATTCATATAGGATACTAATCCAAACAACCTCCGCAGATCATAATAACTCTATTACATCTGGGCTATATCTAATCTAACAATAATACCTAAGTTTGTTTAGAACTAATCCAACAATAATAACTCTATTACACTTATATTTATATATGATAATTACAATGCTTTACATAAACATTGTCTCATGTTTAGAGCTGGTTGCAGATTATACCCCCCCTGAGAAATGGATATGTAAACTTACTACTAAGAAAAGCGAACCGTACATTACCAAAGTTACGAATTTCTTATAGATATGATCTTGCTATAGGAAATCTTCATGGATTCTATTATCCATACAAAATTACACAGCATTAGGTATTGTTACACATTTAAACTAATAAATTTAAATGTTCAAACATCTTGCATAACCTAAAACACAACTACCGGTATACAACATGCAATTTATGTTAATAGATTCCACCACAATGACCACATTGTTTTATGAATTCTGAATTAGCACCCAAACCCTAGAAATAAATTAACCAAAGTATTCCAGTGGGAGCCCAATTTGAGGAAAAGTCCTCAAATTCATCAGTAAATTCACAAACACGGAAACGAGGGACAACACTTATCTCCATTACAACACAATTAACTAAATGCAAGAAGATTAAAAAAGAATAATGAGACGGGTGTACTTTGGTCTTCACGAAGCACTTGTGGCTTGAGATTGTTGCCCGGAAGTAATGTTGTACATCTTGACACCATTGATGGAGGTGGACTTGCTTTTGGTTTTGTTTGAATATTGCAGCTTTTTGGTTGGATGCAAAATAAGCTTAGTGGGAATAATAAGCAAGGAAGTAGCAAGAGAACCAACACGTACAGCTCCTACTACTAGTAAGCACATTTCTACCTCTTTTTTTAGCCAATCAAATTCTGTGTACATATATAATGCGGTTATTTGTGCTTTATTCTTCCGTGTTTGTTTCTTCGTTTATGCAATTTGTGCACTATTCCGATTACACACTACTCTGATTATCTACTTCTCTAAGTATCTATTATTTTCATTCATAAGAAATAAACGTGCTCTAAAAATGAAATAGTGCAGTGCATAAGTAAGATATTTATCGGGTGAAATATTGATGATGTGTTATCTTAAAGTGAGATATTTATCGGTTGTCAAAACATGAAACTATGCGACATAAGTAAAATATTGATCGGTTGTCAAACTATCGACATATTTGACATCCTAAACGAAACATAGATGGTATTTCAAATTAGTGACATATGTTTTACAGTATTTTCAACGGAATTTCTAAGAACATATGAGGAATTTTCCATCTTATAAGTAGAGTAACATTGGTTACGATTCAGAACACTTGCATTTGTAGCCTTGTAGGACAAAGCGAGGGAACCAACAAATAGGATTATCGACAACCACCTAGGATTATCGAAAAACACCTAGGATTAGAAGAGGAAACCCAATAACCCATTAAAGTTAATTTAGACTACTACAAAAACTGCTGGCATAAACCAAAGTATTAAAAGTATGGATTTTGTGGTAATCCTTTTGAGTCACTTAAACAAGTACTACAAACTCCCTTGTCTATGCCCACAAAATATAGTTATATCAATTCATAACTGGAAAGAATCACATTATCCAGGCTAGTCATTTGCTCATCTTGCTTGTGGAAGTGCAGTGCATCCTTACTGAGATTGACAGCCATCCCTAATCAAACTTTGAGCTCAGTATAGAGGAATGCCACCACCCGAATACTCAACCTCCTGAAATAGAAGCATAAAAGAAGTTAAAAGAGCTTGATAACTCTGCATAAGTTCCGGTAACAAACGTAGCTAGGAGAAGCCACCAACAATACAACTAACTCCTGAGGATTTGGGTTAATTACAAATGAAAAAAGATGATGATAACAAACTGAAGAAACAAACATGGAAGAATACACTGCACTATTCCGACAAACTAAAAGGCTTTTTACTCAAATTTCAAACTTTGTACCTCTTCCAATTCCTAAAGGATTTATATGTTCTTTATATCAAATTAAAGCTTATCTAGCGATCTATAGATTTGGAAATTTTAGTGAACAATGGACTTGTACAGATTTAGAAATTAAAGCTCGAAATAGTATGGCCCAAGACAAATAAAATGTTTTTTAACTGAACTTTATAACCTTGTATCTCTTTCACTGTTTAATGGGTTTTTATGTTCCATATATTAGAGACCTCAAAGATAGGAGACACTATCATTTTTAGAATAGTTCACCTTCATTGTCATGCACTCTCAATGATTCAACTTCCTTCCAATATTTCTTGTTAATTCGAAGACTTCTTTTATAAGTTTAAACTATGATTACTGACTTGATTTCAAGGGAAGCATCCTATATTATTTCAGTTTCTCATTTGTTGGTTTTTTCTTTTTTAGATTTATTTGTCTTATACTTGAGCGTTGTACGTTAGCCCTTGACTCCTTGCGACAGAAAACAAAATGACATATTGGCCTTCGTATATATTTTTTTCCCCTTTTATTTATTTATTTAGTTTTTCACTTTTTTGATAGACAATGGAAGGAAGCTACGTACATTGACACTTTGTTTGCTTTGACATAGAAAAAGAAGCCATGTTTCTTAAGAAGCAAGGAAAAAAATTAAAGCTATGTTCTTTCTCTAAAAAGGAAGTTATAATCTTGAAGGCCTAAAATTTGGACGATAAGATTTTTTATTTGTGTTTTTTAATTTTTCAGTAGTGGGCATGTATTTGAATAAATTTGGTCAATTTAATTAAGAAATGTTCATTTATAACATATCAATATTGGGCATATACTTGAATAAATATGGTCAATTTAATTAAGAAGCATGTGTATTTTCGTAGCCAAATAAGTCATAATCCATGGTTACCCTAAACCGAGAAGTTGGTAACATATGTGTTACTAGGTATGGCCCATGCTGCATGCAACCGGCCAACAAGATATAGGGTTGGCTTTGAAATTTTGTTATCATTATTATTATTATTATTATTATTAAGTCAGACTCCATCATTGTTCATTTGTCACCAAAATAATGTACAAATTAAATATAATGAAATAGGATAATTATCAAACCTCCTGCCCTCATGTCAGTATCCATAATTTAATATAAGCGTGCGATGGCGGTCCAGCTAAGCCACAACTATATGTGTAGCTAGTTACCCAAATGCCAAATCCATTAGGATGACACTTTCACATTAGAGCTAGTAAAAATAAGATTAATAAGCAGTTATTTCTAGAATTTTAAGGCTAATTTTTGAATTATAACACTACGCGTCACCATTTGATTGGGGTAGCAGTTAGACCTGATGCAGAGGAACAAGTTGACATCATGTTTTGCTTGATAAGCCACCAGCCCAGCTCGGGCATGTAAATGGGCCATCCTTGTCCAGTCAACAAGAACTGTATCCTGATTGTGAAGAATTCTCAGTTTTAACAGCAGTAGTTGAGTTAATGCATTGTAAAGTATTGTACTTGATGTCAAATAGATGTTTTGATCACTTGATGGGAATATTGAAAAGGATGCTCCCTAAAGATAATCTTCTACCTCCGTCGCATCATCAAGCAAAAAAAGTTCTGAAAAACCTTGGGATGGGGTATGAAAAAATCCACGCATGTCAATATGATTGTGTTTTGTACTACAAGGAAAACGAAGGGTGGGATAAATGTCCCATACGTAATGAGCCTAGGTACAAGGAGAAGGGTGATGACAATAAAAAAAAGATTCCTCATAAGGTCTTGCGGTATTTACCACTTAAACCAAGATTGCAGAGATTGTACATGTCTATGCACACTGCCAGTGATATGAGATGGCACAAGGATGGTCGAGTTGATGACGATTTCATGAGGCATCCAACTGATGGAGAAGCTTGGAAAGAGCTTGATCGAACGTACCCAGATTTTGCAATGGAGTCACGAAATGTTAGGCTAGGGCTGGAAACCGACGGATTTAATCCATTCGGGAATATGACCACATCGTACAACATGTGGCCTGTTATCGTGGTACCTTATAATTTGCCTCCTTGGAGGTGCATGAGGAAGGAATTCTCAATGCTGACTTTGTTAATTCCCGGGCCTCGTGCACCGGGTAAGGAGATTGATGTTTACTTGAGACCATTAATTGACGAGCTCAAGGAGTTATGGGAACATGGTGTGTAGACATACGATAGAGCATCTAATTCAGTATTTAATCTTCGTACAGTAGTGATGTGGACCATTAACGACTTTCCGGCATATGGGAATCTGTCTGGATGGAGCACAAAAGGTTATAAGGCATGCCCGGTTTGTAATGAGGACATAAGTTCCCAATGGTTCAGTGGGAAAGTTTGTTACTTGGGACACCAACGTTTTTTGCCATGGGATCATCCATGGCGGCAGAACAAAGATGAATTTGATGGAAATATAGAGGTAAATGCAAGACCTAGAGAATTCTCAGGTGAAAACATTTTGGATCAGTTGAAAAATCAACACTTTGGTCAGATTGGTAAACATCCTGACAACCCGGATAGGAATAGAAAGCGAACACAAGAGGAGCTGAATTGGAACAAAAAAAGCATTTTTTTAGTTAGAGTACTGGTCCAAGCTTAGAATCAGGCATATGCTAGATGTGATGCACGTAGAGAAGAATGTTAGTGATAGTTTGGTGGGGGACCATTCTAGGCATAGAGGGAAAATCTAAGGATACAGTGAAGGCTCGCCAAGATCTGCAAGACTCGGGTATTATGAGCCCACTTATGGTTAGAACGGACGGGGAACAAGTACAAAAAGAAATACGCTGCTTATATTGTTCATCCAGACGAGCGGAAAGAATTTTTTCAATTTTTGAAATCTATCAAATATCCTGATGGATATGCAGCCAACATATCCAAAAATATTAAACTTGATAAAGGAAAAATTTCAGGCTTGAAATGCCACGATTTGCATGTCTTGTTGCAGCGGCTACTTCCTGTTGGAATTAGAAAATATTTACCTAATGGTGTGGTTGAACCTATCATTCAGCTTTCAAGTTTTTTTCAGCAGTTATGCGCTAAGACTGTGAAAATCGGATATGAATAGGTTGGGGCAATGAGATTGTGTACACTTTATGCCAATTTGAACAAATTTTCCCCCCCTTCATTCTTTGATATCATGGTTCACTTGATGGTGCATCTACCTCATGAAGAAAAGCTTGGTGGGCTAGTTGGAGCACGATGGATGTATCCTATTGAAAGGTACTAAATATTGCTCTTTTTAATTAATTATATTTCATTGTGTTGTAGGTTACTTTTGGCAAATTATTTCAGGAAAAACTCACATTATTAATTGTCTTCCAGAATGTTAGGTAAGTATAAAGGCTTCATGCGAAATAGGGCTCGTCCGGAAAGGGTCATTAATTGAAGCATACATTACAAATGAATCGCTTATGTATTCTTCATTATACCTTCGTAATGTGGAAACGTGTTTTAATAGACCTGATAGAAACAACGACGGTGATGCACGAGATGAGAAACTCTCTGTCTTTGCACAAAATGCACGTCTATTTATGAGTAAGAAAAGCATTGGATGGACAAATGCTGATAATGAAGTAGCTCAGTGGTATATATTGAATAATTGCGAAGAGGTATCAACATTCCTAAAGTAAGTGAACTCTATATGGTTTATTATTTCTATAAGTTTAATTATTACAACATTTGCACATATAATAGGTCCACTGATTAATAATGCAGGGAGCATGAGGCATTGATAAGGCGTGAGAATGATGAGAATGTTGTAGAAAGGCACAAGAATTCATTTCCGGTTTGTTTTCAAGAACAAGTAAGCAAAGATCATGATTTTTTGCTGATTGCTCATCACAATTGTTTAACTAGAAAACGACAAATAACAATTGTTTTCCTTGGCAGATGAGGAAATTACAGAAGGAGAATTCCCCACAGTTTAGTGATGCGTTATTTGAGTTATCGAGGGGCCCTGTTAGAGTTGAAACTTACCAAGGATGTATTGTAAATGGAGTTAAGTTTGTGATCTCCACACGTGATGATAATTTGACTACCCAGAATAGCGGTGTCTTTGTGCCAGGAAGCTATGGGACCTCCGAGATTGATTTCTATGGCAAGTTGACAAGTGTAGTTGAAGTGTTATATAGACAATGTTATAGGGTTGTGTTGTTTAAATGTCAATGGTTTAATACAGATCCTGCAAGGGCTGGGAGTATAAAGCGTGATTATAAGCTAACATCCGTGGATACACATACTATATGGTATGAACATGATCCTTATATCCTAGCGACCCAAGCTAAACAAGTGTTTTATTTGGACGATCTAAAGGTTGGTGGTGGGTTGGAAAGTGGTGGAGCATATTGAACATAGAAACATTTGGAACTTCCCAGAAATAGAAAATTGTGAAGATGATGATAGCGATGATGATGGGGCATACCAACAAAATTTATCTTCAGAGATTCATAGTCCCATTCAGCTTGATAATCTTGATGTCATACATACACCTTTACATAGAGAAAATGTTGCGCCAATAGAGATTGATGCTATACATATTGATCTTGGCCCTCTTAGGCTAATTGAGAGAGGGGAATTTATCGTTGAAGATGATGAAGAAGATAGTCTTCATATTGATGAGGAAGATAGTCTTCATACTGATGAGGAAGATAGTCTTCATGCTGATGAGGAAGATAGTCTTCCTAATGATGAGGAAGATAGTTTGCATAGTGATGAGGACAGCGACTTCTATTGCTAGGAATTATGCCAAAGCACAAACAAATTTATTTATACAAATTGGTAAAAACTTTTCTTATAATGCTTATGTTTAGTTCTGATTGATATAGTAAGTAATATGTTTTGTTTTTTATCTGCAGATGAGTTTCATTACAAGGAAAAAGTTGTTACAGACTCGATCAGCTACTCAAAAAGTGATGTCAACGAATCGGTCTACTGTTTGTAGCCAACCTACTCCTATGGTTTCTCCCACTCAACCTACAACATCATGTGAGCCTCGAGCTCAGCTTCAACCTACCAAAAGGCCTCATACTGTTGTTGTCCGTAATCAGCCTAGACCTACAAGAAGTCCTTCATCGACTCAGCCTCAACCTACGAGAAGCCCCTCACCTACTCAGCCTCCACCTACAAGAATCCCTAGGCTAGCTCAGCTGCAACCTACAAGAAGGCCCCCCTCCGACCTCAAGATGAATGCCAAAGGGAGGATTCTCTCTGCACCCACGCAGCCTTCTTCTGGACCTATGAGGGCAAGTTGTTGCTCGCGTGACCGTAGGCTACCTAGTAAGAAAATCATGTCTTACTTACTTATTATGTTCATTTTTAGAATAATAAAATGACTAATGATAATGTTACAGATGATGAGAGGAATGCGGGTGGACCTGAACCTAATGGTAGGTTGCAGAAAGTGCACCCAACTTCTATTATATATGCGCCCTTCTGTACTCATTAAATTTTGGTGCACTTTAGGAATGTGTGCTATTTTCTTATTGCAAAATGACAGGTGCTGGTCGTCTTCCAACCCTAGCAGATGGAGAGCAACCAATACTTAAACTAGAGTCAGAGGGGCTTATGCGGCAATCAAGACAAGTCGAATAGTCCGCACCACTAAAAAAAAGATTCATGTTGAATTTCATCCTATTTTTAATAGGCCTGTGAGTTCAGAGATCTCAAGCTTGCTGTCCCATGACATCGGTGCAATTATCCGGACAAGTTGTGTTATGAATAAAGCATATTGGATAAAGATCAATCCTGACATAAGGGGCACCCTTATGGGCGAAATCACTGTGAGTAAATTACTTATCATCAACTCCATTTTGTAACTTCATTTTCCATTCCGTGTCACAATTCTAGGGAAAAAAGTTCATTTCTTTTCATTTAGACATGTAGGATTAATCAATTATCACAATAACCCATACAGAGCATTGACTTTTGTTTGGATTGTGGTTGGCTTTCGTTGACACTTTATTTCAAATTGGTTGTAGGTCAATTTTGACATAGACTTGAAGGACTCAAAGATTAAAAAAATATGTCAACGATCTCATGGCTAGGAGGTTTAGAGACTTCAAGCACGAATTGAACAAGTGCTTTAATCTTTTTCCAACAAAGGCAGAAGCATTAGCAAACCCCACCATTGGAGATGGTACAAAGGGATGGCGAACACCAGTGGAAATTTCTGTGTGACCATTTTTAATCATCGAGGTTTTTGGTAGTCATATTTTTATTGTATGTATTATATAGAAAAGTTATCTCTTAATGCTAATGAACTCATTAGTCATGCAACGGTGCAGAAAGCATCTGTGGCCAATACATCGAACCGAGGTCATAAGGAGATAGAGCATCATGCTGGTTCAAAATCTTTCGCACACATAGCAATGAAGTGTGCAGCGGTAATATAGTAGTTTTATACCAAACATATTATCTTGTTGTAACTTATATGGTACATTTAATTTATTTGAAATGATGCTATATCACATTAGGAAGGTTCAAAATTTGTGGAGATAGACACTTATGGCAAAGCATATTCCGGGAAAGCCAAGCAATGGAGCAATGACAAGGCCAAAGCTAAATATGTAAGTATTCCTTTAATAACTTTTTGGGAGTTTAGTACACTTGTTGGCTTCTAGTTATACTTAGTACTATATTTAGAAGCTAAATGAAACAAGAAGATAATTTAAATTGATTTTGCTTAGGTGAACTTAGTTTACATCAACATATTGGTAAAGATAAATGGCCAATTGTGATAAGTGTTAGCTGTGGTGTTTCGGAAGGGATAGTGTTAGTTGTTTCTAGTTAAGCATTAGTTGATAAGTGGTCTTAGCCTTAGTCTAGATCTCCTCCAGTCACCACGACGTGCATGAGATGCACTTTTTAATTTGAACTTCTTCAATCAAGTGTAGCGTTCATTCATTGTTTAGAAGTACTTACTTGATGTATCATAACAATACCCTAGCTGAATGTGTGAAACCTATTCATTGTGAACTCTTTCTCCAACCATATTTGATGCTAATTGAATAAATTCTGTCTTTCGACTCAGCTACAATTGGGGACACCATTAAAAACTAGGGAAACTAATACCGAAGAATCCAAGCATGGGAATAGCAATAGGATTGTAAAACAACTTTGATGTCCAACATGTTTTTTGATTGTATAAACTTTGTTAGAATATTATTTCACTTATATAAACTTGGTTATATGATTGTATATTGTATATAACATGTGTTTTTATGTCGGTTTCATTTGAAGGATGAGATGTTAGCAAAAAAGAATGATTATCTCCAGGAGGCAGAAACTCCATTGGATGAGATACCTGTAGATGATCCTAATGTTGTCCTTAATATTTTGATTGATGTACTTGGAAAGAAGCCAGGATCACAGATACGTGGTATGGGATATGGACGTGTTCGTGAGATTGGAAGCTCTCAATCTTCAGCAACTACTCAACACTTGCAAACGGAGGTTGACAATTTGAAGGGTGAGTTGACAGTTGCAAAGGCATCTCAAGAGGTCGCTAACAAGAAACTTGCACATATGCGGTTGTATCTCCAACAACTAGTACAAAATATGTCAAGAGTCCTGGGGTTTGAAGCACCAGTAGTTGATTTTGAAGTACCATCGACTGATGAACACGGTGAGAATGATGGTCAAAGCTCCCTAGGATAGTCTTTTTTCCAGTAGAATATAGTTTGACATTCATAAACTTAATTAGCTACTACGTACTTATTTGGGACATTTAAAAAATTTAGCTACTACGTACTTATTTTGTATGCTATGTTATTAATTTATATAAATATTACGTTTTCTATAATTGTTGCGACTTTCATAAATCAGGTACTATTATTGCATTTAAAAGTCGAAATCTTGTAATAGTTGAGGTGTATTTTTGTTATGAATAAACCTTAGGCGACAAAGATGTTTGCCATAGAAGTTTTATCGCGACAAATGCATTTCTAACTATTGATACTTTATCGCGACAAAATAGATTTGTCGTGAAAGACAACCTATCGCGGCAAAATCGATTTGTCGTGAAAGGAAACCTATCGCGACAAAAAACATTTGTCGTGACAGACAATCTATGGCGACAAAGTTGTTTGCCGGTATATGGCTTCTACATGTTTGTGCATGTCCTATTGTGACAAACATATTTGTCATGATAGATCTACTATGGTGGCAAATATAGTTTGTCATGATATAATAGCTAAGGCGACAAATACATTTGCCGGACAGAATTGTTTTCCGGGCAAATTAAATTTCGCCGTGAAATGCAGAAAAATAATTTGTCGCGGAAAGTTTGCCGCGAAAGAAATATTTAGGCGGCAAATGTTGCCAATTTGTCGCGAAAGATCTTTGTTGGCGAGCTTTTACTGACAATGGTCGCGACAAATATTTTCGCCGCGGAAGACTTTAGCCGGTAAATTTTGGCTTTTCGCGACAAATATTGTTTGCCACCAAAGGCATATTTTTTACTAGTGGGTATAGATTTTGAGTTTTATATATGTGTTGGCAAGTTTAAGAAGTGGAGAAAATTATTAGGTCGTCTAGTACCACCACGTCAACTCATGTCAATTCATAATTCGTCACGTGTCAATTTTTTACATAAATAGATTTAACTACTAATTTTCTCTATTTAAATTCGTTTAAAATAAAAAAAAATGTAGAAAAATAACCACGAACACTCATCGCACACCCAAACGACCTGCCCTTCTTGGCCAATTGTATTATTGTAAGGTATGTTCGAACGCTTCTTAATTATTCCCACTTCTCTCAGAGTCTCTGATTCATATAATAAATCCTAATTCCTCAGGATTGTGATTCATTTTCCAATCTTCCCCAACTTGTTTTTGGCTTCCCTGGATTGAGAATTGATTTGATAATGATGATGAGAAGAGGCAACGATCGATCCAAGTAAGTTTCCCCATCAGAGCCATCAGCCATCAATCTTTTTTTCTCCTTTACCAATTACCATTATCATCATAATTCTTTATTTGTATTTTCTCATCTGCATCTTTTTCATCTTCCCCAAAATTAAACAAAGAAAAAAAATTGGTAAAGAAGAGAGATGGGATGAAGATCCTCAACAACAACTACGTACGACCCTCTCCCCCCTCAAGCGTATAAAAAATTGACTTTTGAAAAAAAAATTTATGAATGAATGACTGAGATAATTTTGGATTGTCTAATATCATATAATCCATCTCATGAGATAATTCTGGCTTATGGGGTCCGTCTTATTAGGGATAATATTTTTTGGGGGGGGGGGGGGGGGGGGGGGGGGGTATTGCTCCAATGTCTAAACTCACTCCCGAGAATATAGAGATTTTGGTAAATTATGCATACTTAAATGAGATATGAAATCAAAATAGTAATAGATGATATTTTTGTATTTATGTAGCTACTAAAATAATAACGAGTGAAGAAATCAAACCTCGTTCCATTGATGAATGAATACCAACCTAGAGAAGATTGGCCAAATGTGAAGAAGAAATCCTAGTCGAGAATTAGATTCCTTTACAAAGAAATAGGTATAAGGACCTGTCCCGAATTTCGAGAGTAGATTAATGGTTAATTGAGGATTAGCGTGACTAATCGGGGGATTAGTCGTGAATTTTCGAAGGGATGGTGTAAAATGATCGTTTTGCCCCTAGGTCTGGGCGAAATGTTTTGACCCGGGTGGTCCAATGGACTTGGACCAATAACGTGATGTAGATCGGGACGTTACGAGTCCGTAGACAGGCGGCACGTCGAAATCGAATGCTCGACGGGAAAGTTACGGGTCTTGGAAGGTTTATGACACTATTCATGCAAACCGAAGAAAACCTCGAACCCAGCGGTCCCAGCCCACCCATGATCTTTCGAACCACCTCTGCTCGAACCACTGCTAGTCGCGTCCGTCGCTCGCACCGTCTCGCCCTCACTGGCACGGTCGACTCACCTCACTCACCGGCACGGTCGTTCTCAGTCGCCTCGCCTCTCATCACCTCACGTTGTCCTTGACCCTCACGAATTCACGACTTCCCCAAAGTGCTAAACTACTAATCGATCAAGAGATTCGATCTGTTGAGTAAAGAAGAATTGAAACGAAACGCTGCGTGTTGTTTCAATTTCT